>CM017442.1:41437386-41495532 GCA_007726485.1 Eragrostis curvula
GAGTAGATATGACAACTCTTGGCTCGGGCCCGATTGTCGACGTGTGGATTCGGTCCCTCTCGCTTGTCCATGTTAGCTGGCATGCGGATCCGCCTCCTCCATCTCAGGTGCGGCGCGTGGTGGTGATGTGTGGTGTCTGGTTGGCACCTTGGTCGAATGGTTGTCTGGTCGCTTGGTCGTTGGTCGTACGGTCATGGAAGCTTGGTCCGATCATGACTGGCTGCCGTGCAGATGATCGTGGTGAATGTGTTCCATGTGAAGGTCGTTGGTCGTGGAGATCCATAGGGAGAGGGATCTTCAACCTCGCACACGTATCTCAGGCGAGTGGTGCTAGGCTGAACAGGCACTACCGGAATATCTAGTATCCTTGATGGTCGACCTTGACGTCCCGACGGCTGGCGCCTGTCCTTTGGAGGCGTAGAGAACATGGAGTTCGCGTTCGATCTGCCATCTCCGGGGCCGAATCTGGCGTGCTTCGCCTGGATCCGGTGGTGTCGGCGTTGGGGCGGCATGTCCATGCCAGGCTGCTTGGCCTCGTGTGCACGACTGCGATGGACCTCGAGGTAGTGGATTTGGCTGCTCTTTGGGTGGTGGCTGTGTTGATTTGCATGTTGGCGGATGATTAAGCTCGTCGCCGGTCGTGAACCTTGCATTGTCGTGTTCTGGTCGTTCAGCTCGTGTGCTACCATGGCAATATCATGCATGTTACTGACTCTGATATGTCAATATCACTATTCAGGTATGTTGTTTTGCTGCTACAAAGACGACAAATACATGTCGGTTTGGAACCCGGTATCGAAGTGTGCATTGTTGGTATGATGATTGTTGTTGCTCGCTGTCACCCCCCCCCCCCCCCCTCCCTTGTTGCGGTCCTCCTCTCCCCCTTTCCTCGCCGTCGTCAGGGTGGAGCGTCGGATCTCGTGGTCATGGTCGCCGCCGCCTGGATGAGGAATCTCGTGGTCGTCATCGCTTGGTTGTGGTCCTCGTCCTCTGGTCGTGGTCGCTTGGTCGGGGCTATGGTCGCTTTCCCGTGGTAGTGATTGTGGTTGCCGTCTGCTGATCGTGATTGTCATCGCCTGGTGATGGACGTGGCTGCTGGGTCATGGCTCGTTGTCATTGTGGTCAGGGCTATAGTCGCCGTCCTCTGGTCGTGGTCGCCTGGCCACCATTGTGGTCGTCGTCGCTTGGTCAGGATTGTGGTCGTGGTCGTTGTCCTGTGGTCGTGGTCGCTTGGTCAGCGCTATGGTCGCCGTCTCCTGATTGTAATCACTTGGTCGTGGTTGTGGTCGTCATCTTCTAGTCGTGATTGTGATCGTTGACCTGTGGTCGTGGTCGTTTCGTCGGGGCTATGGACCCCGTACCCTGGTCGTGGTCGTCTGGTCGTGGTTGTGATCGTCGTCCTCTGGTTGTGGTCGTGGTCATGATTGCTTGGTCATGGTCGTTGCCGCCTGGACAACGAACTCGTGGTCGCTTTGATCATGGTCGCTATCGCTTGGTCGTGGTCGCTATTGCCTAATCGTTGTCGTCGTCGTATGGACGCGGAACTCGTGATCATAGTCGCTATTGCTTGGTCATGGTTGCCACTGCCTGGACGTAGAACTCGTGGTCACTGCCGCTTAGTCGTGGCCGCCGTTGCCTTGGTCGTGGTCGCTGTCGCCTGGTCATGGTTGCTGCCGAAATCGCCTCGGTCATTACTTGCCTCCCCTCTCCCTTCTCTCTCATGGTTGTGATGCCCCGAGCACCTCTCTGCTAGCCAAACAGGCGTGCTTAGCTCGCCTCCCTTCTCCACC
Organism: Eragrostis curvula; assembly: GCA_007726485.1. NCBI lineage: Eukaryota > Viridiplantae > Streptophyta > Magnoliopsida > Poales > Poaceae > Eragrostis > Eragrostis curvula. The sequence goes on from CM017442.1 coordinate 41,439,177, forward strand.
CTATGTTTGTTTATTTTCGGTCGTCATCATGGTTGCAGTGTTTGTGGTTCTTAAAGGTCGTGGGTGTTTGTTCTTCCCTGGTAATGGTTCGCCAGGTCATGGATGTGGCTGCTGGATCATGGCTCGTTGTCATTGTGGTCATGGCTATGGTCGTAGTCTTGATCTGGTCGTGGTCGCCAGGCCGCCGTTGTGGTCGTCGTCGCTTGGTCGGTTTTGTGGTCGTGGTCGTGGTCGTTGTCATGTGGTCGTGGTCGCTTGGCCAGCGCTATGGTCGACGTCTCCTGATCGTGATCGCTTGGTCGTGGTTGTGGTCGTCATCCTCTGGTCGTGGTTGTGATCGTTGACCTGTGGTCGTGGTCGCTTCGTCGGGGCTATGGTCGCCGTACCCTGGTCGTGGTCGTCTGGTCGTGGTTGTGATCGTCGTCCTCTGGTTGTGGTCGTGGTCGTGGTCACTTGGTCATGGTCGTTGCCGCTTGGACATCGAACTCGTGGTCGCTTTGATCATGGTCCTGTCGCGTGGTCGTGGTCGCTGTCGCCTGATCGTTGTTGTCGTCGTATGGACGGGGAACTTGTGATCATAGTCGCTATTGCTTGGTCATGGTTGCCACCGCCTGGACGTAGAACTCGTGGTCGCTGCCGCTTGGCCGTGGTCGTGGTCGCGGTCGCCTGGTCATGGTCGCTGTCGGAATCGCCTCGGCCATTCCTTGCCTCCCCTCTACCTTCTCTCTCATGGTTGTGATGCCCCGAGCACGTCTCTGCTAACCAAACTGGCGTGCTTGGCTCTCCTTCTTTCTCCACCCTATGTTTGTTTATTTCCGGTCGTGATCATGATCGCAATGTTATGGTCGTTAAAGGTCGTGGGTGATTGTTCTTCCCCGATAGGGCTCGACATGGCTTCAAGATCTCCTACTAATCTTGGTCGCATGAAGGATTTGGAAGAAGCGAAATAACAGGGTCTTCTAATTTCAAGCACTACAACCGGTCGCTTTGTCGCACGAGATCATCGATGAAGCTTATCTTTGGGCAGCTACGGGTTTCGCCAAGAAGCTTAAGAATTTGCTAGCCCGTAGGAGGGCTTAGTTTTTCTAGTCGTTTTGTTTGGGAGCGTGTTCCCGTTATTCTTGTTTAGCGTTGTTATTTCTTTTCGCCTAAGTGGGTTTGTACTTGTATTTGTAACTTAACTCTACTTCGTGGTCGGAGTTTTTCCAAGTTCCTTAGGGAATTTGGTTTCGGCCACGTTGCGAGCTTTTCTCCTCTTCTTAATGAAATACGTGCTCCGCACGTTCTCCAAAAAAAAAAAGACTGGGATAATCCCAGAACAATCCATGAAACTCAAACAGATATTTTTTATATATATTTCAACTCCATAATACTAAACAAATAAAAAAAGGATAGTCTATATACAGAAGTATAATTCATAAAAAGTCGCCCTCTCGGTCTGGGCATGCAACTTAATATTTGAGGCTGACTCAAAATGTTGTTGACAGGGAGACATGACACAGATGAAAAGAATCACAACAATGTCTGGGCATGCAACTTTATATGTTTCTGAGAATCCACATTTACAAGACCCATCTGAACAGGAAATCGATTCCACCTTTAGGAGCAGGTAGATCCATGGCTGGTGGCTGCATGCAAAAACAGAGCACTAGCAGTGATAACTGTTGTCTTTCAGTTACATGGATGTGTGTGCGCGCTCAAAGTGCTACAACCACTGCACCTTTTTTCATAGCAGCTCCAATTGGCATAATCAACAGAAACATAACATACAACTCAACTACATGATGAGCTGATGCCTTTGTTAAGAACCGAACCGGTTTGAAACTTGTGGAACCTTGTCCAAACTGAACTAGAAACCACGGTGCTTATAATTTCTCAGATGAACAGTGCACATTCAGTTCCTACTTGTTAATTAGTGGATGTACCCCACATGAACAGAGAAATGACGCACGAGCTAAATAAAGTAATAAGCTGAAAGACCCTTATCTCTTCCCCCCCCCCCCCCCCCTGTTTCTGGCGACGAACACTGAAACACAGGTTGACTTTGATTCATGATAGGAAATTAACTAGTACTATTGTTACTGAGGCTTTCTCTGCAAGTCGGTCGCGTTGTTCGTCCACAAGGCCGACCTGTACGTCGCGGGTGCCGCGGAGCTCGCCAAGAAGGTCGCGCGGTGTACCGCAGCCCGCGCCACCCCTGTGAGCCCAGGGAGCCCGCGGCGGTGGTGCACGTACGTAAGGTAAGGGGGAGGCGGAAGATGACGAGTCTCGGGCGGGCGACTGCGCGCCACGGGACGGCCGACGGCGAGACCCCCTGCCGCGGCGCCGGCGCGTGGACGCAACGAGAAGGCGGCGAACGACGTACGAGGGCGCCACCGCGACGTCCGTAGCGGCGCCCGCACACGAGAGCAACGCCGCGGACGACGAGAGCTCTGCTCTGCCGCTCCACGCAAGAGAGAACAAGGACGACGAGAGCATACTCTGTTCTTACCAGTGCTCAGCAGAGTCAGACATGGCGCTTGGATTTCACGCGCATCCACCGTGTTTATTTTGGGTCATCTCGCCTGTCGCGCGGCGGAAGAGGATTCTTCTCCAGGTCCGTCCGAGCCACAGAAAGGCAGCGGCGACACGCTACAGACGCACTTCTCCTCCAGCTCCGAGCAGTGGTCACGGCGGCGAAGGGCGATCTCGCCGGCGCGGCTGAACCGGTCGTTCCAAGGACCAGCTCTCCGAGCCTCGTCGCACGTACAAGCGCGTTTTACCACTTCCTGTGAGATTTTTCTCGAAAGATCCTCTTGTGAGATTTGATATCCGAAACAAAGTGTTACGAGCCAAAACGTGTCGAGCGAGGCTGCCAGTGAGAAGCAATAATTATTTGAAGGGAAAATGATTCCAGATCAGTGTATAGCCCGGTTTTGCACAGCTCCAGACAGCTGCTGCATGTTCAGAGAATGTTATTTGAAAAGCTGGTGAAAAGAAGCTTCTGCTTACTATTCGGTTTTCGTTCATTCTCGGTACAGATCCTTATGTTTGGCATGGCTGTAGAGAAGCTGAGATACACTGTTCTTTTATTGTTGATGTTGGTGTACTTCGCAAGCCCTTAACATGGGTACCTCAAATAATACAAACTCTGAAAGGGTTGAGAAACAATATGACTGTTCAACAATCTTACACCTAATCTCTTCCGAAAGTACGGAAGCGAGTGATATTCAGCGAGCTGCATAAAATATCAGCCCAAGATGTACCGTGCACAAATGTCTCTTGAGAGGGAGACATAATGCAGATGAAAAGCATGACACAAATGTGTTTCCCCGAGCCTCTTATATGTTTCTGAGATTGCATGCAAAAACAGAGCACTGGCTCCCAGGGTGCAACGTGCCGTGATAAATGTTATTTTTCAGTTAGGGGGCTATGTAGACAGGTTCCAAACATAAGCATGTAGACAGGTTTCAAACAACTGATGATTCCGTTCATTAATAAAGGTGGACTAAACTCCAACTAGCGGCGAGTCGAGTCCTTTGTGCGACTTAATTTGATGTGCCACGGCGATGTGGGCGTGAACCCATCCATAATTTTTTACAGTGACCGTCAACTACATTTGCCTGTCGTAACTACATTTCTTTAGAGGGCAACTGGGCGATTCGATCCTCAAGGCAAGTCAGTTACGTCGTCAAATATCCACCCACGGCGCACACAATAAGCGCCCTCACACAAACCTTCCATCCCCTCCCCGACAGCTTCCCGACAAATCCATCCTCCTCTAACCAGAATCCCTGTTCGCCGATTTCGAGCCGCTGCAGCGCGGGGAGGCCTCGTCTCCAAGGCGATCGCGTGCGAGGATGGGGGAGTCGGCTTCCTTAGGCAGCTGGTCAAGAAGAGTAAGGGGGACGACGCCGCGGCGCGCTTCGTGTCACTTCTCACTCACTACGTCAGGTCAGGCTTTTAGCAACACATATATGTGTTACAAAAGTTAGAAAAAAGTGTCACAGAGACCTATAGTAATACAAAAAATAAGTGATGCATATGCTGGTGTGTAACACATATATGTGTTACAACTTGTGAAAAAAATATAATACAATAATAAAGTAGCAACACATGTGAATGTGTTACAATATTAATTTAGTAACACAAATAAAAAATTCAAAAATAAGATGCTACTAGGATTTAATCCCAGGACCTCACCTTCATTATGTTCCTAAGTTTCCACTGCGCCACATATGCATTTATAATATGAAGTTATCCTTAATTGGTTTTAACTTATGAAGTATTTGAATATATGTTAGCTGTAGCTCAAGAAAAGTGTTGCTAAAGCTTGTAGTAACACACAACAGTAACATTTATTTGTGTTACTGTGAGTTCTAGGCTTGCTATGTTTACACACAATGATTTCTTTGTAACACTTTTCTTGAAACACAATTTTTGTGTTACTAGAATAATTATTTGAAACATATTTTTACAAATCAAGCATTTGTGTTACAAGCAAACTCTATAACACAATACTTGTGTTACTATGAAATATTTTTATAACACATTCTTACTTGTGTTACAGATATATGTTACAAAAACCATGTTTTGTAGTAGTGACTGTGATCTTTTACTTCCTGTGGTAAGCGACCCCTTCTTAGCTTCGCTTATTTGTTTCTTTGTCTTTGTTCTAATATCAGCTATACCAAGTCATCCTTCCATGTCTGATCTGATGCGATGTCGAAGGAGCAGTCAGCCATGCCATCAGTAAGGTGCAGGCATGCGCGGCGAATGTAAGTAGCTCCCTACCACCCACATCACAACACCGGCCGTTTCACCGGACCGTAATGCACAATGTCTTCAGTGATCTCTCCACCATACAACTTGAGTTTCTGGGTAAAACTGAAATTAGGAGGTGAACTACTATAACACTATATTACCTTAATCATTGTATGTATAAGCTAGCCTTATATATTTTGCAATCCAAACATTTTTTTCTGTAATATGCTATGTACATATTTTCATTAAATGAAAAAAAAGAAAATTATATCTGAGTCGCACATCAAGATCGCATATAACCCAAGCTCTATCGTCGTCAAGAGAGACCACAGTCCGGAGCACACAAACATGATGCGAGGAGCTGCAACCTACACCTTATATGATACATTGAGAACAGAAAGAAAGATATTTTGCTTTGAACAATGGATATGACATAGTTATACAGGATATAGATTACATGTCTTCATATATCTAAAAGGAATGTTTCTTTTTTCAGAAAAATATCAAACACAAAAGAGATATTTTACCAAACAAATTATGACATCATTTTAAACGCGTACACCATCAAAAGCGCTTGTCCCTTATGGATTAAGAAAAAAGAGATCAAACTCACAAAGAATGGGTAGCTACAACAATATTATAACGGTGAGCTGGTCCGGACACCAATAACAAATATGATGCAGCTATATTGTAATTAGGAACCTGCAAATCAGCCAGATAAGTACCTGAATGGTACTTGGATTATAATTTAACCAAATAAGCTTACAGAAGAATCTATTGTGTCTTTAGTCTCGGCATCTAGTAAGACGTGTTGATGAATCTCAACAGATGGAAAGTGCATATCGTAGCAAGTAAAGTGGAATGGGACTTGGGAGATTGGTGCTGGCGAGACATATTTTTGCTGGGATTTAGTCACGGCCAGAGATAGCCTAAAGCCAGGCCAACAGTGGCGCACGCGATGCCAAGGCGGAGAAAGTCAAAGAAGCGAAGCGATCGACAATCTCACGCAAATTGGCAACGATATACTCTTGGTCTGGCGGGACTGCAAGGATTGGTTCTGTTTGGCTAAGGCGACGTGGCCCATTCACACCTTATTACATGCTTAATAACTCAGGGTGATTAGCAATGCTGAGGTGGGGTTCCTTTGAAATAGCGACAGTGTTGGGGGGTGCCAGGCCCGGGAGCCCTTCCCTAACGACCACGTCAACGCCAGAGCCTCGTCCGCCCAACCCCCCCCCCCCCCCCCCCCCCCCCCCCCCCCAACCGCTGCCCTGCTGGTCGCTGGAGCATCCGGCCCATATCGGCCCAGTAAAGATCGTAGCCGGCCCAGCCACTCTTCGTCTACCTCGAGCCGTTCTGACTTCTGAACGCCTCCCCGTGTGGCCCAGGGCCGGCTCTGTGGTTTCGAAGGCCCTGGGCGAACACAAATCTGGGGCCCCTATAGCTACATATATATACACATATTTCACTCACAAAATATGTATACTAAAAAAAGGATAACAGCAAACATAAACCAACTGTTAAAACACTAAAAAAAAGGTTCATTGAGAAAAAAAAAACTCCCCTACTTTTGCTGCATTATTGGACAGATTGACACAACGAACAATTGAAGTCATTTGTTCTTCATGCTTCATCTGGGGTAAGTACAATCCAAGATCACAAAAAATATTTGGCATCTTTTATGACTAATCAGGCCTAAGACTAATTAACTATTGGTAGAAAAAACATATGAATGAAGAGTTAACTAATTAACAGTTACATAAATTTACCTAGCGATCTCCATCCCGATCCATTGGCTTGCTTGGCCATAGCTTCACGGCGGCTGTGGCGAACTAGCGATCGGCAAGACGGCGACTAGGAAGACGAATCGTCGAGCAAGACGATCGGCAACACGGCGGCTGTGGCGAACTAGAGATCGGCAATAAGGCTACTAGGAAGACGAATCGTCGAGCAAGGCGATAGGCAACAGGAAAACTGAAGAGTCGTGATGAAAACTGCAAAGAATCGAGACGATCGTGCGTATAGGTGCTGGACTGTCGGGCCATTCGCTTAACCTGCCGGCCTGCTTAAGATTTGTTAGGCTATTAACGCTTGAGTATCAGGCCTGTTGAGTATATGTAAAATTTTTGGGGCCCCTACCTGGGCCGGGGCCCTAGGCCGTCGCCCTCATTGCCCCGGCCCAGAGCCGGCCCTGGTGTGGCCGCTCCCTCAGGTTGTATCGCGCCCGCGCGCCGCCGCGGCCTAGCTCCGCTCCTCGCGCCCATGCGCCGACGCGGCTCGCCTGCATGCCTTGTACATTGGAACATGGGAACAAATGTTCCAGGACATTGGAACATGGAACAAATGTTCCAGGACATTGGAGCATATGTTCCAGTAGTTAGGAACAATTGTTCCAGAACATCGGAACAAATGTTCCAGCAATGTTCCAGTGGAAGAAGAGAGCAGCGACCAAGACAATGGAGCTTGCGGTGGGAACGAAGAAAGAGGAGGATGGCGCAGAGCAGAACTGCGGGCGGATCCGGGCGCGCAGGGGCCGGTTCAACGCCGGAGTGGCACGTGGGGCACGGCGCCAGGGAGGAAAGAGGGAGAGGGGTCGCGAGCGGGGACGCCGAGCAGGGGAGTCAGGGCGGAAGCCGGGCGGGCGCGGCGGAGCGAGGGCCGCGAGTGCGCTGTGCCGGTCAGGCGGCGGACATCAGCGTGTCGTCGTTGGTGGAGGAAGAATGGCAGGGGTGGGCCGAGTGGGCCGGATTGAAGCAGCGAGCGGGGGGTGGGCGGAAAGCGCGTTCTTGTTGCCCTGGGCGGAGGGGAAGAGTCCCGGCCAGGCCCCCCTCCGCACCCCCCCCCCCTGTCTTCGCCACTGAGTGCGCTCTCGGTGCGGTGCCGCTGCCATCGCGGGATCTCTGGACCTGTTGTAGCGTGCTTGGGGCCCTCAGCTTACTAGGGCGGTTGGGGGGGGGGGGGGGGGGGGGGTCGCCGGCTGCGCAACCTCGTTGGCTGCCGTCACGCTGCCGGCTCACAAGTTTGCAAAATGCCCTCACAAATTGGATTGTGATTAATAATTGCGGTCCAATTATTTTTAAAAACACTCTTAATTTGTATCATCATCAATACTCATGATTCAGTTATTTGCATAAAGCCTCTCTACCTTTACAAATATCCCTTTGCCTTCGGTAGGTTTCTCCTTCTCTGTCCGCTGAAACCGACTGTTTGTATCTGCCTTAGAAAATCCGCACCCACAAAGCACGGTTCAAGCCGCTCTAGGCTTCATTGAGCTTGCACTAACATCCGCATCCGGAAATAATTAAAAATTATTTTAACATAGGTTATTGTGAGAGATATCGTCATGCAGAATTTGAACTTCAAATTCCATTTGTAGGTTGAGAAACAATAAAAAAAAAGGACAAACTTCAATAAAGTGTATCTTACAACAATTGGAATTTTTTGGATAAAAAAGATCCATCATTTTGTTCTAGGTGTAAAATAGACAAACTGAATTGTTTGGGGGAGTTAAATGGACTTTTGAATAGAGCATATAACAAAAATGAGACCAAGGTCTGACGTCCTTTGAATTTTCACAAAAAGAAGAAGGCCTATTGAGAGAATGTATTAGGTGTTACCACCTCTTTAGGTGTTACCGTATTACCAATTTAAATAGCTTCTTCTACAATGTTTAAAAAATTGCAACAAAAATATAAATAGATTGTTCATGTCATCTTCTATCATCATGCAAAATTTGAAGTGCAATGGATACTTGTACAAGATGCAACAAAAAAGAGAAATCAGACAGTGGATAGTGCGGGTTGCAACTGTTCATCTCGAACCCGCAATACGTTACTATTCACAGGCTGATTTCTCTTATTTGTTTATCTTTGCACAAGTCTTGATTATACCTCAATTTTTGTACGATGGTAAAAGGTTGCGTGCTCTATCCATTTATATTTTTTGTTGAAATTTTAGATGAACATTTGAAGGTGATATAAAAATTGGTAACACGGTAACACGAGAACCCGCGGTAACACCTAATACATCCTCGGCCTATTGAACCTTGCTGGGCCGGGGCTTCACAGGCGCACATGTAGGCGGCAACACGGGACGGAAGCCACACCCCTCGGGAGGGAGCCTAACGACCAACCGACTGAGCTGAGCTCATTTTTCAGAACAGAACATAGAACTCAACTACATGTTGAACTGATGAGCTCATCACAAACTAAAGAGATTTGAAACTTGTGGGAGCTTGTCCAAAGCGAACTAGAAATTAACCACGGTGATTCGATTTCCTAGTGGATATACCGCACATGAAGTGTGAAATGACGCACGAGCCAGAGCAGTGAACTGAAACACCCTTATTCTTTTTTTCTTTTTTGTGATGAACACTGAACACATAGGTTGATTCATGTTCATAGAAAATTCAAAAAAGTAGCATCTAATCGTCAATCGACCAAGATGACTAAATACTATGTTACCGAAACTGTCTCTATAGAAAATAGGGACTTAAAGTAGAAAACCTCGGCTCTGCAAAGGTGACTGCGTTCGTCCACGAGGCCGCGCTATATGCTATGAGCCCCACCAAAGAAGTTCACGCAGGTGGTCGCGTCGGACAGCGAGCCGATGCGTGCTCAGTGAGAGGCTGTTCGCGATGCGTGCTCAGTGAGAGGCTGTTCGCACGTTCCTAGTGATGGCATTGGCGCATGGCGAGAAGAAGGATTTGGTTTGCCAAATCTTAATGACCCGGCAAAGGTTTCTTTACTTCAGTAGTAAAACCAACGTGATTGTGGCTAGGGCTGGCTGTCGAGCCAGCTTGGCTCGGCTCGGTTCAACTCACTCTAGCTCGTTAGAATATCGAGTTAGCTCGGCTCGGCTCATTAAGGTACACGAGCAAAAAGCATAGCTCAGCTCGGCTCTATATGGTCACGAGCTAGCTCATTATGGCTCAACGAGCTAAGGATGAAAAGCACATTTTTCAATAGCTTTTTAAAAAGAGAGAACAACAGCACATGCACAATCATCACACATGCATGTCTATTTATCCAAGGTAATCAAATGTCTTAAACAAACATTCAATTAAAAAGATTACATATTGCAGGCTTCAAGCAGGATGACAGACGTATGATCGTGCATGCTTCTTTACCGATGGACGGTGGCGCCGTGCGCAGATGTATGCATGGAAACGCAATAGATGCCGTTACCTGCCCTTGATTATACGTTCAGGCTTGTATGCAGGTTGGGCATTTGCAAAGAAGAATTGAGACTAAGGGCCTGGTACGTGTGTTAGATTTTTTATTCTCACGCAGCTCGTTTTGGCTCGCGAGCTGCTCATGAGCTGGCTCGTAAAATTAACAAGCTAAAAACCTAACTCAACTCGTTAAAATTTGAAACGAGTTGAGCCGAGTCGAGTCGAGTTTGCTCCGAACTGAGCTAGCTTGCAAGTTGCGAGTTTTATTGCCAGCCTTAATTGTGGCCATGTACGTTATTTACATCAAGCTGCAGTGCCCTCAATGTTTTTTTTTCCCCCAAAAGACCTTGAGAGATTTGGATATCCTAAACGAAAATTTGTGAGCCGAAAACGTGTCAGGCGAGGCTGCCGGTGAGAAGCGATAATTAGGATAGCTTAGTTCTTAAGGCTACTTTGTAATAGGAGGGATGATTCCAGATCAGTGTAGAGCCCGGTTTGGCACAGCTCCAGACAGCTGCTGCATGTTAGAAGAGAATGTTACTATTTCAAAAGCTGGTGAAAAAAAAAAATGCTTCTGCTTACTACCGTTTTCTCATTCATTCTCGGTACAGAATCCTAATATTTGGCATGCCTGTAGAGAAGCTGGGAAATAAAGTACTCTGCTCTTTTATTATTGTTGATGTTACTGGGTGTACTTTGCAGCCCCTTAACGAGGCTAAATCTGAAAGGTTTGAGAAACATACGAGTGTTCAGCAATCTCGCACCTAATGTCTTCCGAAAGTACAGGTGCTAGCGATATTCAGTGAGCTGCATAAAAATATTCAGCCCAAGATGTAGCGTGCCCAATTGTGATCAGAGAAAGGAGTTATGAGTATCTTTAGCCTAAGGCATCGGATCCCAGTAGTCAATTAGAAAGAGTGCGAAGGTGGGGGCCGGAGGTCATTGTGGGAACGAAGGTGGCACGTGGCGAGCGTGGGGGACGCGTACTCTCCCAACCTAAAGAGCGTGGCGAGCGTGGAGGTCATTGTGGGACGCGTAGGTTTGGACTATGAAACCGAAACCAAAATACACGGGATTGACGATCAAATTTGGAAACGGCAGAGGAACGAAGCAGAGGCAAACTCGAACAAAAAAAAAAAAAGGAAATATATCCATACATATATACTAGATATAGAGTTTGGAAGAGAAGAGGAGAAGAATAGGCGGCCTGGCCATCGATCAAACAGATCCAGATCGCGAGGACGTAGCCACCGAACCCTAGCCCCGCCGCTGCCCAGTCCACAACGGCCAATCATCGACGGGATCGTCATGGCGCAGGTGCCGTCACTGATGGACGACCTCGTCGAAGAGATTCTCCTCCGGCTCCCGCCCGATGATCCCGGGAGCCTCCTGAGCGCCGCCCTCGTGTGCAAGGGCTGGCACCGGCTCGTCTCCGGCCCAGGCTTCAACCGCCGATTCCGCGAGTTCCACCACGTCCGGACGCCGCCCCCGGTGCTCGGCTTCTTCTGCGGCATCGGTACTCCTTCCGACACCTACTCCGATCCAGGCGAGACAGGCTTCATGCCGCTAATCCCCTCCTTCCGCCGCCTGCCTCACGCTTTCATGCCCAGCTGGCGTGCCATCGACGCCCGCCACGGCCGCGTCCTCTTCTACGACAAGCATGACATGGTGCTAGTCAAGCCTAAATCCGTGAGACTTCACCTCATTGTGTGGAACCCCATCACGGGGGAGGTGTGGAGGCTTCCCGTGGTGCCGATGAGCACGCCCATGGACAGGTTGGCGCTCAAGGATGGATGGAGCGCCGCGTTGCTCTGCGATCATGTTGACAGCGCCTTTCGGGTAGTCGTTGTCGCCACGGACGAGGGGTTCACCTCTGCCTGCGTCTACTTATCTGAGCAACATGCGTGGGGCGAGCCGATCTCTACACAATTAAACCCATTTCTTCGTTTAATGAGAGGACGCAATGCTTTCATCGGGGATGCACTCTACTTCAAGTGTGAAAATAGTATGATCTTGGAGTACGATATGTCCAAACAGGACCTGTCATTGATCAGCCTGCCATCAGAAGGTAAGCGTAAGTGCATCGCCCTCATGACAGCGGAGGAAGGTGGGCTTGGATTTGCAGTGGTACACAATTCGGAGCTCTACACGTGGTCAAGGGAGGTTGGTCTGGATGGAGAAGGCAGATGGGCTCAACAAAGAGTTTATAGCCTCGATAATCTGCTCCCTTCTTCTCAGCTTTCCCGCCGTAGAGTAACTGCAAGAGTGGTTGCTGCTGAGAACGCCTGTAGCTTCGTTTTCATAAGGACCTGCATTGGGATCTTCATTATTGATTTAAAGTTTGGACGGGTAAGGAAGATATATGAGTTCTCTGATGACCGTCACATCCTTGCTATTGTCCCATATGCGAGCTTCTGCACTCCAGGTATTTGCCTCATTCCCCATGAAACCAAGTGTAATTAACTTCCTCTCTTATATATACGTACTGTTAGTTGCAAATATTCATATGATATGAGTTATTTCAAGTTATACTATGCAGCGACAAAATTATTATTATGGATCGATGGTGTGCTCAATGAAAGTACTTAACCAGAATGTAAAACTCATGATATGTCTGAATTATGTCCGCACCAACATTCTTTTAGATTATACTATATATAGGCGACTAAAAGTGCCCCTTGCAAAATAAATTGCTATTTTTATTTTCAGTCAACGATTGTCATCCTTTGATTTGTTATTAGATGGTGCACAGCTTCTATTACGCCTCATGTTCCGCATCTCACTTCTCTACACATAATGGTGCAACACTCGGCAATCCTTGCTGTACTATCTTGCTGTGCATTCTCCAGCGCTTTCATGACTGCCGGCCTACCCCAAGGAGTATAGAAATCCAAAGAACCCGCAAGCCCTAATAACACAGTAATTGAAAGAAACTCGATGCAACAAGCACGTTCACAAAATCATAACTTTTTTTTTCACTTGATGACTGAAGTTTACATTGGCAATCATGTCAATAAATTTATTTGTTAATTATATTGTCTTCAAAACTCGAGAGCAAATAAAAAAAAGAGAGGACACACTACCTAAATGAGATTAGTCCTTCACCTATATTTAACAATTTACATTCTGTAGATGTGATTTTGTTGTCATTGTCACCTTAGTACATTAACATCGTGCAAAGGACGTTGATGAATTAGTGCTAAAGAAACAGGGTAATATAGGTTTTCTCCCCCTTGATGATCGGGTCTAAAATAGGGATGGCAATTCGGGGCGGGTACCCGCGTACCCGCCGGGTACCCGACCCGATGGGGCCGGGGATGGGGACGTTTCCCACCCGTGGGTGGTGCCCGTACCCGCCCCGACATGAGTCGGGTACGGGGCGGGGATTTATCCTCACCCATGGGTTCCCCGTCGGGTACCCGAAATTAACAAATACAAAGCTTTCAGCCAAGCCCAGCAGCACTTTGAGCCCAGCACACCAGCCCATCTCAACTAGGAAGTCACCTACCAGGCCAGCCCATCACGCTATCATTTTGGTGGCCCAGCTCCATGGATCAGATCACCAAATTGAGCATGGCCCAGGTCCAATCTAACCTTATCCTCCCACCACGATGCCTCTTCCCCAGCCAGCCACGTTCTGACGCACACGCATGGTCCCGATTCCCCCAACCACGCACACACATCGTCCCAATTCGATTCAGTAGCGTAGCTTCGCCTCGTCGAACCTCGCCTACGCAGTCGTCCCGCGCCTCGCGCCCTCGCCTACGCAGTCGTCCCGCGCCGTCTCAGCTCGTCGCCTCCCACGCCGTCGCCCGCTGCGACTGCTGCCATGGCTCGTCTCCACGCCGTCGCGAGTCGCAGCCATGGCTCGCCTCCACGCCGTCGCCCCGCGCCGCCGCGGCACCTCGTGGCCTCCGACACCGTCGCGGCTCGCTGCCTCCCACACAGCATCGTCCCGTCATCCACGACCACCTACGGCCGCGAGAGGAGCGCGAAGGACAGCGGCGACCGGCGAGGCAACCTCCACCCGACGGGCACCCGATACCCGCCCCGTTACCCGACGGAGACGGGGACGGGGATGGATTTCCACCCATGGGGACGGGGACGGGTAAGGATTTTTACCCGATGCACATGTCGGGGCGGGCATGGGTATGCTCTACCCGCCCCATTGCCATCCCTAGTCTAAAATCTTGCGGTGATCAAATATAGTTACTCCGCCCTATTTTTAATTGATGTTGTTAGAAAAAACTTTATACTGTAAAATTAATCAATTAAGGAAGAACCAGAGGTAGTACTTGTTACCTAGTGGTTCTTGTGGGAAACTAAGAGTGTGTTTGGGAGAGATTTTCACCAAAAACAACTTCTCTAGAAAACAGCTTCTCTGAAAAACAGCTTCTCTAGAAAAACAATTTCTATGCAAGAAGCACTTTTTGAAGTGTTTGACAAAACAACTTCTCTTATGAAACTAATGCAAAAGCAGATAAAATTATGGGAAGCAGAATCTATTTTTCAAAAAGTTGAGAAGTGCTTCTTGAGGGGGAAAGCAGAATCTATTTTTTTTAAAAAAAAAAACTGTTTGGCTAGCTTCTCATAGACCCTAGTTATTGTTGCTTGCTTTTTTTTTTGGCTGGGTAAAATTAATGTTAATTTTAGAGGTTCTCAACCATCTGATGTTTATTTTCTTGATATGTGTGTGTGTGTGTGTTGTTTTTTGCAGTTGTTGGGAGCGGTCTCTATAAATGACGGTCCAAGAGCCGGTAATTCAACTTGAGTTGTTAATGCAAATGGCTTCTGGTAAAGGAGAAATTAAGGGATATGGTGTCAGCTTTTCACTGGACTAACTACTAAGCAGTGAGCTGATCCTAACCGTTGCGTGTCTCATTCTAGATATGTGCACTCCGGTGCTTTAGCTTGCTATGAAATTCTTGAACGAATATGTAATCCTTTTATTTAAAATTGTAAAAGAACATGAGCATATCAGAAACTGGCATGGATACTTTACCCTGTAATTTTATTTATAAAACACTGTAATTTATATCTTACTCACAATCGTACACCATTTTTATTATTTTTCTCGTGAGACTCAAGCAATCCTAGCAACTGGCATGGATACTTTACCCTGGATAGCAGAGCTGCTGGCGCTCTGCCATGCATTCCGTCGATAGGCTAGAATCCTATGGGGATTAGTGATTGAGTTCAAATGAGCTGGCCACTTGTGGGCTAAAAATTTCACCAAAATAAATCCGCTTATTCAGAATCAGTATGATCTTCTCCAGCAAAATAGATATCACAACAACACAAACGCACTATTGCGGCGGACCGTAACGTACTATAGCGGCGGTTTCGCTGGTCCACCGCTAGGCTTCTGTCGCTACAAATCATCTTTGTAGCGGCGGACCAAAACAACCGCCGCTGCAAATGACAGTTTTAGCGGCGGACCAGAGATTCATCCGCCACTACAAATTGAATCTTTAGCTGCGGACCATGCCACAGTCCACCTCTAAAAAGGTCATTTTTAGAGGCGGAGAGTGTGGCATGGTCCGCCGCTGCTATTGATTTTTGAAAATAAAAAAAAAAGTCTGCCACTGGCACCGCCGCCGGACGCCACCACCACCGCACGCCGCACGCCGTCGCCGCATGGTCCTGCTGTGTCCTGCTTGCATTGCCGGGGCCGCCACCTCGACGCCGGTCGCCGCTATTGCCACGCCGCTACTCGCCACGCCGCCGCGTCCTCCTCCGTCCTACTGCCGGGGCCGCCACTTTCACGCCGCTGCCGTTGCCGGGGCCGCCATCTCCATGCCGCCGCCGCCTCCACGCCAGCACCACCGCCGCCGCCTCCACGCCGCTCCCGCCGTTGCCCGGAGCCGGCAGGGCCTCTGCCGCAGCTGCCCCTTGGCGGACTGGGGCCTCTGCCACCGTTGCCTGGGAGAGAGAGAGAGAGAGAGATGAGGGAGAGAGATAGATATGCGAGAGAGGAGAGATGAGGGAGAGATGAGCGAGAAGTGGAAGAGGGAGCGGATCCGGGTGGATTCATTTGGACCAATGGGGATTTGGAAACAACGGATCGCTGACGTGGCATTTGTTTTTTCTTGTTATCGATTATGCGTTTATTTGAGGTATTAAATGATCTCAAATACAAACGTTGTGAGCTATAAAGTTTTAGATTTCGTTGAGGTATACACATTTCATTTTAGTGATTTCTCCATCCGAGGTCATTTTATGAAATTTGAATTTGAAATTTGAGAAATTCAAACTTCAAGTGTACTTTTCGTTAGCAAGATTAATTTAAATTAAAAATTATTGAACTACAAAGTTGTATAACTTATCAACCTAAATAACTCTTATTTGGATCATTTTTGGATTTGAAGAAAGTGTAGCAAAGATGTTCACAAAATCTACATCTAGCAAATTCACAAAGATGAACATAAAGTGTTTGCTAGATGTAGATTTTGTGAACATCTTTGCTACACTTTGTTCAAATCAAAAAATAATCCAAATAAGAGTTGTTTAGGTTGATAAGTTATGCACTTTGTAGTTCAACAATTGTTTTTTTAAATTTGTTTAGGGCATCAAAATAGTATGCATATATTTATCATAGTGATAGAAATTTGAATTCGTTTAGGGCTTCAACATTTTGGCCACTAAATGTGCAACATATATGCTTAGTTGAAAGAGCATGATGTTGAAAGAAAATAGAAAAAAGAATCATAAATTTTGGATCATGTTTAAAATTACAAAATAGAATTTTGTGGTATAATAAAAGAAAATAGAAAGAAACAATAAATGGGCCGATTTTGGGCCTACCAGAATGGGCCTGGCAGAATGGGCTGCTTTTGGGTTTAGGGGGAGAGAGCCAAGGTCACTGACATGTGGACCGAGGTGATGGTGTGGCCCACAAGTCAGTGACCTTGGCTCGGCACTCCGGCGTCGGTAACGCCGCGGATTTCTAGCGGCATCCGAAACTCTAGTCCACCGCTACTATTTATAGTGGCGGATCGGATGTGAGCTGCCACTATAGATCTGCGCCACTAGAAAAATGGCTCCACCGCCACGCCATCTTCCGCCGCAACTTAAGTCGCCGCAAGCACGACCGTGAGCGTCGCCAGCGTCGTCGCCAGCGCGAACGCCGTCGCGCGCCTTCTCCGATGCTGGGGGCCGACCACGCAGAGTCCGTGGACTCCTCGTGGTTGCCTTGGCGGCCGGCGCCTTGGCCTCCGGCGCCTTGGCCATAGGGTCCGGCGTCCCCATGGAGGCCATGGCCACCGGAACCGGAGCCGCAGCAAGGGTCCCCATGGGCCCCATGGCCACCGGAACCGGAGTCGTAGCCGGGGTTCCCATGGGCCCCATGGCCCCCGTCGCCGGAGCCACAGCCAGAGGTGGAGCTGGTGGCCGAGCCGGAGCCGGAGCCGGAGGTGGAGGTGGAGGTGGAGCCGGAGCCGGTGGTGGAGGTGGAGGTGGAGCCGCAGCCTGAGATGGAGGCGGCCGAATGGGGTCTGCTGCCGCTGGAGGTCCAGCCGGCCCCGTGGGGTCCTTTGCCACCGGAGCTGGAGGAGGTCCCGTGGGGTCCTTGGTCGCCAAAGCCGGTGCCATCCCCATGGCGCCCTTGGACACCGGAGCCGGTGGCGGTGCTGCCGGCGTAGTGGAGGCGTCCTTGGACGCCGGAGCCGAAGACGGTACCGCTGGCATAGTGGAAGCATCCCCGCGGTGAAGACGAGATGCCAGGGATCTTTTGGTAATTTTGTAAATACTTTAGGACTTGCTAATTGCGTTTATTCACGATAATTATGTTTCTATGTTCTCTAAATCACGTTATATCATGATAATTATGTAATTAAGTACTTTTAATTAACTGTTATCTTTTTTAGTTATCTTTTAACTTAAAAAATCAGTGTACCGAGGTAACAAATGCGGCGGAGGGAAACTAACACCGCCGCCAAAAAAGTATTTCTAGAGGCGGCTTGTAAGGAGAACCGCTGCCGCAATACTGATGTTTTCTAGCCATGATCATCCTTCAAGCTACCACCAGCTCCTCGCGGACCAGATGCAAAGCGGCCGTTACGTGTTTTGCTTATGTTGTTGTGTATGCATCCTTTTGGATCAACTAGCAATATGCCCGTGCATCGCAAGGGGAAGCTGTTACATTATGCTAGCAACGCCACTCTCTTTTCAAATGCATTGACAGGTTCACATGACACAATGAAAAAGCTAGAGATACAACAACTAATCACTCCCTTTATATTCAACTTTGTTATAATTTTATTCCTTGAGGAAGAGCAATGAAGAGCCAGCAAAAATGTATATTCCTCTAGTTCTCAAATGATCATCTCAGCACTAAGCATAATATACAATAGATTTAAAAAGTAACACAAAGGATTCAACTGCAATGCCTGGGTTTATAAGATATTTCCTTTCCCAAGCCCACAAAATAGCTTATCAATGAGACATAGTTCATATATATGTTATTCGTTTCAAGGTAAAGCATCTGTTGAGCATGCTGATAAACATGGAAACTTTTCAGGATACAACAGCTGCCATACTATTCTATTTATGTTCTAAGCCAAGACATGGGAAAAAAATATTTTCCATGCACACATTTAGTGATTTAGATAGTCCAGCTTATCATGATTTTCACCATTTGACATACTCCCTTCGTACCAAAATACATGTCATCCTAGGCTTACTCACTTTTCTCAATTACTTATCATTCTCATTTCTCAATGCACATTCTATCTTTCCAATACAATATTTTCTCTTTCCACTACACCTATGTCTCTATCTCTCTTAGTTTTTAGTGCATCCACCTTTTCTTCTCCTTAATTTCTGTGCCCAACTCTAAAACAACATCTAAAAGTGAACAGAGAGAGTATTTAAAATAGTAATTGAAAAAATCATGTAAAAGTAATTCGGCATCTATATACTAAGATAGGAATAGAGAGTAGCAAATAGAAATATAACGACAGTGAAGATTTTGTGAATTGAAGAACGCAAACTGAAGCAACTGTTCAAGGAGTTCGAGCTAGATCTAAATTCAAGGCAATAAAAAAAATGAAAATGTCCTTTTTACTCTCCTCAAATATGTCCTTGGTTCAGATAACCCTCAAAATTTATTTTGTTTCACTTAACTTTGAACGCGAACAAGCAGTTGATTCAGCTTTTGCTAAGTGTACTGCATCCATCGCTGGTCTCGTCTCCGATGGCTGCTTCGAGGCACTTGCTCGCTACTGAAGGTGTGTTCGTTTTATGGGGTCTAAATTTTAAAGCTGTCATATTAAAAAAATTATAATTTACAAATATTAAATAAAGTTTAATTACAAAACTATCTGCAGAACCTCTGGTCTAATTCGCGAGACGAATCTAATAAGGGTAATTAAGCCGTGATTAGGCGATGGTTACTGTAGCATTACTATAGTAAATATAGATTAATTGAGCTCATTAGATTCATCTCGTAATTGTCACTCATCTGTCAAAAAGGTTTGTCATTAAGTTTTATTTAATGCTCATAAATAAAAAAAAATTTGATGTGATAGGCGTAAAGTTTATAGAGCAGGAAACGAACAAGCCCTGATTCGCCGCAGCAGGACACTCTTTCTTTTTTGCGAATATACAAGACACACTCATCATCTCTCAGACTAAAAATAACCATTGGATCCACACAATCCCAGCCCCATTATTAGAGCATCTCCAAGAGTCTTATAAACCTCGCTTAAATATAGTTATTTTTAAGGTAAAAAACTATCGCCAACAGGGTCCCAAAACAACTCTAAGTTTTTCATAACCCCTAGACTCCCCTTATTTGTAGCTACATACACGAGAAGAATTAGGTTCACTATTCCTTCTTTTTCCATTACAATCGTGTCCCTAAATGCTGATGTGGCCCAATCAAATTTGTTTTGATCCACTTTTAGGGAGAGACTGTTAGAGGAGGGAAGATAAATTTGCCCCTTATAATTTTTTAGTTGCTCTTAAAAAAATTATAAGACTAATTTTAAGGCGTTGCTTTAGAGATGCTCTTAAACTTCATGCCATGAGAGAGAAAAGAGTCAAAACTATACCACCAAGAAAAAATTCAGATCAGTTCAGGCATCGGGTGACGTAGAAAAATTTCAAAGCTCCATGATGACTTGCTGGCGCCGCCTGCCGCAGGACACCTCCCACCGCGTGACACCACCCGCCTCAGACGCAGACGTTAGAAATAGAGAAGGGAGGTCCACAATGACTTGCTGCTGCCACCCGCCGCGGCTCGCAGCGTCTCGCTGCCTACCACATACATGGTACTGGATTTTCAATGTCTAGAGTCTAATCAGACTTTTTTTTATTAGACTCAAGTGGATTTGATTTATTTAGACTAAATCCTAAATCCTTTAAATGTGTTTGGATGTAGGCTCCAACCTCTATATGGACTGTTGGATGTTCTCTGAATTAACGTTGGATCTTCTCTAGCTTTATAGATCCACGTCAAAAATTAAACCCTAAAATTAAAAATTTCGTGTTCACACCATATTATTTTGTTGAAATTGACTAAAATTTGTTTAAACTTACTCACTATGTTTGCCAGGTACTTCGTGCAAATTGGTGCAGCTACACTATAACATGGGACCCACGTTAGAAGCTGAATCCTAAAACTAAAACTTTACTTTCACATCTTAAATTTTTTTGTCAAAATTGATTGAAATTTGTTTAGAATAATTCACTATGATGGTCGTCTACGTCATACAAATTGATGCAGTAATATCTGTACGTAGGACCCACATCAAGAGTTGGACCCTAAAACTAAAATTTCATGTTCACGCTTAAAGTTTTATTGAAATCAACCGAAACTTTTAGAGACGACTCAGCATGACGGTTAGCTATTCTGTGCAAATCTGTACAACTATATCTATATGTGGGACCCACGTCAAGAGCCGGACCTTAAAATTAAAACTTCGCGTTCACACCTTAATTTGTTGTCAAAATTAACTGAAATTTTTTGCGGTGACTCAGTACAACGGTCAGCTACTTTGTATAAATTAGTAAGCCTAAATCATATTGTGATCTACCTCGATCCATGGCGGGCGACGTGCTGTAGGTATGAACTTGGCTGGTCCATAGATAGTTAGATGGACTTAGACTGGACTCGACGATGGGGCTTCTCCACTAGATTTGGATTGGATTATGATTCTTCTCAACTGGATTTGATTTGGACTTTGCTATTTGGATTTAGATCTAAATCCAATCCCGCGACTACTGCTGCAGGGCCAGTCCTGCGATTTTGGAGGCCATAGGCGAGTTCAAGAGCCCGGGCCCTTCTATATAAACGTTGCAATTTTACTTGAATGTAAATACATGTTTACTAGTAAAAATCAGAGGTGAATTCAATAAAATATTCATAAACATGATTTGTACATATGTTACTTTAAAAGTTACTTCTACAATTTTAGATGCTACTAAGCCGTTCAACCGGTCTTGAATCTCCGTATATCAATCTTGTGTAACATTTCTCACTACCTGTCATGATCATGCTGAAAATTGGAAGATTTGATCAAAATAGATCATGTAACTGTAACATGTGGTTAGGAACATAGGGCATGGTTCATACCGTGCCGGCGCCACGCTATATGAGGAACTAGATAAATTCTCCGTGCGTTATTGCGGGAATTAAGGGTGATATTAAAATGAATAGTAGGGTTAAGGTATCCACGACTGAAATGAGTACATTTGAGATAAGCACGTTTTATAGACAAACAAAAGAGTGATGATTTCTCTCTATTTACATCTTCTTGTGTTTGAAAGAAGCAAGATTCAGCCATCTGTCAAATGAACAATAGATTGGCAACGGATAGCAGCACAGACATTGGACTGGAGCCTGAGCTGATGCCATCGGACTGGCCACTGTATGCGCTCCATTGCTACGTTTGGTGGCACGGAGGGATGATAGCATACAACAGGTAGTACAAACACTGTGAGGCTGCGTACTGGAGTATTTTTATTTTTTTTCTCCATGCAAGCAATAGCAGGATTTCTCACTTTGTTCCATTCACTAGATATCTACGAATCAGTACCAGAATACAATATAAACTCTGCGCAGTGCATGAGTTCATGAAGAGTTATGTTGGGCAGTAGTTCCAACTGCAATCACACGTTCAGAAGGAACTCAAAATGAAACGCTGTGATTCTGTTTTCAGTGAAAAGAAGCAAAGATTCAGCCATCAGTCAAATTGGCAACGGATAGCAGCATGCACAGACACGCGCACAATAACTGAACAGAAACGCATTTTGATCAGCTCAAAAGGCTGAAAGCAGGCAGACATTATACAGACAGAATAATGATGGACGAGGAATGCATTAACATGGAAATCTTATCCGAACAACAGAACAGAGTTATTTTGTTCGATGAACAGAACAGAACAGAAGAGAACAGAGTTTAACCAGGCTTCCAGGACACAGCGAACAGATGCAGTTTGAAATAGCACATCAGTGACAATGTGTAGTCTAATGAGATGAGGTAGCTGACTATATGAACTGATGCAGGCGTGGGGTCGAGCAGCTTCAAGGCGGACGCGTCCGGATCCTGGATCTCCTCCTCGATACGAGCACCTGCGCGAGAAATTCGCTTGAATTAGAAAGGGGAGACAGAGCAGAGGCGAACGACACCAAAAGGCGCGGCGAGGAAGCGGACCGTACCACGGGTGGTCGAAGACGACGACGGCGCCGCAGCGGCCACCTGCTGCGCCTCCCCGTCACGAACGGCGTCCTTCGCCACGGCCCTCCCCTCCTCCGCCTTCGCCAGGGGGCGGCGCGGCCGCGCTGCCGACGTGGTCGTCGAACACGACGCGCGCCACGGCGTCGTCGCCCTTGCTCTGCTTGAGCAGCAGCCTGAGCAAGTCGACTCCCCCGTCCCCCTCGCACGCTATCGCCCTGGAGACGAGGCGTTCCGCCACCTCCCCGCGCTCCTGCGGCTGCAACTCGGCGAAGAAGGTGGAGAGGTTGCGCGCGCCGAACACGCGCAGCACGGCGCAACTCGGGAGGGAGCAGGGCCGCGCACCCGACAAGCCGACTTCGCCGCCGCGCCTCCCGCCGCAGCTAGGCGTCGACTGCATCTGGGAGATCCTCCTCCGCGTCGACCCAAGCAGCCCCGAGAGCCTCGTCCAAGCCAAGCTGGTCTGCCGCCTGTGGCGCAACGTTCTCGCGGACCCCGTCTTCCTCCGCCGATACCGCGCCTTCCACCGGACGCCGCCCCTGCTCGGCATCTTCGTCAACACGGAGGACAACGACGGCCCGGTCCCCGTCTTCATCCCAGCGACCAAGTTTCGGCCGTCCGCGCTCCAGCTCAGTGGGTACCGCGTGCTCGACTCCCGCCACGGCCGCGTTCTCCTCTTGCGCGAGGATGTCGGTCGGCTCCTCGTCTGGAACCCTCTCACCGGCCAGAACCGTCTCCTCCCGGCTCCTCCCCAGTCGCAGGGCTTCGACGACTCGAATGCCGCCGTGTTCTGCGCCGATGGCACGGAGTGCGACCACCTCTCCTGCGGCCGCGGCCATTTCCTCGTCGCTATGGCCAGCGTCGAGGACGACCGCGTGCACGCGTGGCTGTTTTCGTCCGAAACCGGCCAATGGAGCGCCCCTACCTCGACGGAGCCTCCTCGGGAAGGCTTCGGACTGCTCATCGAGCAACCCGCAGTAGTCTCCGGGGACTTCGTCTTCTTCCATTGCGACTACTCAACTGTCCTGACGTACTGCACCTTTGATGCGAGTCTCCAGTTCGAGGACATTCCGTTCATGGTCATGGAGGACAGCTGTGGGTTGGCACAGATTCGGCTCCTGCCAGAAGAGAACAACGGCCTCTTTCGTCTCGCCTCCCTCTACGAGCATACCCTGACCTTGTGGGCCATTGATGAGCCTACCGCCGCTTGGAGGAAGACAGATGTGCTGAAGCTTCCCGACCTTCTCCCCTTACCCATTGCTGTGCCAGCAATCGTTGCAGGTGTATCTGATTTGGACAACTCCATCTTCTTGCTGGGGTCGAATGGCATCCTCAGCACCATGGACCTCGCCTCCTTCCAGACCACCAGGGTGGGCCGCATGAGCGCCCCTGTCTTCTTCTACCCATACTATCAGTTCATATAGTCAGCTACCTCATCTCATTAGACTACACATTGTCACTGATGTGCTATTTCAAACTGCATCTGTTCGCTGTGTCCTGGAAGCCTGGTTAAACTCTGTTCTCTTCTGTTCTGTTCTGTTCATCGAACAAAATAACTCTGTTCTGTTGTTCGGATAAGATTTCCCTGTTAATGCATTCCTCGTCCATCATTATTCTGTCTGTACAATGTCTGCCTGCTTTCAGCCTTTTGAGCTGATCAAAATGCGTTTCTGTTCAGTTATTGTGCGCGTGTCTGTGCATGCTGCTATCCGTTGCCAATTTGACTGATGGCTGAATCTGGCTTCATGGTCATGGTAGTAATTTTATTTTCAGCACAAAATGTGGAAGACAATGATCTGTCCACTTTACAGTTACGTGATCTATCCATGGCCATCAATCTGATTTCCACGATTTATACATAAGCAGCCCACAATCATTGTAAAGGCAAAGTTTAACCTGAAACATATAGTCTACATACACATGATAATAACCAGCTAGTAGAGAGGCAGAACATACAGTCCTCAACTGACCATATAGGCATACAGTTTCATTAATAAAACTACTCAACACCACATTAAACATTTTGAATCATGGGCCCTTCATTGTGGAAAGGCAGTAGATTTGGTTGATGGATTTGTAAATTGCCCTACTTTGCCTTAGTAGTGATCAGTTCGTCTCTGCAGGCAACTACAGTTCTTCTGCCAGCACAACCTGAAAAGTACCAAGCGTACATGTTAAATTAGAACTAATATTTATATAACTGAACAACTAATTGTTTCAAAATAAAGTGTCAGCTAGCAATTGCAATTTGGAACTAGTAAAAGTATCATGCATAAGTATTCCATATCAGTAGAGCTTTAAAAGTTGAAACGGTAGGGAGTGCTCTGTCACACTAATATTCAAAAAGGATAGTAGAATAATGCACAAGCTAAAACGGCCAGTAAAAAATTGCAAATGGTTTGTCAATGCAGTTGCATAGGTTCACAAGTATTCGCTCACGCTGTTCGAAAATCTTGCCTTGAACTGTTCCAATGAACAGGCATGAACCTGAGAAAAGATTATGTGTGGCATTGTACTGTCATTCAAAATTGCTTTCTAAATCTGGATCACATTCAACTAAACATCGACGAATCAGTATCAGAACACCATATAGATGCTGTATAGTGCACAAGTTCAAGAACAGTAATGTTGGGCAATACAGTTCCCAATCCCACCTACATTGCATTGTCATATACAGCATGTGCACTTACCATTTTCGAACATTTCAAGTTACAAACTAGCCACCCAGGGCCAGCAGAAAAGATTGCCAGGCAGAGTCTATTAAGATAGCACAGAAACTCTTCCAGACTGCATCCAGAACAAGCTAGAAGAGATAGGTTTTTTTTTTTCTTTTTTGAATGAATGAAAGTATCTATATCATTATATGCAATGTAGGCTTGAATATATAAAGAAAATAATAGCAGCTTAGAACTCTAAGTAATCCGATAAACCAATATTGTGTATAGAAGCCAAACTAACATTGCGAATTTTCTGTTCTAAATATATTCCAGATAAGCAAAAGCGCTGAAACTGCTACCCTTGTTCAGAGAAGAAACTAAAACGAGACATTGCGATTCCGCTTTCAGTCAAGAACTAAGATTCAGCTTTCGGTCAACAGAAGAATCATATATCTTCAGTTCCCAGTGGACATGAGATTCAAATTGGATGCAGAATATATCAGAATATTCTATTAAAAATTTGATCTCACGAAAGAAACAGCAACTGAAACAGAATATGGAATTGGAAACATATACTGTTATTTGTTTTTTTACTTAGAGTCGAACAGAGTGGCTGTGTTCATTAGAATAGAGTAATAGCTCAACTAAGATGAAATATAAATATGAAAGACAGTTCTAGGATCAAGATCGTAATGAATTTAACAAGAACCAAATTAGTTGTCAAGAATAATATTCAGGGTTTCTTTCTAAAGCGGAACCACAGTAATTCAGTTTCCAAGTTAACAATAGTGTATATTTAGTTCATAGTGGCCATGTCATGCATGGACTGAAAATTGACTCATGACCCCAAATAACAAACTGAAACATACTTACAAGAAATGGAAACATAGTTCTGATTCACGCTCATATGTGATAAGAAGAGCACTACTTAACCATGATCACTAACTCCAGCTGAAGGTTGTCCATATCGTTGTGAAAAGAAGAACACTGCTGCGCTTTACTTTGTTGAACTGCTAAGAACAAAAACAAATCACTGTAAAGAATCGGCAGTGCACTATCAAGGATGTCTATTACATTTGCCAGTGTCCTCGAATGGTCCATTTAAGATCACTGAGTCACCGGCGGCGATAGCAGTCTGCCGCTAGCAAAACCTGAAAATAAACCATGCATAAGGCTTACCAAGTTACCATATGTTATATACTAGTAACTACCAAACTTGCATAAACTAGGCCGATCAGCGATCGCATACTAACAATGAATTGTTACAGTAAATCTAAATGTTCAGATTGAACACATGAGGAAACAAAACAATAATCAACAACCTATTTGATGTGTATTCATTTTGTACCACTGTTGTTTATCTCATGTCTCCAAATCCAAATGTAGTGTTACTTAAAGCCTGAATTGCTACATGCAGAGTGATAACTGAAAACTCACATACCACAGTTAACACAACCCACGGAGAAGCAAGTCAAGTCATACCTGGAGTGAGGAAACACGTGTAGAGAAAATCACAGTAGGAGTCGGCCATCTGGCACACCTTCTTTGCCTGCAATGACTTGAGCTCAATGGTGTAGACGCCGCCATCATCAGTGTTCACTAAGATGGAATTGGTGCCAACGTCAAAGCCACTCAAAGTGGGCGGCGAATCACAATTCCCATCCAGGAGTTTGTCCAGATCGATGACCCAGCGTTTCACCCATTCATACCCTTCATCAGGATCCATCTCCCACAGACAGAGGTTGTCATAATTCATGACCAGGATTCCCAGCCTGCCATCATCCACCGGCGTGACCATGATGCCATAGTGGCCGGGGAAATAAATGTCCGGCGGGTCGATGACCGATAGGCTCTGCGCGGCCAGATCGTAGCGCATGATCTCATTACTGAAGTCACCGATGAAGTAGACTGCCTCCCCAACGAGCGCGGCGGGTGCTGTCTCGGAGGTGATGCCGGAACTGATGCGAGAGTCGAGGTCGATGTGGAGCTGGATGGAGGCCGGCTCGCTCCACGCCCCGCTCTCCGACGAGTAGAGACAGGCTTGGGCAGTCAATGGATTGCCCATGTCGGCGCCCAAGAAGGCCACCAGGAATGGGGAACTGGGGCAATCGCGGTGGTCGCAGCCGGCACCCGCGGCGCAGAGCACGGCGGCGTTACAGATGCGCACCGAGTCGGCGACGGGCGCGTCGGGAAGGACGCGCTTGTCGCCGGTGATCGGGTCCCAGACGACGAGGCCGTCAGATTCGAGGTTGAGGAGGAGGACGCGGCCGTGGCGGCAGTCGAGCACGGAGAAGCCGCGGTGGTCGGCGGCGGAGGGGCGGAAGGACTTGGTGGGGACGAAGAGGCGGTCCTGGTCGTCGCACGTGCTGCTGAGGAGCCCGAGCACGGGGGGCGTCCGGTGGAACGCGCGGTAGTGGCCGGAGAAGGCGGGGTCGGTGAGGATGTGGCGCCAGCTCCGGCAGACGGCGGAGGCGCGGGCGAGGCACGCGGGGTCGTCGGGAGGGAGGCGGAGCAGGATCTCCGCGACGGCGTCGTCCACTAGCTGCGGCGGGGAGCGGGGGCGGCGCCTGGGCCTGCGACGACGCCGGCGACGGCGGGGCTTGGGAGGCGGCGTCATGCTGCACGCGAGGTGTTCGACGGGAGGAAGCAGCAGGCGGGCAAGGCGTTACGTTATGTAAACTGGATATCCTCTCGTGCGGTTGCTAGATTCCCGGGCACGTTCCGTTCTCTCCTCGATTGTAGGCCTGATCTATCAGGATCTCCCTCGTGTGTATATGTACAACAACGCCCCTCAATGGAAACAATGTGCATTGCCCAATCCCTTCTCTACATGGTATCAACTCCAATAGCTATGTAAAAAATTATGCTGATTTAGGGACTTTCCAAATGGCTATTGGGAGTGAAAAATAATGCCTCCTCCAACCGTTCCTGAAATTTGGTTTCTAAATAAATTTGAAAGTTGCCACATCACCATTATGTGGGCCCTAGCAGTTTGTTTGTTGGCGTGATACCTGGTCGTGATCTGCAGTCCTAGACGACGGAGTTCCGATCTTGGACGGCGGCGTGGGCGACGGCGTTCGCGATTCATACGTTGCTTCCACGGCAGGTGGGACGTTCGTTCGTTTTGCTTTGAGGGAGGCGGCGCGGCGGAGACTGCCGCAGCAGCACCGGACTGTTGTGTCCTGTTCTGCAACGGCGACTACACCTGCCCTCCCCATGGTCACAATATGTTATTTCTTCCCGGAGACAATTTAGTATTATATTCATGTACTTCGAAGCTGAGATCAAGAATTTGTATTATACTCATCTGTTCGCGTCTTGGTGCTTTTGTTGCCTGTGAATCTGAGTACGTAGCTGCAGGAGGACCCCTAGATTGTTATTACCTCATGAACTAACGTGTTACACTTATTCATTTTGCCTTTGAACCTTCAATTCATCTTCAATTGCCACCGTCTAGTCGCTAATTTTAATTCTTGCCAACTGCAGTTGATCATCAGCTTGTAGGCCTGATGACGGATCGTCGATTGCTATCACGGCGACTTTTGGATGAATCGTCCTCGGACGACGACGATGTATTCATACATTCCGCCGCTCAAATCGTTCAAGATCACTCAGTTCTGAAAAGAAATTGGGGTGGTTCTGTCCCAGGGCATCTATACATGTATCGAGATAGAGATAGTGGCCATACAAGAATGTATCAAGATTACTTGGTCGATAACCCCACATATGCCCCAGCTTTCTTTCGACGGAGGTCTGTATGTATTTGATTTTTCTGTTTTTAAGTGCAATTCAATGTATTACATATGTCTGATAATTTTTCTTGGCACGGGTTTAGAATGAATCGGGACCTATTTGTACGTATAATGAATGCTGTGGAAGCTCACGATGAGTACTTCGTGCGGAAGATGTTAGAATATACGCATGCGGAAGTAACGGATTGATCTAACAAGGCACACGATGCAAGATCACAGATGACATCGAGGCACGATATTTGGTAACGAGGTTCAGCCAAAGCCTACATCCCCGGGGCATGACTACGGGCGCTCCTCCCCAATATGCAATACCAGCCGTTACGAGGTCTCGGCGAGAGCCGCCTCCTCCCTGCGAGCCTATCGCTATGTCGTCATGGTTACAATAGCGGCGCTCCCCTCATATTTATGAGGAGCCCGAGATACATGAGTCCAACACCAACTCAACACCCTACCGCTACTACAACTCGAAGTCCTAAGCGTAACCAACTCGTACACCATATTCGACACATATTCTAACAAACTCCACCTTGGCGAATATTGCACCATCCTGAAGTCGTCATGTGCGAACATGCACGTACACGGACTTGAGTTGTCGACTTTGCAGCTCACGTAGAACCGCCCGACGAATCTAACGCCTTAGACTCGCCGCCCGAAGAGAACACCGCTATCTCTGCAACTCCATCCTCCATGACTCCACCTGCAACGGAACACCCTTGTAACTTGTACAAATTCGATGTCTCCCTCTCCCCTATCATCACAGTCTCATCGCCCTCCATAATCGTCATAGTCTTCCCATCCGGCTCAGCCCGGAACAACAAACCAACACGATGTAGAGCTCCAAGCGAAATTAAATTCCTCCGCAGCCCCGGCACATGCTTAACACCTCGAAGCACACGCTCAAATCCGTCTTGAGTCTTGATCTTGATCTCGCCTATTCCAATATAAGGGTGTCCCCTGTCATCTCCCAAATAAGCCTTGCCCAAATCACCTGACTTGTACGAAGTGAACCACTCCCTATGGTGTGTAGTATGAAAAGAGCTTGCCGAATCTAACGTCCACGCTTCCGTTGACTGTGTCTTGATAGCTACTGAGAGAACATCACCGTCGCTATCCGAGTCACTCTTAGAAGTTGCCACATTAGCACTTGATCCCTTCAATTTTTCTGGACAGTCCCTTTTCACATGTCCCCATTCATGGCAGTCAAAGCACCGCACCTTATTCTTCTTTTTGCTCGTTCCCTCCACCTTCACCCTTGTACGCTCACCTCTGACCAGCAATCCTTCAGCTTGAGGTTCCTCTACTGCATTGTTCTTCCTCCTTTGGTCTTGAGCCAATAACGCTGCAGTAACGTCCACAATCTTGATGGATTCCTTGCCGTACGTCAGAGTCGTGACCGTGTGCTCATAGGACGGTGGTAATGAGCATAGAAGAATTATCGCCTTATCTTCATCATCAAGCTTCACATCCAGCTGAACCAGATCCGTGACCATTTGATTGAAGACATTAATGTGCTCTGCCAGATCCGACCCCTCCTGCATTTTCAGCCCATACAATTTTTGCTTCAAATACATCTTGGTCGTCACAGTCTTCGACATGTACTGACTCTCCAGCTTGTCCAAATTTCCTTTGGTGTAGAGGAACCTCTCGGGCCTCACACGGAAATCGGACCGTCGGAATGGATCTCCCGGACCACATGGTTATATATCAGGCTGTCGGAGGAGTGTCCACCCGGGTGTGAAGGGGAGATGGGGCCATCCGATGAGTGATGGGGGAGATTGTAGGGTTTAGTCCCACATCGGATATTGATGATGGGAGAGCCCGACTTATAAGGTGGAGGGAACCCAACCTATCATGCTAGTCTTTTGAGTTGAGGTGGCCCATGACCTTGGTCGTGGCCCCGGTTGGGCCTGTAGTCCAATAGGACCTAGGCTGGCGGTATGAGCTCGCGGCTATGGCAAGCCGGGCCGCGCTAACAGAAGATGAATGCTGCTAATCAATGGGGACTAAGTTGTTTCCAGAAAGTGACTGCAGTTTTCCGTATGCTAAGTTATGGATTACCAGCTGACGCGACGGATGACTATGTCCGTATTGGAGAAAGTACTGTATTAGAAAGTCTCAGAAGGTTTATAAAAGCCGTTATTGAAATATTTGGACAAGAGTACTTGAGGTCACCTAATGAGCATGATACAAATCGTTTACTTGCATTTGCGGAGGATAGAGGTTTTCCTGGCATGCTTGGTTCACTTGACTGTATGCATTGGCAGTGGAAAAATTGCCCATCAGCCTGGCAAGGTATGTACTCAGGCCACTACCATAAGCCTACAATTATTTTAGAAGCCGTTGCTTCAAAAAATCTATGGATTTGGCATGCTTTTTTTTGGTTTACCTGGATCTCTCAATGACATCAATGTTCTTCATCGGTCTCCACTATTCGCAAAGCTAGCAAATGGAGAGGCTCCTAAAGTGAATTACAACATTAATGGACACGATTATACTA
This sequence comes from Eragrostis curvula, assembly GCA_007726485.1. Lineage (NCBI taxonomy): Eukaryota > Viridiplantae > Streptophyta > Magnoliopsida > Poales > Poaceae > Eragrostis > Eragrostis curvula. The sequence goes on from CM017442.1 coordinate 41,470,675, forward strand.
TGGGATACTACCTTGCAGATGGCATATACCCATCTTGGGCTACATTGGTAAAGACCATTCCTCAACCTCGGGGCAATAAGAGGACATACTTTGCTAGAGCACACGAATCAGTTCGGAAGGACGTTGAACGAGCTTTTGGGGTTTTGCAATCTCGTTTTGCCATTATTAGAGGTCCGGCTCGATTTTGGGATGAACAAACACTGAGAGACATAATGATTGCTTGTGTTATCATGCACAATATGATCGTGGAAGATGAGGGAACAGTGGATCCAAATGAACGCTGTAACATCCCCGATTTCTGAAAAGTTATCAATTTCTCTTAATCATGTTTATGGAGTAATGAAGCAATGATAAGTTCAGTTTTCGAGCAAAAGAAAATTAAATTTCTTCCAAGTCAACCCAAATTTAATTCAAAATTTTGAACTCAAACAAGAGACTCCAAATTGTTGCACATAAGTGAGCCCAAACAAAATCATATCTGGGTTACAGGAGCCAAGATAGAATTTTGACCAAGTTTCAGAATTTTATAAAACTCCTAACTAATTTAAATAATTCAAAGAGCTTTCAAACAGTTTTTATCTTAACAGAATTTTAATTCAAATTATGGGCTGAAATTCAAAATCCCAATAATGAAAAATGTTCCTGTAGCTTTGTCCTTCCAAACCACAATTTCTCAGATATTTTGGGACTGTGGAAGGTGGTGTTTTGAGCCACACAATTCAGCACGTTGGAAATCTACTTAAAAATCAAAAAGGAAATACTGTAGCGCCATGTTTTACCTGTTCTTCCTCACTGTGCCGCCTGCAGCCAGCCAGTCTACCAGCATGGGCACTCGATGTCCTTCCTGGGCGACGCCAACACACATACATCCCCCCTTGCTGGCCACTCCCTCTCCATAGTTCGAGATCTCATCCTCTTCTTCCCTCAGGTTAGAAAGGCAACCCGCCATGGCTGCCTCCACTTGAGCTCGAGCTCGCCGTCACCACCATCCCTCCCTGAGCTCGACAACAACAGAAAAAAAGGTGCGCAACACGACCCTCTAGGCCCCCACTAGCACGAACTTGAAGCTTCTCTGGCCTACAGCGAGATCGACGCAGGATTTCGTCGATGGCCGCCGGGTGTGCTAGCTCCACATCGTCGCCGATTTCTCCCTACTCGGTGCGTTTCCACTCGATTCCTCGCACACGTATATTCCTCACAATCCGTCGCATCCATTTGAGTCACATCCCGTGCAGCTCCACCACCCAAACCGGCGGATTTGGAGGCTTTCTAGTCGCCTGTTTCTGCTCCCCTGTTTTTACTGTTCACGATTCAACTCAGAAAAATGTCCGAAATTGAACAAACTTATAAATTCGATATAAAATAAAATACAACTCGGAAAAATGTGAAACAAAATTTGTTGGATTACTTGTCAACAGATCTATCCATTGGTATAACATAAACATCTGAATTCGTCTTAGTTAATTTTATAAAATTCAGAGAAGAGAAAAAGGAAATAATTTTTATAAAAAGATATATGCATGCAAAAATTCTGTTTTTTGGCACACATGCTCCTTGTGAGTTCACTGCACATCTCACAAAACAGTTTCCTGAATTTCACCATATTTTAAGAGTAATTTCAGTTCCAAGTTTCTAGCAGAAATCTTTTTACCATTTTATTCCTGCACCTTTTGGCATCAGATTTTTGGATATGTTACTGTACCTAGGATTAGGTTGCTAAATAAAAATACAAACTTAATTTTAGATCTTCCAGAAACCTTTTAAAGAATTTAGAAGAAGATCTCTTATTTGCACTTAAGAAAATTCTTAAATTCAAAATAATTTGTGTAAATCACTTGAGACCAGAATACTAAAATCTGATAAATGGCCCTGCAAGCATGTTGCATTGTGCATAATAACATCATCATGTCATATTTATCAAGAAAGTTCCATGAACCCTCTTGTTGATTCCATACATCTCGTTACATTCACTTAGTGCCCTGTGCTAGTATTAAATCACAGAGCATGTCATTCAAAATGATAATAGTAATAGTAATTAACTTGATGCATACGTGTTCCTTATGATAATTGTATGTTTCTATTAGAAATGGTTTGCATATTCACATAATGGTTGTACGTGTAGTTGATGCAAACGACATATATAGATCTCACCTTAATCTTCACATGTAGTTACCAAAGGGTAGTTTTGTATACGTTTTACTTTGATGGTGAATTTGTTAGTCCAAGTGAATAAGCATACTATCTAGGCATGAGCATATAGGTTCATTTATACTTGTTACTCTAATTATCAGCTACAGTTAAATAAATGATATCCATGCATCTCAGGCCCCTAGTTATCGATTGCCACCATATGCATATATATGACTCTGGCTTAAGTAATTAATTTCTGCATGCCTTCTTAAATATATGAAGTAAACTTTTAACACATAAGAATGTCTCCCTAGGCACTAGGAGCATATAGCCTCTTTTTATATTCAAACCACCCTATGCTATGTGCATTTAGTTTATTTAATCATGTTTCTTTGAAACAACCCCATGCTCATTAGTACTCATAGTATAGACTTTACATAATAGATATGCACACAATCACCATTAATAAAACATAAGTGTAGCATCATATTTTTTTTCACCATAGAGATTCATAGTAAATAGAGGTTTGTACACAATGTTATACTTTATTTTCTTTTGAGAAAGAAACTATAGGGTAAATACTTTGTCTAGGTGAATATGATCCTTATAAGACCAAGAGCATATCTTAAAACAAATGATCACTGTAAAATAAATCCCAATACGTTCCCTCCGTGCAATAGAGCCCCCATAATATTTCCATAATCAAACCATTCATGTTCCAACAATCTACATTTCAATAAATAACATAGACTTGGTTAAAGCCCAAACTTAATGATAAGGTTGAGTAACAATTATAAACCACATTTCACTTTCAGAATATGTGTCAAAGACATTGTTATGCAATAAGAGAAAATTACCAAGATTTAATGGTAAAAATAACTCCCCTTCCTTTGAAGAAAATGCTTCAAGTGAAATGTGATAAAACCATAACCTCACCCTCAGACCACACCCTTTATTGATGGAATTCAGTTTCGAATTAGTCACTTGAATGTTGCCATATTATTAAGTAAATCAAACATGTCACAATTCACCCTTTATTCATGCATTTTGACTTTGCATCACATCATTGCATATTATCATCTAGGACGCGAAGATGGAACCGAAGAGATGGGGATCATCGCCATGGGGAACTTCGTGTTGCTGCTAACAAGTTGGTTGTGCTAACATTGCTCAGATCCAAGGCAAGCCCCGGTGCATCTCAACCCTTTTAAAAATATTTTACTTTGTCACATATATTGATGGAGTCATGTTATGTGCACTAGGTATTTAGGAGTTGAATGAAACCTTAGTTGCATGTATCCATATGTTTTCCTATGGGTGGGTATGTTCAGCTGCTCGTTACTTTATGCTATGCTTAATGTGAGTCATCGGTAGAAGTCGAGCGGTGCGGAACACTACTCACGAGCTATAGGGCTCTTTTTGGGAAAAATGGTACTTATTACTATCTCACATGATGATGATAATTGGAGACCGGACGGGGATGTGTAGGTTGCAGCAGGACATGGAGGTCTTGTGTGCGGTAGCCCCGTCTGTGTCGATTGAGGACCGTTCGTTGTGGCCCCGCTGAGCAAGTTTGAACGTACCGGGTGCATGCTAGTGTAATGGGAACTAGTAAACCGATGTAACTTGATTACTATATTGTTGGACGTGAACCCACCTCTCTTTTGGTGATGAAGATGGTTATGGTGGAATCTGGGATCGTGTTTGAAGGGAGGGTGCCCGGGCGAACCACGGTTAGACCCGGCGTGGCTATCGCGTGGGGAGACGTGTACTCGGGAGAGGTGTTAAGCGGCTCGACTTTATGGTATCTTGTAAAAGGTTGCCGTGCGTGACCCCTTTGGGTGTGCGTACGTCGTGTATTCGGGTTTCGCCTGCAGGTGTAAATCGATTCGAATCGCCGTCCCTCGCGGTTATTGAGTACCACTTGTTCACTGCGTCACATCGTAGTAAGAAGTGGAACATGATGATTATACTTGCTGATTTGTACTTCAATTAATTGTATTGCAACCATGTATTGCTTAGTATAGGTTGCTAATATTTATGTTTAGGCAAGAACCCTTTTAATTTGGCTAAAATTTGAAAGAAGGATCAACTTTTAGCGCTATGTATATGCAAGTATTCCTATACCCTTGGTCAGCCCCCAGCATGCTAGGAGTCGGTCTTAGAAGGCCACTTTGACGGGTAAGTCTTGCTGAGTATTAGTTGCTCAGGGTTTGTTGTTTAAATTTTTGTTGCAGGTGATCTTTTGCCTGAGAAGAATGAAGCATGTTTATAGGCTGAATATGCTTCATCATAGGATAAGTGACGTCGAGTTGTATATCGCTTCCGCTATGCTTTTCCAACTCTTTTATGTATTAAAATTTTAAACCAAAGTTGTAATTAAATCTGAATTTGTAAATTATTTTACTTATGCTCATGTGTGTGGTCATTTGGAGGCTTGCTTCGTCAAGCATCACCCGATTAAGATCCTGGTTAGCCAAACACCTCATTAATTTGAGGTGGGGTGCTACAAACGCTTTGATGAGGGTGGCGAAAATGTGGAACCCTCCCATCAAGACTCAGCGGATTTTGATGAGTTTATTGAAAATCACATAAAAATAAGGAGCGAAGAGACTCACCATCAACTTCGAGAAGACCTAGTGGAGCACTTGTGGCAATACCATCCGGATAAATATTAGATTACTGTTTGGTCACCAATTTTTATTATATCAATAATCATTTTGTAATGAAATTTTAGCTTCCAATAGTCTTGAAGAGTTATGATATAAACAGTTTAAACATTTGTATTTTTTTTTCATATTGCTACAATAGCCGAGATGAGTTATGCTATAGTTTCAGTTTGAAACAAAAACTGAAGTCTTCTAGATGTCATGTATTATGTTTTGGCGTCAGCTTCTGTTTCAATCCTTTTTTTTTTAGGAAATTCAGTTTCAATCTTTTGGTGTCTTATTGAACTCACATATGGAAAAAAAACAGAAAAATGGTTGACCTAGAGGTGCTAACAAATACTGGCTTGTATACAAATGAAGTTGCGACTGCTGAAATAGTTAATCATCTCTGCCACTGTAGCAATCTGAAAAGTGAAGCCTGAACATATAAGTTCAGTGAAGCGTAGATTAAATGAAGCATTGTAAAGTAGATCAACAACTAATTGTCCATAATAAAAATGTCCAGTACGGACCAGGTTGACAATCATTACACAGGGAGAATGTAAACTGATAATTGTTTTAGAATACTCAAATTCAGAAAAAGCAAATCCTGTTCTATTGAAGAAAAGTTTCTACAGTAAGGACCGTGTGACCGAGAGGGGGGGGGGGGGGGGGTGAATCGGTGCACACTATATATTTATTTTTCTAACACAAATCTCACACTCAACTCCTAACAAGTAGTTCTAGTGTAAGTAAAGCGGCACACTAAGAAGAGTCCTTAATCTAGTGAACTAGTGAAGACAAGAAAGATGCCAAAACAAAAAGCTAGTTCATTAGATAGGCACAAACCTAAGTTACACTACAAGCTAGACAAGCATAAGGTACTAGAGAATCTATTAGATCAAGCATACTAAGTAGAGTCCTTAGATTATCTAGCAACCAAGATACACGAGAGCAACACAAGCAAGTATGTATGAACGAAACAACTAGAGAGCGAAACGAAAAGGCCAAGGATAACAACTAGAGCAACAAGTAAACAAGGCTATCTCAAGTACTACTAGCAAGTATAACAAAAGCGGTAAGTAAGTGCAAGTAGTAAAGAGATAGGGATAGAAATGCTCATGATGTATCCCGTGGTATCGGGAGGATGGCGCCTCCCCCTAGTCCACGTTGGGTCACTCCCGCCGGAGTCTCGACCCGTCCCTCCGCTCGATGGCGATCCCCTCTAGAACATTCTTCACCCTCCGAGTGAAGACGCGGGCACGTCCCGCCGGCAACTCCGGATACTCTTCCGAGGGTAAGGATCCGCACGTGATGCGGTCCAAAGGGCGCTCTCTTCTTGTAGCTTCTTTCACACGGGAAGCACGAAGACCGTGTACAAACTTGTAGAGACTTCCACACTCTTTGGCAAGCTCTCTACCAACGCCTAACCGGTCTAGGTCTTGCCATAGACCAAGAGTAACAGCCCTAGTTGATCCTCTCAAGCACTCACTAGCCTAGAGATCAAGGATGCACGTGGTGTCACTCTTCTCAAGCACTTGGATCACTCAAATCCCTCATAGTGCTTCTTCTTCCTTCACTTGGCTTCTTGACAGCACCTCCCCACCTTTGGACTGACCAAGAGCACCTCAAAGAGGCAAGCAACCAGCTATTTATAGCCTCCAAGCACAAAACTAGCCGTTGCACACAAAACAGCCTTTTCTGCGTAGCCACCGTATCATACGGTGCCCTAGTCACCGTATCAGATCTTCCTCAACCTTCCCAGCTGTCTCATCGATCTTCATAGTCACCGTATCATACGGTGACTAGCACCGAATCATACGGTGACTTCTTTCCTTCCAGCTTCTGCAACTTCTCCAAAATGCACCTCCTTTGGAAACCATACGGTGACCCACCGTATCATACGGTGGTCATCATACGGTGACTACCAGAGACTCTCCTTTTCTCTGGATTTTCCTGTCTGCAGTCACCGTATCATACGGTGACTACCACCGTATCATACGGTGACCTCTTCTCCCTGTGCTTGCAGAACCTGCCAACTCTCTGGAAACCATACGGTGGCCACCGTATCATACGGTGGCTATCACTCCTCATCATACGATGACTCCAGCAGAGGTCTTCTGTTTTCAGTCTGCAATTCCCGCAGTCAGCGTATCATACGGTGACTACCACCGTATCATACGGTGGCTTTTCTCTGAAGTCCTTCTTGATCATCTCCTCGATCCTTGACTTCATCTTCACACTTCTTGGTTCCTCAAGCTTCTCTTCTGCCATCCTAGTCTCTGAGAGCCTCACATTGCATCCAATGATCTCTACCACTAGTGTGCACTAAGAGAACCAACTCGAACCCCCTTGATAGTCCGGTTCTTCCTATGGACTCAAGCCTAACATCTAGCCAAGCCCAACACTTGCTTGGTTCTAACATATCCTTAGCCTTGATCCATCTTCTCGACCGCGACCTTCGTCAAGTCCGTCCTTGAGTTGATGAGGCAACCAATCATCCTTGTCTTAGGAGTTTTGGGTTGGTTGTTGTTGCACTCCCGTCCATGTGACCTAGTGGATAAGATACTCAAAATACACATTAGTCACATGCATGGTTCTCATCCATTCACCAAAACATTCATACCTTGGGGTTTCCATGCTCCAATGGTCATGAAGCTTACAGCCTGCATGGCCATGTAGTACTCCTTTTGTGAGTGATTCATGGCACTCAAGTCCAGGCTCAAAATTCTCTCTTCTTCAGCAATAGTCTGTAAATGCAGTTTTTTTGCCTCATTAGCAAGCCTCTGTTGTTCATTTAGAAGCGCTAGGTTTTCATTTGCAAGCCTCTGCTGTTTGTTGTCAAGCCTCTTTTGCTCTAGTTTTTCATTTGCAAGCCTCTGTTGTTCCTTGTTGTCCATACTCTTTCGCTCTAGCATTAGCCTTTCAGCATCTAAAGCATATACTTGGGCATGGCGCTCGTCTTTCTTTCTCTCTTTTTCTGCATCTGACTCCTTCTTTTCCCATAAGTGATCCAAAGATTGAGTGTATGCATCACTGCCACCATGACGCACTGCTTCTTTTGCCTTCTTCTTACCAATTGGTCTGCTTGGTGCATTACTACCTGGGGAAACGGTATCAGCTGGGACAAGGTCATTTCTTTCCTGAGTGTCACCCTCACCGTTTACAGCATTGGATGTTCCTGGACTTGACTCTTTGTCTACCTTCTGTTTTTTGTTGCTTGTCTTCAGAGCTTTTATTTGTGCAAGCTTCTCATGCCACTTTGGTTGGTTTCTCAACATATTCCAACAATGCCTGAATGTAAATGACTTGTTCAGCTTATCTAGAGCCTTAAACACTTCTCGGCCTTCTCCACCTGCATAATACAAGTTACACAGTTCACAAATCAAGAGGATTAAAAATGAAATATTATTCTTCTAACGAGTTACTTAATTTCTTTGCATACACTGTCTTCAATTCCAAGTCCACTCTGCCTTGCATCTTCAATGTTACGTAAGTATCCACAAAACTTGCTCACAGCTTCTTGAATAGCTCCCCATCGATGCATCAATGAGTTCTGACTGCGTGCTGCTAAATGATCTCTGTTTTCGTCATAGAACCTGTGCACTCTTGTCCAAAAAGAAGCTCTGGTTTGATTGGTCCCATGTATTGCATCAGTACTGATATTCAACCATGCCGAAACAAGAAGTCGGCCTTCAACCTCATTGAAGTTTTTCCCTTTCTGCTTTTGGGACTTCAATGACGGAGTATTCTCCTCTATGGGTAACTGATGTGGCTCACTTGATCTAGCTGCACCTTCTTGTGTCTGCCCATCATAATCACCATCACTCATCAACAACTCAGTGAATGGTACAAATCCTTCCATTATCCAAACAACCTACAAATGAAACAAGAAGTTATGTTTGCTCTGTATATAAACTTCATACATTTGCAGTAGACCAAAAAAACTTGTAAGAAAGAGCCAGCGATGACGAAATGGGAGGATAAATATTAGCAGTATTAAGCATTCTAATGTACTTGTAAGAACAGAACTGGGCACATGTTCAGGCTTTGTGATCTGATGAGACGGCATCATTATTGGGGGTGAAGAAATGCTCTGTTCTATTTCATGTGTGCTGAAACTGAGCTTAATTCCTGAACTTGTACACATGCCTGGCAGTGTGTGTTCATTCTCTAAAGAACAAAGTATATTATAGCATACCACTAGAGCATCCATAAACTGAACCGGGCATGCCCTGTTTCATGTGTTCTGACTCTTGTAACAATGGGCTAGCAAACAACAGCTACTGGACCACCATCAGGCGACCATTTGTGATCAAGGATGCTGAATAAAATTCGCCATAGCACGAGCGCCTACTGGTCATGATTAAACGTAGTAATCAGCGGTACATAAAATTTGTAAACGAGTGCAAATCAATCAATTCAGGTACACTGGTACAGGATTGAAACTAGCAAATTGAATCACTAATGGACTACCAAATCTTAAGGAACAGATACCGGATTGGAACTAGCAAATCGAATTGTAATGGACTACCAAATCTTAAGGAACAGATACAGGATTGGGACTAGCAAATCGAATCGCGAATGGACTGCCAAATCTGAAGGAACGGGTACAGAATTTGTAAACTGAAAATCGCACAGGAATTAATCACGGAAGAAATAGTTGCAGGTGGCGAAGCAAACCGTGAGGTCAAGCAAGCTGGTGTGGAGTTGGCTGGAGGCCGGCTTCAAATAGCGAGGGACACGGCTTCACTTCGTCAGCGACGGGCGAGTCAGCGGAGCGGCGGCACGTCACGGCAGAGGCCCGAGGTGGGGAGCAGGACACGGCGACGGCCTGTGCGGAGGCAAGGACGGCGGCCCCGTAGACGACGGCCCCCGATGAATTCGGCACTAGGGGACGGAGACGGCCCGATGTGGTTCCGTCCTCACAAAGCGGCGGCGGCGAAACCTACACCATTGCTGCGGCAGCGCGAAGAAAGAATATGTGGGCGCGAATGGAGTCCCGATGGCGCCAATTGTGGCCCTGTTCGGTTCGCTGGCCACCAGCCAGCGCTGGCTGATTCTCTCCCACAAATTACTGTAGCAACGCGATTTGCTGGACGTCCAATTCGTGGCGGGAAGAGCGGGAAGGATGGGTTTCGGGAGTGCGTATACTGTCGCCAGATGTGGCGATGGTTTAGGGGAAAATGGGCCAAAGCTAAATTTTAAGGACCTGTTTTCAAAACGGTTGGAGGTGTGTTTTCTCTAATGACTCCCTTAATTCTAGTTTAGGACTAGTTATACATAACTGTTGGAGTTGCTCCATCCCTTTGATCCTGTTTCTACTGCTCCTACCCATGGCGAGCCCATCTTCATCCTCCAATGCCTCCTCAGGCAACGCCTCCAATCCATTCCATGTAAATGTGCCACCTTCCTTTCCCGCCGCAACGATCGCCATGATCAACATCCACTCTCATGTCCCGATCATCCTTGATCTCGGCGACTCTCAATTTTCTGCTTGGCGTCAGTTCTTTGATCTGACTTTCCAGAAGTTCGGCATTACCAATCATGTCGATGGTGCCGCTGATGCCGCCCTCATGTTCCACGATCCGGAGTGGCTTCAGACCGACTCCTGCTTCATTACATGGCTCTACACCATCATTTCCAAGGACCTCCGTGGCATGGTCATGGTGTCGCGCAACGGCTTACCGCATTTGGCACGAGATCTGCAACGACCTCTCTACGCCCAGCAGGAGTTCCACAGCCTGTACCAGGGTGACCTCTCTATCTCCGACTACTGCGGCCGCCTCAAGGAGCTCGCCGACACGCTGTGCGACGTGGGTGCGCCGGTCAGCGAGACGGCGCTCGTCATCAACACCCTGCGCGGCCTCAATGCCAAATTCCACCAGGAAATCTACGTCCTCACCAGAAGGTTCCGCCGCCTGACTTCCTCTACACTCATTCGCATCTCCTCTAGGCTGAAAAGTGCATCCAAAACAGTGCTCGCATGGAGGCCGCCACCGTGCTCATCGCGTCCGACACTTTCATGGCTACGGCAACGTCGCGAACCACGCCACGCCCACCCGCACTGATCCCCATCAACAACAACCCGCTGGCAGTCGGTGGCCACAATGGTGGCGGCGCCGATCGTTGTAAAAAGCGGAAGGCAAACGACAGCCGCAACAAACCTGGCGCGAATTCCGGCACACATACTCTGGCTCCCTCGAACAACCCGTGGACTGGCGTCGTGTAGGGCTGGACCATGTTCCAGTGGTGTGGCCCAACAATAGGTCTACATCGCACCCACACTGGTCTACATCGCCGCACCTGTAGCACCCCACCTCAAATTAATGAGGGGTTTGCTAACCAGGATCTTAATCGGGGAATACTTGGCGAAGCAAGTATGCATAGACCACACATATGAGCATAAGTAAAATAATTTTACATTAAGTCCAGTTATTACATTGGTTCCATAATTAACATAAGATAGCCAGTTCGAAGTTCGATTTATTTTACATAAAAGAGTTCGAAATTCAATTACATAACACGAGCGGAAGCGAAACACACGACGGTACATATATACAATGAAACCATGTCCGGCCCGTAGATACGATCTCACTCACCTTGCTCCTGGCTGGGAGAAGAGGGAACCCACTCAATGGACCAGTCCTTGGGCGGTTCACCCTCCCACACTACTTTACCACAGCAACTGCAGAAGTTGCAATTAGGGATACCTGCAGCAAAATTTTGAACAGCGAAACCCTGAGCAACTAATACTCAGCAAGTCTTACCCGTCAACTTGGCCATCTAAGACCGACTTCTAATATGCAGGGGGTTGACCAGGGTGTGAAATTTAATTGCAAAAAACGGCACTAATTATTGATCCTTATTTTCATATTTTAGCCAAATTAAAAGGGTTCTTGCATTAATATAAATATTAGCATCCTAACTAAGCCATACATGGTTGCAATACAATTAATTGAAGTACAATAACATATAATCATCATCATGTGCACTTCTTACTACGATGTGACACAGTGAACAAGTGGTACTCAATAACCGCGAGGGACGGCGATTCGAATCGATTTACACCTGCAGGCGAAACCCGAGATACACGACGTACGCTACTCGAAAGAGCCACGCACGGCAACCTTTTACAAGATACCATAAAGTCGAGCCGCTTAACACCTCTCCCGAGTACACGTCTCCCCACGCGATAGCCATGCCTGGTCTAACCGTGGTTCACCCGAGCACCCTCCCTTCAAACACGGTCCCAAATTCCACCATAACCATCTTCATCACCAAAAGAGAGGTGGGTTCACGTCCAACAATATAGCATCGAGCTACTAAGTTTACTAGTTCCCATTCTCCTAGCATGCATCCGGTACTGTTCAAACTTGCTCAGCGGTGCCACAACGAACGGTCCTCAACCGACACAAACGGGGCTATGGCGAACAAGGCGAGCCTTGTCACCTCCACCTACACATGAACTTCCCCGTTCGGTCTCAAATTCATTATCATCATCATGTGAGAACATAAAGTAAAACCGGCCCCACTTACACCGAGCGGTCTCCGTACCACTCGATTTTCTATCGATGACTCGATATTAAGCATAGCAAAACTAACGAGCGGCTGTACCATCTGAACCAACCCATAGGAATAAGGATCGTAATGCATTTACGGTTTCATACAACTCCTAAAACTTAAATGCATAAACCATGACTCCATATATAGTGATAAAAGGAAAATCTTTTAAAACAGGGTGAGATGCACCGGGGCTTGCCTTGGGGCTGGTGGTTAGTGTTGGTATTTCTTATGTCACAGACAAATCCGCAAGCGCACGGAATACCGTTGTAGCACTTCACCCGTGAGTATTCAAGGGTATCGTTATTTATATTTTCCCAAAGGAACGGTGTGTGATTATCTTCTAGTCTAATTAGTCCAAGGACACGAAGAAGAGCGGTAGATTTAGGTAGAGAGGATTCCTATGGATGAGCTTCTTAGCAAAAGATAAATCCTGTCTCTAATTGCTTACTTCGAGCGCCGGCTTAGGCCTGGTCTGCCAAGCCACTCCGGCTTGAAGCTCTACTATGTACCCGAACGTGGAGGGTTCCTTTGGATGGACAGGGCTGTCACTTCCTGCCACCTACCTCTACAAACCGTGGAGCACACAGCGGACAAAGGCGACTTCCAGCCTAGACACCACGTCTATGCTATCGATCACTACTCTAGCCCCGGCCTGGTACCAATTTGGAAGACTAGAGCACTCCTTGCGGAGCGATGATCCCGTAAACAAGTAAAGAAAGAACTTAATCTAAATACTAAGTACACAACCCAATAGGAGATCAAGAATACTTACTTATGATGAAGATGAACGAACGATGAACGACGAACGAACGATGAACGAACGACGAACGATGAACGAACGATGAACGAACGACGAACAATGACTATTATAAAGAAGTATTCTCAAAGATACAAGATTGAGGCTAAGTCCTCAAAGGGAGGACTACCCTTCTCCTCTACCCTACTCTCTCCCTACTCTACTAGTATACAAGGGGCTCTAGGCCCTTGGGAGTGGAATGAGGCTCTCCTTCTTGTGTGTCTTGGAGGGGAGGGGGTACCCCTCTATTTATAGGCTTGAGTAGGTCGGTTTGGGGGCCTTCACCGCCTCAATGCACCGCCTCAACGCATTAAATGCAGGCAGAACCGACATCAGGAAGGCGGTGGCGACCAGCCAGAGAAAGATGGGCCAGATTGGCCACTGTAGCAGGTCGGCCGACCTCACTGTAGCAGGTCGGCCGACCCCCTCTTGGCCCATTTGGCCTTGGGCTTTGGCCGAGGGGTCCTCCTTGATGTCTTGTTCAATGATCTTCGTGTATTGGCCCAAGTTGGTTGGGTTTTGTGTGACTTTTGATCCATATCTTGTTGGGCTGCCTGTGCTGATTTTCTCGGTAGTGATGTGTTGTGGCCTTCTTGATGTGAATTCCCTCCTTTTGATATGAAATACACCTGCACTCAAAATCTCACCAAGACTTGTGGAATTTGTTAGTTTTAAGCCCTAACACTATGTTTGGTGTTTACTTTGATTCCATTTGTGCAGGTATTTGACGGTCAAAATCGTGCCGTAACGACCGTCAACAGTTTGCACACTCGAGCACGTTTAGGTCAGCACCGGTCTCCTCGGTCACGATCTCCACGTCCTCGAGTCCGGCGTCGGTTCCTAAATGAATGCAACAAAATACACAAATTCAAAGATAGTTCATGGAACTTCCTTGACAAAATGACATGGTGATGTTGTGATGCAAATGCAACATGCTGGCAGGGCCATTCATCAGGTTTTTTGCAATCTGGTCCTCAGTGATTTACACGAATATTTTGAACTTAGGAACTTTCTTACGCGCAAACAAGGGATTCTTTCCTAAATTCCTTAAAAAGGGTTCTGAAAGATCTAAAAATTACACTTGTATTTTTATTTAGCATCCTACCCTTAGATACAGTAACATATCCAAAATTTGGTGCAAAAAGGTGCAGGAATAAAATAATAAAAAAGATTCTTCCATAAACTGAAAACTGGAATTACTCCTAAAAGAAGGTGTATTTCAAGATACCACTTGGTGGGATGTTCAGTGAACCTATTAGGAGTGTGCATGCCAAAATTCAGAATTTTTGCACTTACAGATCTTTTTATAAAAATTATTTCCTGATTCTTTTCTCTGAATGTTATAAAATTAACTGAGACGAATTCAGATGTTTATGTTGTACCACTAGATAGGTCTCATTTCAAGGATTCCAGAACATTTGAGTTTGCATTTTTACGATTTTCCTACGAATTTCTATCGAATTTAGAAGTTTGGCCAAAATCTGAAAAAAACAGATAAAAAGAAAAAGGGGAAACTGTAGCAGTGTCAGTGGTGCGCGCGACGCCGGCGATGGCAACGAGCGTGTTCCGGCTAATCGACGGCGAGTCAAGGTGCACACCAAGCGCGACCCTGCTCAGGGCACCGAGGCGGCTCGGAATCACCTACACGGGCACGCGCGCGCACCCGGGAGCAGAGCTCGACGCGGGGACAGCGGCGGCGGCCATGGCGCGGCGGCGCTCCGGCGAAATGAGGCGGCGCGGCAGCAAGCTAGGGGAAGCACAGCACTCACCAGCTCACGGGGAAGCTTCCGGGCCAACACGTGTGCGAGGAGGAAGGCCGGAGGTGGGAGTTCGTCGGAGGAGGCGGTGGTGTCCGGCGGGCGGCGGCGAGGGAGAAAGAAATTCCGGCGATGGTGCTGCAGGATAGCCATCAAGCTCGCGTCAGCAAGTGCTCCAGACCAAGAGGGGCTCGAGGACGCGAGGAATTGGACAGCGACTCACCAGTGAACGAGAATCGCACATCGACGGTGAGCTAGGTCGAATCCCCGGCCATGGCGGAAATCCACTCGAACTCGCCCAGCACTTGGAGAAAGGCTTCGCGCGCGGCTGCAGCAACTACTGATGCTCCTTAAGCGTGCTTTGGCACCCAGAGGCGAGCTCAAAAGACAGCGGCGAAGCGGCGAACCGTGCGAGCTCGACGGCGGCGATGGCGGCTCGGGGTAGGAGTGGAAAAGGAGGGCGACGACTTGACCGCGGGGAAGGGAAAGGATAAGGCGAGGACGAGGTTAGGCGCGATCGTACGGGAAGGACGGCGATTACAGTGGCCGGAATGGGCAGTGAGAGAGGAAGGTGTCGCCGGCGGCGACACATGGAGGCTACAGTGCCATTTGAGAATTTTTCGAATTTCAGTGATTTTCCTCGGTTTGAACTGATTTGATTCAAATTCGATCTTCCCGCGCTCCAAAAATCACGAAAAACTCAGGTTTGGAAGATTTCAGTGAGAGGAACAACTTTGTCAATTGGCACTTTTGCTAAATCGGCTTGGATTTCAAATTAAAATTCATTCAAAGCTTAAGTTTGAAAAAGGTTCATGCATTTAATTGGGCTTCAAGATTTTTGCAGAAAAATTCCCAAAAATCTCTAAAATTCTCTTTTAGCCCCTGGATGCTGAGGAATTTTTCATTTGGGTCCACTTGTATAGAAAATTTTAAAGTTGTAGATCAAATGCTTGTTTGGATGAAATTTATCCAATTTGAAGTGATTTTGAATTCCTTTTCATTTCTCTTTGATTTCTCTTGATCATTTTCACTAATTGAGATCAGTAGCTTGATTAGGAACTAAATTTGAGTGGGATGTTACAGCACCTGCCCTGCTCTCGGCCCTCCACCTCTTGTCCATAGACGGCCAAAACAGCGGCACCGATGAGTGGGTCACGGACACTGGCGTGTCATCCCACATGGCGGCGAACAATGGTACTACTACCTCCCACTCCAACCTTGCTTCTCCACAGCACATCATTGTTGGCAATGGTGCGCCTCGTCGTGTCTATCAAGTTGGTTGTGCTGCAATTGCTACTAATATTGGCCCCTTGCACTTGAATCATGTCCTAATTTCTACTGAATTGATCAAGATTTTGGTTTCTGATTGCTCCTTAACTCGTGACAACAATGTTTATGTTGAGTTTGACCCCTTTGGCTTTTCAATCAAGGATCTTCCAAACACGGGCGGTCAGTGGCGGAGCCAGCCATGAATCTTGGGGGGGGGGGGGGCATGAACCATACTAAGGAGAAAATAAGTTAACTTGCATGCAGCCTTGCTGCAATTCCTTTTGTGTGGTGGGCAACGGCGCTGGGCAATTCATGGCAGCCGGCGATGGCGAGTAATTGGTAGGGTCGAGGCATCGCCGCGTCGAGCAAACTTGCACGGCGGAGTTCCCTTCCTCATTTTGGGAGAAGTTGTGAATGTGAGATGTGTGAATGCACTATGCACACGAACGGGACACAAATACTGAGATACATACACGGGGCTGTAAGTATGCTTGTGCTCTCGTGACTTTCAGCATGGTTTTGCAGTTTGCATACGCATGCATGCGACTGTGGCTGCTGCTGCCGGCAAGCGTCTGAATACAACTCGATGTTCAAAAATTCTACAATGGCAAGGGGGGGGGGGGGGGGGGGGGGGGGGGGGGGGGCGGCCCTGGCTGGCCCTCGTGTGGCTCCGCCAGTGCGGACGGTTCCGCTCCATTGTGACTCTTCCGGCAACCTCTACCCAGTGCGCTCGCCATCTCACAAGGTCGTCAGCCACCGAAACATCCACGGCGCCGCCCACAGCTCTGACCTCTAGCATGCTCGCCTTGGTCATCCCGGCCACGCATCGCTACAATGCATTATTAATTCATTTGATTGCAGTTGTACTCAGAGTGAAAGCCACACATGTAATGCCTGCCGTTTAAGCAAACATGTGCCGCTTCCATTCTCCAAGTCCAATAATGTTGCTTTTTTCCCTTTTCAAATATTGCATTTGATGTCTGGACCTCGCCTGTTCTCAGCAATTCTGGGTATAAATATTATTTGGTTAGATTGGATGATTACTCTTATTTTGTGTGGACATTCCCCTTACTTCATAAATCTGATTTTCTTGTGGCCGAGGGCTGCGTCCAAAGAAGATGGAGACGGTGGCGGGTGTGCCACTTGCCGGAGACGGAAAAGATGGGGACGGCGAGCATGCAGGAGTAGGCCGTGGCCGAGGGCGAGTAGTGGCACAAGGGCAGCAAGCTCCTTCTTCAGCTCCTGGCGTGAACAAGGCGAGTAGCAATGCCAAGAAAAGATACAAAACATTAGGTAAATTGAGAAATTCAGATGTGCTTTTGCGTTTTTTGAGATGAGTAGTTACGTAATTGAGAAATTCAAATTGATTCCTGATGTCTTGTGTAGATTTGAAAAGTTTTTACAGTAGCAAATTATGAAGCTCAAGTGGGTCTGGTCCAAGCACTCGTGAAAGTGGTGGGTCTGGTCCAAGCACTCATGAAAGTGGTGTCATTGTGTCTGAAGAAGGAGAGGCAGTCGTCCAAGGAGAGAGAGAAGAACCAGGAGAAACTACCAGGTTGGGAAATGCAGTACAGGAAGAAGAGCAAGTTAGTGTACACCAACCTCCACCGCCACAAGATGCTGAAGGCATTAAGGTTTTTGACCCCGATGCACACGTTGTTTCTGATCCGGGGCTTCGTCTATCAATTGAGGAATTTCATCCTAATATTAGAAATGATGTTAGGCGCGCCTATTTGTTGAGGGGTCCGACACAACCATTTGGTCATGATTTTCTTGAAAGTCAAGTGACGGTAGGGCAATTTCAGAAACATGGTTCACAAAGTGTGATTGGTTGGAATATAGTATAGCGAAGGATGCTGCATTTTGCTTCTATTGCTTTCTTTTTAGGCAGGAACCCTTAGATGAAAATTTTGGTCATGATGCTTTCACCAAAGTAGGGTATCACCATTGAAAGAATGCATATCGTGAACTTTCTTTGCATGTTGGTGGGACAAATTGTTGCCATAATAGAGCAAGGGCAGTTAGCAATAATTTCAAAAATAAAAGGGCAAGTGTTGAACATAAGTATGAGACTCATGATCAAGATGCTGAAAAACAATATGAAATTCGTGTGACAGTAGCTTTTGATATAGCTAATTTTCTCATTGCACGAGCTCATGCATTCTGTGGACATGATGAATCTGATACTTCCTTAAACAAAGACAATTTCTTAGAGATGATTGAGTGGTACAAGAAAAGAAAAGAGGAGCTGCGGGGAGCATTTGAAGTGTTGTGTCCAGAAAATGCCCGCATCACTAGTCACAAGATTCAAAAGGGCCTTTGTAGAAGTTATGCAAAAGAAATTGCTGAAGTAATAAAGCACGAGATCGGTGAATCCCGTGATGTCTCAATAGCCGAGGCAACAATCAATGCCTAGTACTAGCAGTTAGTATTTCACAATGGTATGTCTAAGTTCTTTTGTTGAAATATTTGATCTAGAAGTGACATATGATGTACTATCTTTAATCTTTGTTATTCCATTTGTTTAACATGAATGGTGCACTTTTTTGTAATTTTTATGTGCATGTAGCGCGTATATGCACTACAGTCTTTTTTCCATAGTTAAGCTTTCGTTAATCATCTGCCCCACCTATCCTGAGTCTGCCATTGCTCGCTGACAAGCACCACGAGCAGAGCCCTCTCTGCTCCCCTGGCCTGGAGTTCAACGCAAGACAGAGAGAGAACGAGAGCTCGCTCAAACGTGCCGGAGACACGAGACTGAGGGTGCGTTCGGTGATTTAGTGTTTAGAGTTTAGACCTGTCACATCAAAGAGAATCTTATTATTTAAGAGTATTAAATAAAATTTAATGACAAAACATTTTTACAGATAGGTACATCTTTACGAGACGAATCTAACAAGCCTAATTAATCTATGTTTTGTTACAGTGATGTTACAGTAATGCTACAGTAACCATCGTCTAATCACAGCTAACTTACCCTCATTGGATTCGTCTCGCGATTTAAACCAGGGGTTCTGCAGTTAGTTTTGTAATTAAACTTTATTTAATACTCTTAAATGACAAAATTCTTCCCTCTAAATTTTAGACCCTGTGCAACGAACACCCCCTGAAGAGAAAGAACAGGCGTGAGAGAGAGAGAAATAATGGCGGGCCCCACTAATTCATGCTCGACTCTTCTGGCCGCACAGTCCCTTCATGCCTTTCTCGGGTGTTGAACACACGAAAACTCTACATGCACGGTACGGAGCCTATTTTCGGACAACCATCGCACGAAATCTCAGTTTTCGTGTTTCCAATATTTTAAATTTAAATTTTCGGCTCATCAACGTTCGAAAATTTAATTTTCGTGCCTTGAACGTACGACAGAATATTATTTTTGAAATTTCTTTGATTTAGGTATTATTTTTGTAAATCTTACAAAAATTAGTATTATTTTTTAAAAAATAATGTGCTATCTTGTGTACCGAAAACCAGTTCTTGTTCATGTCAAACTGGAAGAGAAGCCAGACATAGACATGTAGACTAAATATCTATACTTTCTTCAAGAACTAAACGACTATTCCAGTTGGCAGTTTCAAATATATAGCTCAACTATGACATGGAAGATACTCATTAAACAATATTGACTTATATCATTTTCAGTTCCTATTTCCTAGTGGATACCACATATGGATCTTAGAACTACTCATGAGCTGAAATCGTAGGGTGAAACATACTTCTCGTTTTTGTGAGAAATTAAAACAAGGACTTCTATTCATGTTTATAGAAAATGTTATATTTTTTAGGAGAATAGAAAATGTGATATGAATAACGTTAATTGAAAGTGCTGAATTTTGAAAAAAACACACAGGAAATTAGAAATCATCAGCTCTGCAAGATGATGGATTTGTTGAGATGCTCAACAGAAACCAACTCTGAGAAAGTATTAGCACTGCACAGCGATCAAATTTTGCTCAAAACCTGAAATACTGTCTGGGCAACTGAAGCAGAATATGGAATTGGAAACATATACTGTTATTTTTTTTCTTCAGAGTCATATTCGAGTGGCTGTGTTAATTAGAATACAAGTCATAGCTCAACTAAGCTGAATTATAAATATGAAAGACAGATCTTGAATCAAGATCGTGATGAATTTACCAAGAACCAAATTAGCTGTCAAGAAATAATATTCAGGGTTTCTTTCCAAATTTGAAGTAAAGCCAAACCACATTAATTCAGTTTCCAAGGTAAAAACAGTGTATATTCAGTTCATAGTGGCCATGCCATGCATGGACTGAAAATTGACTCATGACCCGAAATAATAAACTGAAACATTCTTACGAGAAACGGAAACATAGTTCTGCACGCTCATATGTGATAAGAAGAACACTACTTAACCATGGTCACTGACTCTAGCTGAAACTTGTCACGAGAATACATATATTGCACTGCTGCACTTTACTTTATTGAACTGCCAAGAACAAAAACAAATCACTGGAAAGCATCAGCAGTGCACCATCAAGGATGTCCATTTATATTTGCCAGTATCCTCGAATGGTCCATTTAAGATCACTAAGTCCCCGGCGGTGATGGCACTCTGCCGCTAGCAAAACCTGAAAATAAACCATGCATCAGGCTTACCAAGTTACCATATGTCATATAGCAACTACCAAACTTGCATAAACTAGGCCGATCGCATACTAACAATGAATTGTTACAGTAAATCTAAATGTTCAGAATGGACACATGAGGAAACAAAACAATATCAGCAACCTATTTGATGTGTATTCACTTTGTACCACTGTTGTTTATCCCTCATGTCTTTAAATCTAAATGTAGTGCTACTTCAAGCCTGAATTGCTACATACAGAGTGAACTGAAAAGTCACATACCAGAATTAACACACCCACGGAGAAGCAAGACAAGTCGTACCTGGAGTGAGGAAACACGTGTAGAGAAATTCACAGTAGGAGTTGGCCCTCTGACACACCTTCTTTGCCTGCAATGACTTGACCTCAATGGTGTAGAAGCCGCCATCATCAGTGATCACTAAGATGGAATTGGTGCCAACGTCAAAGCCACTCAAAAAGGGCGTCGAATTCCAATTGCCATCCAGGAGCAGTTCTATATCGATGGCCCAACGCTCCACCCATCCATACCCTTCATCAGGATCCATCACCCACAGACAGAGGTTGTTGTCACACAATCCATGATCAGGAATCCCAGCCTGCCATCCTCCGCCGGCGTGACCATGATGCCATAGTGGAAATAATTGCCCGGCGGGTCGATGATCGATAGGCTCTGCGCCGCCAGATCGAAGCGCATGATCTCATTACTGAACTGGCCGATGAAGTAGACTGCATCCCCGACGAGCGCGGCGGGTGCCGTCTCGGAGGTGATGACAGAACTGATGCGAGAGTCGAGCTGGATGGAGGCCGGCGCGCTCCACGCCCCGCTCTCCGACGAGTAGAGACAGGCTTGGGCAGTCAATGGATCGCCCATGTCGGTGCCCAAGAAGGCCACAAGGAAAGGGGCACCGGGGCAATCGCGGTGGTCGCAGCCGGCGCCGGCGGCGCAGAGCACGGCGGCGTGACAAATGCGCACCGAGTCGGCGACGGGCGCATCGGGAAGGACGCGCTTGTCGCCGGTGATCGGGTCCCAGACGACGAGGCCGTCGGATTCGAGGTTGAGGAGGAGGACGCGGCCGTGGCGGCAGTCGAGCACGGAGAAGCCGCGGTGGTCGGCGGCGGAGGGGCGGAAGGACGTGGTGGGGACGAAGAGGCGGTCCTGGTCGTCGCACGTGCTGCTGAGGAGCCCGAGGACCGGGGGCGTCAGGTGGAACGCGCGGTAGCGGCCGGAGAAGGCGGGGTCGGTGAGGATGCGGCGCCAGGTCCGGCAGACGGCGGAGGCGCGGGCGAGGCACGCGGGGTCGTCGGGAGGGAGCCGGAGCAGGATCTCCGTGACGGCGTCGTCCACTAGCTGCGGAGGGGAGCGGGGGCGGCGCCTGGGCCTGCGACGACGCCGGCGGCGGCGGGGCTTGGGAGGCGGCGTCATGCTGCACGCGAGGTGTTCGACGGGAGGAAGCAGCAGGCGGGCAAGGCGTATGTGTGTACGGGGTTCGGTTGGACCAGCTTTGACGTTGATGACGAGGACTAGCGACTCTACTGGAATGGGCAGGGTGTTCTTGCATTTTAGCAACCAGATCTATCAGCCTATCCAAAGAAAGAATCCCATGATAAAATGGATGTGCTTCGATTTCCGTCCGGACAGAATTGCTAGTTCAAATGTGAACTAGTTTGCTTGTCTTGATGATGATAGGATAATGAAGGCAATAGACAAGAAATACTTCCCCTATGTGATAAATAGCTTGTAATTTCCAAGACAGGAGAACACGATATCTAAAACAGATATGGAGCTCAAATCACACTAGGTTTTGGCCGTTGCCTGCATTGGCATGAACTCATCAAGGAGTTATGTGACGAATCTCGTGCAGCTGCACTGTTACTAAGAACCGTGCAACCACTAATAGCTAACTATGATCTAACCTATGCATCCATCGAACATTAGATACAGTATCAGCTGTAGTTCGTTTTAAACAGCTTTTGAACACGCCTGTCCCAAAACAGTACATTCTGCTTGTGAGTTACCCACATCGCCTACTACTATTAAACTGCTAAGGAAGGCTAAAGAAGGACACATATTACTACACACTTTCATCAAGTACCATTACAAGATTCACAAGTTATGTTAAAGATCCGAATTCCACAACTGATAAAAGCTCCTCAAAATCTCCATACTTCCAATTGTACTTCCACAAAGTCTGCTACTTGACCAACCTCTTGAATGCACAAATCCAGCACTGAATGTCATATTATGTTTTCAGTAGAGAGAAACGATATGAACTGCAATATGCCTGACACATCAAACAGGAATACAAGTTTTGTAAGACATGATCAGGAGCACTGTGACAAGACAACTACAACATATCATAAAAACTTGCACCATATTTTTGAAGTGCTCAACAGAAAAGGAACCATGTCATACTAGTAGGTCTGAACGAAGCCAAAACAACAGAATTGGGATGCCAATGGCCATTTGCAATCTCTTACTACAAGTTTTCGACAACATGATCAGAACGAATTCGACAAGACAACTGCAACAGATCATAATAACTCGCACGATTCTATTTTAGTAAACCGTTCAACAATAAAGGAACCAGAATACGGTAGCAGCTCCGCACAAAGCCAGCAGCGGCACAACCAGGATGAATGACGACCATTTGGCAAGTCCATGGCTGCTCCTCGCTAGTGATGACAACCTAGCACGATCTGAAAACATAAGATGACAAACTCAGCTTTTACACTTTGATGAGCTATGCGCTAGTGCCAGTTGCAAAGGTTACAAGACTGAGGTGAGGTTCAGCTATGCTAGAAAACAATTGTAATGTCTTTTCAAAGGAAATCCGAAGCAAAGTAACAGGATGATACTAGATGAACAAGTTTATGGTAACTCAATCAATGCAAAGTCCTTAACAAATCAAAGTTCAGAACTGAAACTACATTTGATTTCAGAATTCCAATACCACATACTGAGTATGTGTTCCCTAACACACGTACTCTCTCCATCCTTAAATTGTTCTCGTTAGGACAGTAGTTTTAGTTCAAAAATGAACTAGATTTTTTGTGCTGACGACAACAATTCAAGAACGGAGGGAGTATTGTCTAGGATATCTCTATGTATGAATAAAACAATTAGCAAATGCGACTTATATTACGACTGAATGTTCACAAACCAGAACCAATCAGCAAAGCAAACATATTGAAGCTATAAAATGCAGGACAGATAAGCTAGGTTTACTACAATACCAGGATTGTAGAAGTTCATGTACGGCAGGACAGAATAGTAGACCCCTGGCCCGTCAACCTTCTTCACCCTCCCTGACTTGAGCTCGATAGTGAATAAGCCAACACCTGAGGTTACGAAGATGACATTCACACCCTCCGCAAAACCAGCCACAAATACTTGGTCACCACGACCAGCAATGGGTATGATTTTCTCCAGATCAATAACCCTCCATAGCACCCATTCTGAAGCCTTTTCTGAATTCACCTTCCTCGACCACAGGTTGAGGCTCCATCCCACTACATTGGCGAGCCCCAGGGAATCATCCTCCATCTCCATGAGGGCAACCCAGGCATCATACGCCACTGAAGGCGGTGGCTTTATCACAGATGTGCAATTCTTGACCCAATTGTACCTGACTATCCCGGTTTTCCGAACTGTGAAGAAGACTTCATCTCCAACAAGTGCGCCGCCCGCGCCTGGCCTTGACATACCATTCATCACCGTTGACGAGAGGGACTGGCGTGCTCCACTCTCCTGTGTCCGATGAGTACACACTCGCCCAGATGATATCCTTTGAGTAATCCGAGCCCACGAAGGCCACACGGAAGGGGGCGCCCTGGCAGTCAAGGTGATTGCAGCCAGGGGTGGCGCAGAACACGGCGGCAGTGTAGGCCATCCAGTTGATATCAGGCTCGGGCAGGATGTGCCTGTCACCAGTGACGGGGTTCCAGACAAGGGAATCCACATCCTCGTCGTCCACCATGTGGATGAGAACGCGGCCATGGCGACAGTCGAGCGGGCGCGTGCGGCGGCCGTCAGCGCCCGGGTGAGGGAAGGGTGGCACCCGTGTAGTGGGGACAAAGCGTGG
>CM017442.1:41496532-41724587 GCA_007726485.1 Eragrostis curvula
TTAGCTGCATCACCTTCTCGTTGTCGATTTTAACGTCTTCTATGTTGCCCCAGCTTAGCTGCATCACCAACCGCTACAGCTTCCTCGTCGCCTCTGAACGATCAGTACATGCTCTCTAGAACCATGTCTCTCGTATTTGCCTTTGTGATCTATACTTATATTATAGTACTACAGACTATGGTAGGTCTTGCCCTGTTTACATAATAATCTTGCATAGACTTATCTATTTTAATATATAATATATTTATCATGTTCATGATTTATTTTTGAATTTAATTAAAACTAAAAGTATGCATGTATGCCAACATGTGTATTGAGAATTAACAACTATGCATGTTTGTTTATGTATCCAACACAAACGTACTTTTTTTAAAAAAAAAGACAGGGTTTTAATACGCCCCGGCTTCTGAGCCGGTCACACCGAAAAATTTACAAAGTTCATTCAAAAAAAAAAAAAAAAGAAGCAAAAACCAAGCAATCGCCACACGGCCACAGCAGTGGGGAAACAACAAGCACTGCATACATTTGGCCAGTCAAGCCCAACTTGACTATCTCTACCCTCCCCAACGCATGCATGAAGATCCGTTGCCTTTTTCCTTCTCTTTGAGTACGTCAAATGAACTCATAATATCTTATAGGCTAATACTTAGTTAGGTCCGCTTGTACAAATACTTCACACATGAGTTTGTTTCTCATGTCCTTCAGGTGAACAAATTATGTACTTGTCATTCCTTTCTCACAGTATAACTAATCAACAGAAAATTCAGATATGTGAGTTTGTTTTAAAAAAATAATCATATTTTAAAATAGAAAATAATAAAAGTTGGGTGCAAGAATTTATCTTTTACCTTAAGATTTACTTAAATGCACAAAAAAATGTAACAACGGTCCCATGGGAACTATGGCTCAGATCTATTGTAAAAAGCCCGTTTTAACTATGGCTCACAAAAGTCTGTATTACACACACTGACGAAGGTAAGAAGTAGTCTAGTTCCGTTCTCACTGAAGCTTCCTCGATCGCGTCGAAAGCGCTGGGGTGTTCGTTTCGTTTAGGACTAAAGTTTAGTTTAAAGATTTTGTTATTTAAAAGTATTAAATAAAGTGTAATTATAAAATTTTTTACAGAACCTTGAGCTACTTTACGAGACGAATCTAATGAGAGTAATTAAGCCGTGATTAGACGATAGTTACTGTAGCATCACTGTAGCAAAACATAACTTAATTAGGCTCGTTAGATTCGTCTCGTAAATTAGCACATATCCGTAAAAAAGATTTTATAATTAAACTTTATTTAATACTCTTAAATAGTAAAATTCTCTGAACTAAATTGTAGTACAGCAAACCAACACGCCCGGACCGGCCGGCGCGAGGTGAACGACTAGTCAACAGCGGTACCCATCACAGTGAATCGGACAGCGACAGTCGATGACGGCCTTTGCCGTACACATATCGTTGCGTACAGAACTTACGTACGGTGATGTGGATTGTCATCGATCCTCATGGGGACGAAGTATCGTAGGAAGCCTCCTCTACATTTCCTTGATCTTTCCAGTTCGTTCCACGCGCACCCATTCTGCTGGTTCGTACTGCCAGCGTAAAACTCACACAAGACGTGCACCGAGTTGGTAAGGCTCTTATCGGCAGTTACGCACTTCTCATAGCACCGTGTAGGCCAGCGCGGCGCTTGCGGTTTGCGTTTGCGTCGCCGCTCTGCCAGGCGCCGGACGCTTGGACCTGGTCGATCTGATGCCTTTTTCCGTTGAAGGTCAAGACTCTTATACAAGTGTTAGGAGATGTGTCAATTGTTCTCTCTCTTTAACTCTTTAAGAGACTCTACAAAGAAACTGTGCGTTGTATCTGCCGACAAGACATGCACTTTCTTTGCTCTCTGCTTCTTTTCTCTATCTCGTTCCATGAGTATAGCTAGGTTGTGAGTTGTCATCAGGCGCAAGTACACGGCTGCAGCAATCTGGAGCAGAATTAAGGTATGGAATACACGATCCATCTGTAGTAATACCTCGCTACTATAACCCCAAGCACACTCCGTATTTCTGTGTATACATCAAAATATAATGTTTGGTATTAATTGTTGTCACATGGATAACATCAGGAGGTGGATCATCTAGTCCCCATCATCACATAATGGCGGATTTCATAGCAGGAGTGGTGGCTTCAGCCGTTGCGCAGGAGGTTGTGAGCAGAGCCGTCTCCTTCGTGCTGGGCAAGGGCAAGGAGAAGGCGTCCCAAGAGAGCAACATAGAGAGGCTCCAGATGGCTGTTTCTGCACTGGAGTTCGCCGTAGAGAGGACTGCAAAGCTGCCAATCACAGATGTGTCACTGATTCGTCGCACCAAGATGATAAAGCGTGCATACATCGAGGGGACAGATCTGCTGGACAAGCACATGAAAGGGCAGGAAGAGATCGAACTAGCAGTAATGTGTAAACGTCGTTGGACAACCCGTGCTAAGAATCTGTTCATGTCATCTCCAGATGGTTTGAAAACGGTTGATGTCCGAAGGTTTGAATGGTTTGCAGATTGTGCAGGAAAGTTTGTAAGAGATGTGGAGTCAGGCTGCTCCCTCCGGCACTACACTTTTTGTAGCCCTCTTGTTAGGCATCTTCTCCGAGGGAAAACTTTCAGGAATGAAATGGAGCAAGGAAGCCAGCTACGCCGTCTTTATATGCGGTCAATATGTTTAGAAGGGTGTGGTGTAGAAACACTGATAGGATATCACTATGATGATCGCAAGATGCCAGAGAAAAGTTTCGGTCTAAACTTGGTACTCCGACTCTCTGAAAGCACAGACATAGTTGGTACAACCATTAAATGCTTGCAGTCAATAGCATCTCAGTTCAACCTTGTGAACCAACAGCAATAGGAGAACTCACACTACTAGCTAATTTACAGGACATTCCCCATGATCCTCCACCAGATGGAATTCAAGATCCAGTATGTTGCAAAGCAAATGGGCTCGGGCTTTGCACTAACAACATCGTCTCTTCAAGTTTATCACACATATTCCCAGAGCAAGTTATTTATTTCGGTTATCAATACTGTATTCCAGGACTAGAATACAGCTTGGATACCTCGTCTGATCAAGGGGCTAGAAGCCTTATGAGATATCGGAGGCCACCTCTGGACATGACAGTTGCCTTCCTGCATTATTTTGTGACTAAGCGGCAGGATAGTATGACAGCCAATATAATTGGAAACAGTAATCAAGAACGTGGACATGACAGTAATATACAACAAGTGGCGGAGAGAGTAACCTCAAAGGAAAGCGACTGTTTCATGCGTAAGCCACAGCTGACTGAGCAAAATATCTCGTGGTTCTCTAAACATGGCCTTTCGTGTTTTTATGGTATAAAGCGAAGAACCGAAAGAGAAAGTGCGCCCACCACCAGATGCTGGTCCAACAAGACCCAAACAAGCTCAAAGAGAAGGCGGTAGGCTACAAATTGGAGCTATGCGATTCGCATCAGATGTTGAGCCCACGGCCTACAGCAATCTTCTCCTTGGATGCATGGTGTTTAGGTGCATGTCTCCGAATTTGTGTTCTCCAATGTTTGGATGATTGCAATATTGACGGTATTTACATGTATATGTGTAATATGTAATATGTAACGTGAAGATAAAAATGTATTACCCGTCTCTCTCTCTCTCTCTCTCTCTATATATATATATATATGAGTTGTCCGACCTTTCCCATTAGCTTAATTAGGCTCTTGGATGTAAATGGTCGTTGCATAGTAGCTTAACGTGGTATCAAGCATGAGCTCTTGAGTTTAAGTTTAGGTGACTATATGTTTTTCACTACAACGCTCTTATTTTCACGTTCGAGGCCTGGAGGAGGAGGGGAGCTTTGAACCATAAGTGATAGTAGAGTTCTGAGGTACTATTATATTCATTATTTATTGAAAACTTGTCCCGATGCAAACTGGAAGAGCTTCTGCCCTGTTTTAATAGACTCAGCATGGCACAATTTTCATTCAAGCCAACCCTTGACCCTGTTGGCTAGTTTAAACATTGAATTGCTGAAAAAAATTAATAACTTCACATGCTATACATGAGAATGCAATATACTACTGCCTAGCCATTACTCTTCAAGATCAGCTCGTGCATTGTTCAGCAGCTATATGATCTTCTGATACTGATTGATTGCCTAGATATTAGTTGAAAGGAACTAAGTGATAAATGTGATCGACATTTAGAAACAGAACTTTATATGACAATGCAATGCCACACACAATCTGTTGTCCGGTACTTCCTGTCCATTGGGACAGTTCTTGATACTGGCAAGACTTTCAAACAACATAAAATTGCACAGATAAGACATTAACTAATTTTTAATGGCTGTTTTAGCTTGTGCATTGTTTCACTGTCCTTTTTAGATATTAGGTGTGAGCACTACCTACTGCTCCACCCTTAAGGACGTTATATTGATCCATGAAGTTCTTTTACCTTTCATTCATGATACTTTGAGATTGAACTTTGAGTCCATCTGATATACGAATCCTGAATTCCAACTGGTAGACGATCATACGAACAGGGAATGCTCTGTAAATTAGATAGTAGGGTGAGTTCTCCCATTGCAGTTGGGTTGAGATGCTTGAACTGAGATCCCGTTGACTGGAAGCACTTTAAAGTTGTCCCAACTATGTCCGTACTTTCAGAGAGTCGTAGTATCAATGTTAGATCGAAGCTTTTCTCTGGTTTCTTGTGATCCTCATAGTGATCATCTAGCACTGTCTCTAGTCTCTACACCGCGCCCTTCTGAAGGTATGGGCCACATATCAATACTACGTAGCTGCCTTTCTTGTTGCTCTATATACACGAGAGTCTGACCTTCCAGAAGATGCCTGACAAGAGGGCTACAAAATGTGTAGTGCCGGTTTCGCAAAAAAATTAAAAAAAAATGTGTAGTGCCGGAGTGAGCAACCAGACTCCACATCTCTTATAAACTTGCCGGAGAAATCTGCAAACCATTCAATGATTCAAACCTCCGAACATCATCCCCGTTCAAGCCGGCGAAAGATGACATGAACAGATTCTTAGCACGAATACTACTAGTCCAACGTTTACGCTTTACTCCTTGTCAGATCTCTTCCTGCCAATGCATTGCTTGCTGCTTGAGCTTGTTAATCAGATCTGTGCCTTCAATCTAGGCATGCTTCATCATCTTGGTGCGATGAAGCAATGAGACATCTGTGATTGGCAGCTTCGCAGTCCTCTCTATAGCAAACTCCAACTCAGAGACTGCAATCTCAAGCCTCTCTAAGTTGTTCTCTTGGTACACCCTCTCCTCGCGCTTGCCCAGCACGAAGGAGACGACTTTGCTGACGACCTCCTGCGCAAACGGCTGAAGCCACTCCGGTTATGAAATCCGCCATGTAAGAGCATCTCCAGCAATGGACCTCAAAATAAAGCCCCTACTTTTGTTTTTCAAGTCAACATGTAAAAATGATGGCTCAAAATTTGGTTTCAACTCCAGCAATAAAGTAACCCAAGACCCTATTTTGTGAAAAAAAAGTGGTGAAATCCACAAATGAGAGGGATGATTAGGCCTGGGACCGGTTAACCGGAAAACCGATAACCGAACCGAACCGAACCGAAATAACCGAAATTCTCGGTTAAATCGGTTTTCGGTCATCGGTTCGGTTTTTATTTTTGCATTGTTCGGTTTTCGGTCAAATATTCGGTTTTCACTGTGAGTTAACCGAATAAACCGAGCAACCGAACTTCTGGCCCAGCTCTCAATATTCGGCCTTTTATTCAGCCCACCAAGAGCATCTTGTTTGGCCCATCTCCAGCAGCCCACATATAAAATAATACTAACCCTAACCAGCTGCAGCTACCACAAGTCCCAGCCGCCACTTCGTCTTCGTCTCTTCGATTTCCTGCACAGCGCGACGACGACGGGCATGTGCTGCTGCGGGGAGGGGGCAGCAGTACTGTTGCAGCGCGCCCTGCTGCGGCAAGGAGGCGGCAAGCGAGCTAGTGACGGGAGACGGTGACAGCGCGTCGGTGCGCGGGCTGCACGCAAGGAGGCGGCGGGGCGCGTTCTTGTGACGGGAAGCCGGCCGAGCCTCAACGGGAGGCGGCGGTGGAGATTGGGATGGAATTTCAGTGAAATCGGTGAAAACCGAAATCGAACCCAAAATAACCGCAACCGAATTAGTCGGTTATTGTTTTCTCTTCAACAATTTCGGCTGCCATTTTTCAATGACCGAAGTAAGTCCCAGCCCTAGGGATGATTGGAGGACCCTAGGAATGAGGGCTTGGAGGTGGAATTTGAGGGAGCATGTAAAATAAGGGCTCAAGTAGGGTCCCTGCTGGAGTTCATTTTTTGACTCAAGACCCTAAATAATGGAGTAGGGTCCCAAGTAAAGGCCCTGCTGGAGTTGCTCTAATGATGGGGAAGTTGATCTGATCCACCTGCTGATCTTATCCATGGTCAACAATTAATAGCGAGTGGTATCATGTTGATGTACACAATGTGGAACATAAATAAAATAGTGCCCTCTTGCGTTCCCAGTACGGCATTTATGTTACCATTAGTTATTTCTATTTCAAATAATAGTTTCAAAGTGGCTTAACAATGAAGCCTAATTTATTACGTGTGGTATTAATCTATGATTTTTTATTCCATTATTTGAATCTATCAACACATTGCATATGGTGTATGGTATGATTACGTAGGATTAATTATACCTTTCATGGTATGAGCCAAAAGGTTGTGAATAAACTATTCAAATAAGAGCAAAATAATTTCAAACGAGGACCCAAATAAATACCAACATATCAAATCCAACAGTAGTGTCTCCATTGTTCTTTTATGACATTTTCTGGAGTTTATGTTCCAAATAAAAGGGAAAAAAAAAAAGGATATGTAAGCTCATGTGTACGCTTTCAGGGTGGATTTAAACTGGCAAGCACACTATGACTGTCATGTGGGCCTCTTTTTCAAAGACCGGGTTTGTGGACTGTGGACCAGACGGGGTGGCACGTGTGTGTTCAGGATTCAGGTGCACCGGGGGCATGGATGGTGGCGGGGTGCATATGCTGGCGTGGCAGGAAGACCCAGTCAAATTCGACCGAGTCAGCGCCATGTACCATCGGGCGGACGCGGTCACGCGGGCTCCGGAGTAGCTCGCCGGCGGCATCTACAGCGTCTCAGTCTCCGGGGCGGAGCGTGGAAGGGGGTCGGTGCCGTCAAGCGGCCGCCGACCGGGGCGGCAGCGCGTCACCGCCGGGCGTGGCGGCGGCGATCGATCGGGGCGCGCGAGGTGGTGCACGGGGAAGGAAGGAGGAGGCTTGGTTGGAGAGGCTCACCTTGGGTTAAGCAGAGCGCGAAGAGGGCGAATGGCGGCCGGCGACGGAGAAGGAGGGGTTAGCGTGGCGGCGGTATTTCTCGGGATCGCCTTGGTCTCGGGCTCTCGGCCTCTACTTGCTGCTCCCGAGCTGCACTAGGAGGTCAGGACGAGACAGGGAATCGAGGAGAATCGTCGTAGGAGTCTCGGAGCGGAGACGATGAATTATGACGCCGGTCGGAATTGGGCGAAAATCAGGGGAGCTGGGATTTTTGCCGAAACTGGTCGTGACTGGAGAAATGGAGGTGTGGGATGTTTCCCGCACTAAAGAAGAAGTCAGTGCCTGATCGAGGCGTTTTTTGGCTGCGGACGGTCGCGGATGTCAGTGGCGGAGGTCGTACGCGAAGAAAATGGAAGTAGCGCGGTGGAAAAACCTGCGGTGTTGATGTTTCCCAGTCAAAAGTGCTGTGCCGGTCCGTATTACCTGAATGATATTGATTGATATCACGCCATTCCTATTTTGTAAACCGGATCGGCTCCTTGAAGAAAAAGCTAGATAAAGACTGAAAAAGACGCCGGCATACGCTACCAGATCGAGATTCGTCAGGGGCCGGCCAACGGCGATGGGAGCCATCACCAACCAGCTGATCGAAGTCATGATGCCGCGGACGAAGACGCCACCGGCATTGACGGTCGGTCAACTGAACTCGACTTCTTCTTGCCCTGGAAGAGCTACGCTGCGGGTGCTGGCCGTCTTCATCCCGTCGTTTCTCCTCGCCTTCGCCGCAAGCGTGGCCTACGGCACCAACACCACCTCCGATTATCCGAATCATCCGATCCCGCATTCGCCGGCCATCATGCTGTGGGGCGCGTACCTGGCCGTCTCCGCCGCGCTCATGATCCACATGCCCCTGTCCGCGCCGTTCGCCACGCTGCAAGCCGTCATCACGGTCTGCTGGTGTTACACGGGCGTCCCGCTCGCGGCGGTGATCTACCTCGTCGTCTTTTACGGCCACGTGTGGTCCGCGTGGATGCTAGTCGCCTTCGATTTCCTCCTCCTCCTCATGGTCTGCGGCGTCGTCGCGTTTTGGGTGTGGCTCGCTCGCACGTACGGCGGGCAACGGCAGCAAGCGGATCCAGCTGGTGGAGTTTTGTGAAATCGTGACCGATCTGAACAAGATCAAGAGGCAGAACACCGTCACCCACGTCCTCCTAGTCACCCTCATCGTCATCTTCCTTACCATCATGTGGCAGTTAACCGAGCCAGCTGGCCCTCCTCCTCCTGGGTGTCTGTTCTTCTGAACCCATGCATAAGGCTGTGATCGATGAACTGAAGACGTGTAGGGCTTATTACTTTGTGCCTGCTCTACAGAAAATTAAGTTTGGTAATAATAAATGCCCCTGCCTTTGGTTTAATCTAGTATTTGAACAATGCATCAACAAAAGTATAGTTTATATATACAAAAATATTTCTATTTGTTTCAGAAATAATAGACTTTTGTTGATCACTCAGTAAAGGGATTACATTCATGAGCGACGATACAATGGGGGCGCTCTCTCCACAGTAGAATTGATTTACCAGCAGGAGTCCAGATAAAAGAAAAACACTAATTGTCCTCCGAAACAAAGCACGCCACCGTTCCCTCGCACTCTACCGCCCTGGGCTTCTCATGACGCGCGCTAAGCGGGAGGTTCAGAGCAGGTTCTCTAGCGCCAAAAAGCATGTAATTTAATGGTTACAGAAGCTTCAGTAGCCCCTCAAGTCGTTGGTTTAAAAAACGATTTTTTAAGAATTTAACGATGTTGTGCTCAGCGGTAGACGACATGGCTGCAGTAATGAAGCTAGAGCTCTGAACACCCATGTGCAAACTTTGCATGACACGCCTCCATAGCGACATAGTGGTGCAATTTCTTTTGCTTATGGTTGTGCATATAAGATAAAATTAGATGATTGCAACTGAAATTCGTTCAAGACCCTGCTGCAAGTGCATCAGGGTAGCCTCACCTGGCTTCGTCAGTGTGTGGCCGTCCATAGGGTGACTTTGTTAATATCGAAAAGTTCTTTGGCCTTCCTCAAAATCAGTTCTTCACTTGCACCTCGCCATATTCTTTGATACAAAACTACTAACAAAATATCATGTCGTACTTTTTTTTTGCCAAAAAGAGAAATGAGGATGGTTCCTAGCTAGCTTGCTACGATGACTCCGCGCAATCCCTTCCCTCGCCCGTGACTTCCCCCGGAAGCTGGCGATGCTACCCACAAACCGCCGCTGAGCAAAATTTTACACCGTGACACTCCCGCCGCCTACCCCGCCCATCACCCTCCTGCTATCACGTCGTGACTGCTGCCCCCAAACCCTCCTCCAATATCTGGCAATGATACGACCCCCCCCCCCCCTCCCCCCTCAACCCCAACAACCCCAAAAGCCTAACCCCACCGTTCTCACCTACTTTGGCGGCCGGCGATACCCTTGCCACTATGTCGCGCCTCCCGCTGTATGTGGCGCCCCGCAAACGCCGCTTCGCTCCTCTACTCATTCCATCTAGATAAAGTGATAAATGGGTTAGGCCCATGTGTTAAACCATGGTCGCGCGTGATGAGCCTGTCGTATAGACTTTCCGAAAAAAATATCAGGTCGTATGAATAATGCTGAGTAGTGAGCAATTTTTTACAATGTTTTTTTTAGGAGATAAAATTTAGCAATGGTTTTTTTCAGACACTCACAACGCACGCACACTCAACCCTATGAACGCACATACGCAAACCCTACCTCTATGAGCATCTTCGAAGACTGAGACGGCAAATTCTCCAGATTTTCGAAGTCACCACTGGCGCCTCGCTGTCGACGGCCACGTCGCCTACCGCTGAAAGTACAAATGCCGTTAAATCCTAGAAAATTCGCTTCCACCGGGAGTCAAACCAGGACCAACTTGAACTGAAGGACGTGTTTTAGCAATTCTTCCATAGAACCGGTACTAAGTAATATGGACTACACGTCTGCAGTTCATATCCTTATGTATGCATTCAGAAGAACAGACACCA
This sequence comes from Eragrostis curvula, assembly GCA_007726485.1. Lineage (NCBI taxonomy): Eukaryota > Viridiplantae > Streptophyta > Magnoliopsida > Poales > Poaceae > Eragrostis > Eragrostis curvula. The sequence continues at coordinate 41,506,888 of CM017442.1, forward strand.
AGGAGGAAGACCGGCTTGCTCGTTGAACTGCCACATGGCGGTAAGGACGACGATGATGAGGGTGACAAGGAGTGTTAGCCAGATATTGTTACTGGTCACTGTAGCCCATGCCCATCCGGCACGACTGTATAATGTTGTACGCATGTACATTCTGTTGTAATTCATAGCAGTGGCGGAGCTTGGATGCATTTTGAGAGGGGGCCAATTGGCACATAAACTTAGCAAGAGGGGACCAAATTACTATTTTTTCAACATTTCCATGGTAGAATCAAGGGCTCTTTGAGAATTTTGTCAAAGTGAGGGGGGGGGCCATAGCCACCTTTGGCCACAACAAACCTCCGCCACTGATTCATAGCTATCCAGTCCTAGATTTTAACTGGTCTCTTGTAATCCTGTGCAATGTGCGTGTATAACCACACCGCATGCATGAATGCAATCAGATTCATCGCGCCTATTCTTTCTATCAAGAAACAGGAGAGGTACGGCCCCGAGATAATTGGAGACAACCAAGAACATAGAGACGTTAGCATAAAACAAGTGGCTGAGACGGTAAGATCAACGCAGCCAATCATTTTTTACATCAGCCGGAGCGGACCTATTGCAGAATCATCGGGCTGTCTAATCGGTGATGCATCCTTGTTACTGCAAAAAGCCAAGCACTTAAAGAGCATATGTGCCCAAAACCAACGCCAGATATACAAGACAAGAAATGCAAATGACAGGGATCAGTAAAGAATTTTAAGGTTTAGTTTGAGTTGATCAAGGTCAAGGCACTAGATTACATAGGTTAAGTTTCGCATAGCATGTGCTTCAGATTGGCTAAAGAGGACATCGAATATATCAAAAGTTTGCAGTAGATCAGGAGAATTGGCTAACTTCCTATGTACAGTACATCATACCAATTTGAAGACCATTAATAAATCGAACCTGGCCCCTTTTACATCATTGGCAAAGCACGGCGACGGTTGGGAACCATCTCTGTGAAACAACCTCAAAGTGTTTTAATCCACTATAGGTCTATAAGTTGGCAGCTGATCCACAACGACAACTAGATAAAAAAATTCGATGAACATGTTTTAAGGTAGCTGTTCAATGAATTCCTTCTCTCTTTTTTATATTCAAGATAAAAAAAAAATTCCATTGATCACGCATAATAATGATGAACGAACAAGAGCTACACATGCATAAGTTTGAGCCCTCGATTTCATGCCCATGTTTCTATGAAACATTCTCCACTTGATTGGGATATATGAGCTACTATCTAGTGAACTGAAAGTCGAGATGTCATTTGGCAATTGGAAAACAGAGATTGGGACAGGGATAGAGAAATGGGATGGAAAATCTTAACCCTTCATTTATCCATCATATTGCATCCCAACCCTCCATTCCCTCGAGGATCATTTCCCAACCCCTAACACACCCCTCATTTCCTTTGCCAAACACCACCTTAATAGTCATTAATGGACCATTAGTTCCTTGCTGCATGTTTATGCAAGACTCTATACTGAAACTATGGCTGCTTTTTTCACCAAAAAAAATATGGCTGTTGTAATGTGTTGTTTCTTTCAGATATTCTCCCCTGTATTTACTAGTTCAAGTCTCAATGACATAAAGCTCTGAAATCGAACTCTAATATCTTCAGTTTCAGATGTATGCTGAATAGGCTGCAAGTACTGTTTGGACAAACCTAATTCAAGTGCTGAGAGATACTGAAACTAAACCAAAACATGAAATTCAGGTGCCGACAGATACTGAAACTAAAGCTTATTCAATAACAGCAAATCCAAGTTAGCTTGCCAAGCATGAACTGAAAATTGACTCAACGAACTGTAAACCTCACAAAGATCTGATACTGCAAACCAATCAACATTCAACAAGAGTAACCTACCAAGTAACCAATGTTCTTGTCTACTAAAATTGCTCCAATAAAAATAAAATTTACTGAATTCTGACTAGATCATCAGCTAGGCTTTGAGGATTTTCATGCTGTGTGGTTGTGCCAATGTGTGCAAACGGACATATATGGTGTGCCTCTCCATTGAGGAATTTAAGAGTCCATTATGCCACAATTCCCTTTCACAAGAAAACAGTTAATAGTCAGCACACAGACTCTAGTATTCTACATAAAAATAGTTGGGCCACATCACTGCGGGTCCAACAAAATAATGTTTAAAAACAGAAAGTGATCCAACAGATGAGCAAATTAAGCGCACAGAAAGCATTTTCACTTTCATATGCATCCTGAAAAGGCTGAAACTACTATCCTCTTTCAGTTGTTCCATTTTAAATTCACAAAAAAACATCAGTATTCTGATTCCGATAGAAAATTGTCAAGCATCAATATAACACTATTCAAAGTAAGTTTGAATCTAAACTTGAAACATAATCTCCAAAGTCATGGCCATAGCCAACTAAGAATACAAAGTCCATTGATGGGGGTGGCTTACAATTCCATAAAGTGACCAAGTTCAATACTTCTACCCCTGCAAGGTACCAAAAGCAGCAGAACCAGCTTCATGGATTTGTAAAATGGCCAGGTGCTTAGGCTTGGCTCAGTGATTAATTTGCCTCCTCTGGCAACAGCAATATGACACTAGCAGAATCTGAAAAACCCAAGCATAGAATAGAAATTAAAACTGTTTTAAAGCTCACTAATGATTGCAAGTGCAATTCAAAAAGTTCAAAAGGTTTGGTTGTGGGTTGTGGGCTTCAGGTTTGCAAAACTAGACATATAAAAAATATATATGTCAACAACTTGTGGCCTCTATTTTTTTCAAAAATTGAGTACATCCTAAGTAGCGTTCAATAAAAACCATATCCTGCCACTCTAATACATTCAGTTCTCTAGAACACATATAAGGTCCTCAATATGTATTTGTTAAAAATAACCATTACTTACATCAGGCTAATTATCCACAAATCATAATGACACGAGCATTTATATGTTAAACAATGAAGCATAACGGATAGGAAAATGCTGGCATTGTACCTGGAATATAGAAGCTCATGAAAGGTAAGATGTTGTCGTACTGCACCGGTTCGCTTACTTTTCTCACATGCCATGACTTGAGCTCGATTGCAAAGACTCCAACATTTGTACTCACAAAGATGATTCCAAGACCCTCTGCAAAGCCAATAACACTTGGTTCTTTAACAGTGTATTCACAGGGAAAGCGTGTCTTAAGGTTGGTGACCCTGCATCGGAACCATCCTGAAAGTCCATCAGGTTTAACCATCCATGACCACAGGTAGATGGAACCCATAAATAGACTGGCGATCCCCAGTGAGCCATTCTCTGTAACCACGGTGACATAGTCGTTGTAGTAGTACATAAAGGGTGGTTCAATCACAGATAAGCAGTGGCTGCCAAAGTCATACTTGAGAATTTTGGCACCCATCCTAACAGTGAAGTATATATCATCTCCAACAAGGATAGCCCGCTTGTTGTCAACATACATATCAAAGTCGAGCCGAACAGAGGCCGGCGCGCTCCATGCACCAGCTTCTGAAGAATACACACACGCATCCATGATCCCACGGTAGTCTGAGCCGACAAAGACCACAAAGAAGGGGCCGCCGTGGCAGTTAAGGTGGTCGCAGCCACCCCTGGCGCACAGCACCGCGGCGCAATAATGCAAGTAGTATTCGCGGGTGTCAGGCACAGGCAGCAGCTGCCGGTTTCCCGTGATGGGATCCCAGACAACAAGGTTTTCCCTCGATGCCGAGGAGGACGCGGCCGTGGCGGCAGTCAAGGGTCCCCAAACGGCCGCAGTCGGATGGTAGCGGGGGAAAAGGCGATGCCGCTGTGGTGGCGAAGAAACGGGGGGTGGGGGTGGGGTCTCGACAGTGGCCAAGGAAGCCGAGCAGGGGAGGAGCACGGTGGTAGTGGCGGTACCGGGGGAGGAAGGCCGGGTCGGCGAGGATGCGGCGCCAGGGCTTGCAGACGAGGGAGGCGCGGACGAGGCACGCGGGCTCATCCGGCGGTACGCGGAGGAGGATCTCGGCGATGGCGTCGTCGATCAGGTCCGGCAGTAGCGGCGCCATAGTGCCGACGAGGGTTTGGGGGGAGTGGGGAATAGCGAAATGGGGGCCGAGCGTGGTGACCACTGAACAGCGAGCGACCGTCCGGTTCGACCAGCCTGCAGGCTGCTAAAAAAAAAATGTGAAATGGTTCAAATTAGTGCATTATTGCCCAGTTTAGGTTGCGCATGCGCGCTGTCTTCAAAATAATTTTATTTTTCTCATTGAAATTATTTATTTATGTGCTTGTGATTTTCAGAGGCCAGTTCAATTGGATCACTGCAGGCCAACTGAAAACCCCATAAAGAATCCATTTTGCAGAATGGATGCTAATATGAAACCGGAGCGACAAGGCAACTCTGTCATTAGGTACCTTAAGTAGTGGTTCCAAATAACCATATATTGTAATACATATGCTGCTATTTTTCCCCGTATAACCGTGCAACCTTATAAAAAGAAACAGCATCATCAATTGATTCACATATTTGTTTTGATCGTGATGCGCTCCATCTAATTGATGCCCATTAACTTCTTTGGAGTCTTAGCTCCTGATTTCACTTCAACATTAGTTTACGACAGTCCACTTTATTCACTAAATGAAATCATAATCACCTGATGTACTGCAATCAAACCAGCACTCAGTTTCTCCAACTGTACAAATGGCTGCCAGCCTCCCTTGCCTGCTGTCAGCCTTGTGCACAGGAAGTGAGCTAAAACTCGAGCATATTTAATTCCAAGTGTATTTCTACATGCTGACACTAATACCCGTGCTCCAGAAATGAAAGTTAAACTAAAACACTCTGGGTTCATTTTGCAGCCAACGACAACCAATTCCAGATAGTCTTGTTAACAACAGATATAACACTAAACAAGGTAAAGATTAGCTTAAACTTGAAACATAGCCTTCATAACCAATTCGAGAGGCTGAACACAACGTCCTTTACTGACCATATAGCATACAGTATATTGTCAATAAAACTATTCAACATCATATCAAACAATTTCGAAGCACTTGTGTCCTGCAATCTGCCAAAGACAGTAGGTTCGGCATGGTGGATTTGTAAACAGCCAGGCAACTGTTCATACTTCGCCTTAGTAGTGTGGTTAATTTGTCTCTGCATGCAAAGACAGTTTTCTGCTAGCACAACCTGAAATATACCAAGCATACATATTATATTTCCTTGCTTGATAGCTACATGTAGTTATAAAAAGAGGAAACAGTGGACATGCCTACTGTTTAATATTACAGGTCACAATCTTGCAATCAATAAGATGACCGACTACTCCCTATTGTTTTCGTTAATGACGTTCCGACAGTCTTTTTAGTTATGAACTAGAAATGCTGTCCCAACATCATCAACTGAAATCCGGAGGGGGTACTTTTTAGGCACATCTTGCCAATATCAAGAAGTGTCCTTAATAACTCAAACGTGAAGATAACAGGATCAAATGTCACATTACAATGTCAGATATTTTCAAAAGCAAGGTTATCGTTTATCTCCAGAACTAATATCTGTATATCAGAACAACTTAATTGTCACAAAGAAAAGTCTCAGATGGCAATGGTGCTAGTACATTCTGAAAAGTATCATGCATAAAAGCCAAAAGTATTCCTATCAAAATAGAGTTTCAAAGGATAAAATAGTAGTAAGTGACCACACCTAATATCTAAAACCGGTAGTAAATAATGCACAAGCTAAAACGGCCAGTAAAAATTAGCTACTGGATCATGAGTGCAATTGCAAAGGTTCACAACGTTCAACTCATGTTGTTCAAAAATCTTGCCATAAATATTGTCACAATGAACTGGCAGAACCTGACAGTAGATTATGTATGGCAATGAATTGTCCTTCAAAGGTTTCTTTCAAAATCGCACGTGTTCACCAAGAGTAATGTCGGGCAGTAGTTCCCAGTCCCACCTACGTTACATTGTCATATAAAGCATGTACAGTACAATTACTATTTCCAGGCAATTCAAGTTACAAACTAACTACCCAGCTCTAAGGCTGAAAAGGATTGCTGAGCTAAGACTATTAAGACAGGGCAGAAGATTTTCCAGTTTGCATCTGGAACAAGCAAGAATAGTAAATTAGGCCTTTTTCACATTTTTTTAAGAAAACAAGCTACAATATAGTCAATAGACATATGTAATGTAGTGTTCAATTAAAAAAAAAGTAATAGCAGATCAGAACTCTAAGTAATCAGATGAAACAATATTGTGTACAGATCCAAACAAACATTTGGGAACTATCTGTTCTAAATATATTCCAGAGAAGCGAAAAAACTGACACTGCGATCATCATTCAGAGAAGAATCTGGAAACACCCTGATTCTGCTTTCAGTCAAAAGAACCAAGATTCAGCTCTCAGTCAAAGGGACAACAACATATGATTTTCAGTTCCTTGTGGAGATGAGATTCAAATCGGCAAATGGCAATGGAGGATATATTAGACTATTCTATCAAGATTTTGAGTTACAAAACGAAACTGCAGCTAATTACCAGGTACATCTCACCAATTTCAACAATGTCCTTAATAAGTCAAACCTGATCCGAATCAGGTGTGACCTTGCATCATCATATATTAAGTTTTCGCCAGCACAGTCAATGGGCTTTGACATGTATATGTTTACATTCTAACTAACAGTTCAATAGTCCACAAACATATAGAAGCTGTGCATTGCATCATAAGAAACAAATGGGACTAGCACGGTACCTGGAGTGTAGAAGCTCGAGAAGGGCAAGACATACAACATAGAAGTTCACATACTTGCACATCTCCCTCATCCTCCCCGACTTGACTTCGATGAAGAAGACACAAACATTTGTCCTAGTGAAAATTAAAACGAAATTTGATGATTCCCTCAGTCAAAAGAACCAAGATCAGCTTTCAGTCAAAAGAGCAAATGATATATCATCAGTTCCTAGTGAACTTGAGCTTCAAATCGTCAATGGAGGATATATCAGAATATTCGAACAAGAATTTGAGGTCATGAAAGAAACAGCAAAGTTACCAGGTACGTCCTGCCAATTTCAAAACGGTCCTTAACAAGTCAAACCTGGCCCAAATTAAGCATGACCATGAATTATCCTAATTATGTTAGGTACAGCATGGGTACCTTGCTTGACATGAATATATTTGCATTTTGACTAAAATTTCAATAATCCACAAACATATACAAGCTGCACATTGCATCAAGAGAAATAAGCAAGAGTGGCACCGTACCTGGAGTGTAGAAGCTCGTGAAGGGCAAGATAGCATCGCAATCCACATCCTTGCACACACTCCTCATCTTCCCTGACTTGATATCGAATATGAAGAGACCATCCACATATTTCCTAATGAAAATTGCACCAGCATCCTCGGCAAAACCAATAACTCTAGCTCCACAAATAAAGCCGCAAGTGGAGATAAGTGTCTCAAGGTTGATAGCTCTCCATTGTTCCCATCCTGCAACTTCCTCTGGTTCCACCTTCTTCGACCACACATAAAGTCTGAATCCCTTAATGCCGGCGAGCCGTAACAACCCAATCTCGCTGCCCATGAGGACACCATTTCTGCAGCAGACATCCGGTGTATCAATCAGAGATAAGCGATGCTTGCCCAAGTCAAACTTTAGAATTTCCTCCACTGACGTAAGACTGAAGTAAATTTTGTCCCCAACAACGGCACCCCGGTTCGGCTCGACAACGGGACAGGAAGGTACGCGAACAGAAGCCGGCGCACTCCATGCACCAGCCTCAGACGAGTAGATGCACGCCTTCTGAACGCCCTGAGTATCAGAGCCCACGAAGACAACAAGGAAGGGGCCGCTGTCGCCGTGGAGGTGGTCGCATCCGTCCTGGGCGCAGAGCACCGCGGCGGAGAAGTAGCGAAATGGGATGTCGGACTCGGGAAGCTCCACCTGGTCACCGGTGATTGGATCCCACACAATGAAGCAGTCGTTGTCGTTGTCCGAGCCCATCGCGTGGAGAAGAACGCGGCCGTGGCGGCAATCGAAGGCCCACGAACCACGGTCGAGAGCCGTCCGGAGAGACGGGGAGGCCGTCGCGGTGGTAGAGACGAAGCGGGGCCCTTCTCCGTAGCTGATCACGTCGTGGAAGAAGCCGAGCAGCGGAGGGGTATGGTGGAAGGTGCAGTAGCGGCGGAGGAAGCCCGGGTCGGAGAGGATGCGGCGCCAGCGCTTGCTGACGAGGGAGGCACGGAAGAGGCACGCTGGGTCATCCGGGGGAAAGCGGAGGAGGATCTCGAGGACGGCGTCGTCGACCAGCTCCGGCGGCGGCCGCGGCGGCGCCATGGGGTCGGCGAGGCGAGGGTTTGCGTGGGGAATGGCGGGGGCAAGCGAGTGGGGACAGAGAGAAATGGACGGATGGACCCGGCCCAGAAAGATAGAGAGAGGCTGGAACATGACTATGTAGGCCCACCGCAGCAGCGCCAAGGACCCAGGCCTCAGTTTCAAAAAATAAAAGGGCCCAGGCCAAGCGAGCGTAAGGCGACCATTGCTAAATTTCATGTGAAATTGGTCTTGGTCTAGTGGTTAAGGTATCTAAGTAGTATAACACAAAAGTAGCTTATATACAAGAATATTTTTTCTTTTTTTTTGGATAAATAGAACATTATTTATCACTCAGTAAAGGGATTACATTTATGAGCGATCGATTGCTTGATACATCGAAGGACTATGAGTCGTGTGCTAAGCTGGTGGCTGACGGAGATTTTTGGACGTTCAGAGCAGGTTCTCTTGTCTTCGGCAAAATCTGTCCTTCACTTTTTCTCATGAATTCTTTGATACTCCCTCTATCCTAAAATACTTGACGCTTTTGACTTTCAGACACTACGTTTGACCGCTCGTCTTATTCAATTTTTTTGCGTAAATATTATTTTTTTTTTTATAACTTGTTTAAACATTCAAGATACTTTAACCATGATATGTTTGTTTTGTTGTTTGCATAAAAAATTTGAATAAGACAAGTGGTCAAAGTTGATGTCTGAAAAATTTGAGACAGAGGGAGTACGAAATTACAAAGGCCGTCCGCGGAATAGAGTTTCGGAATTACAAACACGAAGGAAACAAAATTTTGCACTTTTGGTGCACGAACACGTCGCTGACTCAGTCTGCGGCCTGCAAAAAGGCCTGGGCCAAGTCCAGTCCCAGCCTCTCTATCTTTCTGGGCCAAGTCCAACCGTCCACGGTGGATCCTATACGTAGGTTATCCGATGGGATTCAATCGAACATTTTGAGATTTGTGCTGCTCACACATCCGACGGCTATGCAACCTTCTTCTTCCTTCGACCTCCCCGACGCCGACGAGCCCGACGCAGCCGGGATAGCGCGGCGGAGGGCGGTGGCCGTGGATCCGGCGGCAGGAGCCGCCGGAGACGATGGAGGAGGGCGGGGCGGGGGCGTCTCGCCGGAGAATCCCTTATTGCGCGGGGTTTGTACTCTCGAAGTTCTACCTTCCTCCACCGGACATAGAAGGGCGGCGGCAGGCCGGACCGCCGGCGGGCGGCGCGATGCGGGCGGGGCGGCAAGGCGGTGGTGGCTGCCGGCGGTGGGCGGGGTAAGGGCGGGGGCGTCACACGCCGAGTGGTTAGCGCGGCGGTGGCGGTGTGGACGCCGCCGGAGCCGGGCGGGAGGCGGAGGCGGCGGGGGCGAACACGACGATGACCGGCGGCGGCGGCGGAAGCGAGCTCGGTGCGGCGGCGGCGGCTCGAGGAAGAAGAAGCTGTGCGGACGTTCTGCGCATAGGGAGTCCCACCGTCCACCGCTCTCTGTCTTCACTCGCTTGCCCCACCATTCCCCACGCAAACCTTGGCCTCGCCGACGCCATGGTGCAGCCGCGGCCGCCGCCGGAGCTAGTCGACGACGCGAACCGTTCCATGGCCGGCCGCGGCAGCACGACCGGCACGGCGACGGCGTCCTCCTCTCCATCGCCGCCGTTCCGGACGGCGACGAGGAAGCTGACGCCGAACAGCGCGCCCGCAGGGCCGCCGTACACCGGCTGGCCCCACCCGAAGTCGATTCTTGGGAACCCGGCGAGCAGGGTGTCAGAGAGGAGCAGCAGGTTCGCCAGCGCCGGCAGCGGCCTGCCGCGCAGCACCAGCACGTCGGCCGACGACCGCACGTACTCGGGGTGCGGGAACGACGGCCTCGGCGGTGTCCGCGCGTCCAGGAGCTCGCGACGCCACACGGGCGCCACGGTCGGGGCCGGGAGGCCGCGGTCCAGCTCGCCGACGCCGGACATGAACTGCACGACGCCGGCGGCGTCGCAGACGGTGTGGTTATACACGCACAGCTCGCAGACGGGCCAGCTCGCAGACGCCTGGATCAGCACCAACGGGGTGTTGACCACTACGCCATCGCAGCCGTCGAGATCCTCCTCCGCTTCCCCCCGGATGAACCGGCGTGCCTCGTCCGCGCCTCCCTCGTCAGCAAGCGCTGGCGCCGCATCCTCTCCGACCCGGGCTTCCTCCGCCGCTACCGCAGCTTCCACCGAACCCCTCCGCTGCTCGGCTTCTTCCACGACGTGAAGGGCTATGGAGAAGGCCCCCGCTTCGTCCCTACCACCGCAGCGGCCTCCCCGTCTCTCCGGACGCCTCTCGACCGTGGCTCGTGGGCCTTCGATTGCCGCCACGGCCGCGTCCTTCTCCACGCGATGGGCTCGGACAACCACGGCAGCTTCGTTGTTTGGGATCCAATCACCGGTGACCAGGTGGAGCTTCCCGTGCCGGACATCCCATTCCGCTACTTCTCCGCCGCGGTGCTCTGCGCCAGGGACGGATGCGACCACCTCCATTGCGGTGGCGGCCCCTTCCTTGTCGTCTTCGTGGCCTCAGTTTGTAATTCTCGGGGCGTTCAGAAGGCGTGCGTCTACTCGTCGGAGTCTGCTGCATGGGGCGCGCCGGCTTCAGTTTGCGTATCTTCCTGTCCCGTTGTCGAGCCGAACCGTGCTGCCGTTGTTGGGGACAAAATTTACTTCAGGCTTACTTCAGTGAAGGAAATTCTAAAGGTTGACTTGGGGAAGCATCGCCTATCTCTGATTGATACACCAAATGGGTACGGCCTAAATGGTGTCCTCATGGGTAGCGAGATTGGTTTGTTACGGCTCGCCGACATTAAGGGATCCAAGCTTTATGTGTCTTCAAAGATGGTGGAACCAGAGGAAGTTGCAGGATGGGAACAGTGGAGAGTTCTCAAGCTTGACACACCAGTCTTCACTTACGTCTCTCTTTACGGATCTAGAGTTATAGGTTTTGCCGAGGATGTCAGTGCAATCTTCATTAGGACAAATAAGAAAGGCGTCTTCATATTTGAACTCAAGTCAGGGAAGATAAAGAAACTGAGCAAGGCTGTGGGTTACAATGCTGTCTTGCCCTTCACAAGCTTCTACACTCCAGGTATGGTGCGACTTTCGTTTGTTTCTTATGATGTCATGTACAGCCTGTATATGTTTGTAGGCTATTGAATTGTTAGTCAGAATGCAAATACATGCATGTCAATGATGTTACCGGTGCTGGAGAAAATTAATATGATATTGTGAGGTTACAACTAATTCAGATCATGCTTGACATTTTTAAGGATCATTCTTGGAATTGGCAATATGTCCCTGGTAACTAGTTGCTGTTTCTTTCGCGAGCTCAAATTCTTAATAGAATATTCTGCATTTTCAATTTGAATCTCTTGTATACTAGGAACTGAAGAATATTGTTGATTTTTTGACCGAAAGCTGAATCTTGGTTCTTGACTGAAAGCGAAATCACAATGTTTCATTACATTTCTTCTCTGAACAGGTAGCAGTTTCAACGCTTTTGCTTATCTAGTTATCTGGGATATATTTAGAACAGAAAATTCTCAATGTTAGTTTGGCTTCTATACACAATATTGGTTTATCGGATCACTTAGAGTTCTAGCTGCTATTATTTTCTTTATGTATTGAACACTACATTGCATATAGAAAATTTTAGCTTGTTTACTGACAAAGCGAAAAAAGCCTATCACTTCTAGCTTGTTCTGAATGCAAACTGGAAGAGCTTCTATGTTGTCTTAAAAAACTCAGCATGTCAATCTTTTCTGCCAGCCCTTGACCTGGGTGGCTACTTTGTAACTTGAAATGCTCGAAAATAGTAACCGCACATGCTGTATATGACAATGCCACGTAGATATATGGTGTACAGCATTACTCTTCTTGAACTCGTGCATAGATAATTTGGTTGAATGGAATTAAGTGATAAATGTACTCCAAATTTGGAAAGAAATTTTGAATGACAATACAATGCCACACACAATCTTTTCTCAGGTTCATTCCTGTTTTGGAACAATTCGAGGCAAGATTTTCGAACAGTGAGCCAATCCTTGTGAACCTATGCAACTGCATTGATAAGCCATTAGCTAATTTTTACTGCCCGCTTTAGCTTGTGCATTATTTTACTATCCTTTACGAATATTAGGTGTGAGCATTCGTTTCAACTTTGAAAACTCTATACTGATATGGAAAACTTATAACTTTATGCATGATACTTTTACTAGCTCCAAATTGCAATTGCTAGCTGATACTTTTGTTTTAGACAATTAGTTGTTCAGATATACAGACATTAGTTCTTGAGATAATAACTATATGGTTTAAAAAAAATTAACATGTACGCTTGGTACTTTTCAGGTTGCGGTGACAGAAGAACTGTAGTTGCCTGCAGAGACGGACTGATCACTACTGAGGCAAAGTAGGACAATTTACAAATCCATCAACCCAAATCTACCACCTTTCCACATTGCAGGGCCCATGATTCAAAATGGTTAATGTGGTGTTGAGGAGTTTTATTAATGAAACTGTATGCATATATGGTCAGTTGAGGTCCGTATGTTCTGCCTCTCTACTAGCTGGTTATCATCATGTGTATGAAGACTGTTTCAGGTTAAAGTTGTCCTTTTCAATTGATTGTGGGCTCCTTACGTATAAATCGCGGAAATCAGATTGATGGCCATGGATAGGTCACGTAACTGTAAAGTAGACAGATTGTTGTCTTCATCACATTCTGTGCTGAAAATAAAATTACTATCATGACCATGAAGACTATGTATCAGTTTTACAATTAATCTTACTATGGTTAGTGTTATATCCATGGTTTGCAGTCCATTCAGAAATTAATATATATTGAACATTTTTTCTATGAATAATGAATCTCAGTCCGTCGGTTCAAGTCCTGTTCGCAGAATGGGGATATATAGTTGTTTAATCCTTTCCAGGAATACAGCATGAACAGAAAATGCTTAAACTTAGTTTAGTTCTTACTCTTATGGTTGCTCATATGTTGGTCCGTACAAAAATGTTGACAGTCATTTTGTAGAGAGTTCAAGTGCACTGTATCTACAGACTCTAGCTTTGTTTCCTTCTAAAGAAGGGTAGGGGGGAAAGACCTATTAACTGTTCCAAGTTCAAGATACAAACTATTTTGCACATTTGTTCCTTCAAATACGTCAGAAAGGAGGCACTGTATGCGCTTCTTGTGTTATAGATAAGGATGCACAGTACACGTTGGTTGCATGCATCAGTAGAGCCTGAGCTGGTGCCTCATGGACTGACCATTGTGATGCATTGAAGCTAGCTAATCATGAACTAGTATCAATTAAAGTGAAGTGTCAGCAACTATATTATCATTTTATAAGCTTTAGTGCTATATTGGATAGCAAATTACCAAGCGAGTTGTACTTTGTACAATATGTACAAGGGAAAGCTAATCTTTTTGCTCCATGCAAGCAATAGCAGTATATCTGCACACATATGACATATATCTGCACACATATGACATACATTGAGCAAGAAAAACAAGGTACAGGTAAGATACCATTGACATATACTACAATCATCCAAACACTTAAAGACTACGAGACACTAGTACGCTGTCATATATGGAACACACTGCTGTGCATAGGTCATGGCCTCAACACTACTAATGGGCTTTCCATAAAATGAGAGAGAACGAAACGAAAACAATGACAGGCCACTGATTAGTTTATCTACCGCCTTCTCTTTGCGCTTCTGCCGTTGGTTTTTGGAGAGACATGCTCTTTCGGGTCTCTTCTTTGTCACTCTAAAATATGCAAACCCATGTCCAGAGTACCAGCAGATTCTGTATTGGGTCAGCTGAGGCTGATCACCTGAGAAATGATTTATTGCTTCTGATCTTACCCTCTCGGCCACTTGTTGTACTTGTTGTATACTATCATCCCTCCGTTTTTCACTGTCTTGATATGTCTCAATTGCATAACTGTGGCCTCTACGTTCCACATTGTCTTCAGATGCTTCCCTCACAAAATGAGGCAGAAAGGCAACTGACACCGTCAGTCGTTTCCTCCGATCTCTCATAAGACTCGTACCATTCTGACCCAACGAGCTAAGCAAGCCGTATTCTTGTGGTAGGATACAGCATTCGTAACCGAAATAACTAATTTGCTCTGAGAGAATGTGTGACAAACTTGAAGAGACAATGTTGTTAGAACAAGTTTCTTTGCAACATACCGGATCCGGACGATACCATTGGAGGTCGTCATTTCCAACCGGTAGAGGATCATACGAGCAGGAAAAGTCCTGTAAATTGGATAGTAGGGTGGTGAATTCTCCCATGGCAGTTTGGTTCACAAGCTTGAACTGAGATGCCACAGACTGGATGCATTTTGTGGCTGTCCCAACTATGTCGGTGCATTCAGAGAGTCGTAGCACAAAGACTAGTCCAAAACATTTCTCTGGCATCTTGCTATCCTCATAGCAATATTTCAGCATCATCTCTACTCCGCGACCTTCTAAACATGAGGGCCATATATCAAGACATCGTCGTCCGCTTCCTTGTTGCATGTCATACTTGAGAGATCTCCCTTCGAGAAGAAGCCCAACAAGAGGGGGGCTGCCGATGGTGTAATGCCGAAGTGTGAAACCGGACTCCACAGCTCTTACAAACTTGCCTGCACATTCTGCAAACCATTCAAACCTTTTGACATCATCCCTGGTCAAGCCAGAGAAAGACAACGTAGGCAGATCCTGAGCACGACCACGGGTAGAGGTAAACCATGATTTGCGCTTTACCCCTTGCCTAATCTCTTCGTTGCCTTGCAGCTGCTTGTTCTTGTTGAGCAGATCCGCACCCTCGAGATAGGCGCGCTTGAGTAGCTTCCGGCGGCAAAGCAGCGAGACGTGTGTGATGGGCAGATTGGCTGTCCTCTCCAGCGCAAACTCCATTTCAGACACTGCCATCTCAAAGCCTCTCCGCGGTGTGGCCTTGGGATGTCGCCTCCTCGCGGTTGCCCGTGATGAAGGAGACGGTTCGGCTCACGCCCTCCTGCACAAGGGCTGATGCCACCATTTCTGCCATGGAAGTGTAGTATCTGATAGCAACACAGAAACAAGCATGAAACAATGTAACTTTATGTTTCTAAACTAATATTTTAATTTTAAAAAAGGGAGTACCATATATTTTTGACAAAATATTTTTAAACTATACCATATATAAATATGAAGGGAGTACTATACCTTAATTCTCCTCTTGCCGCAGCACCAACTGACGATCACACAAACTGACGGAATTCAGGGAATAGTCAAGTTGTGGTTGTGTTCAAGGAGATGTGTATATTCAATTATTCATACAAGGGCAGTGGAACTGTGGATTTAGGAAGGAGCGCTGGGAGGGAGGAACCCGTACGTTACCTTGCCTGGCAGGAAACGAGTTGAAGGGCTCAAGGAAATGCAGAGTGTGGCCGGTTCCCGCTACTCTACGACGATATATGCCACAACAAAGAGCGAGCTTCAATTCACACTGCGAGTGCAAAGCTCATACAGCTGTGTATGTAAAATCCCTCTCACGGGCACGCCGTCCTGTAGCGGCCTTTGCCTAGTCGTCGTCAATTCGCCGGCCTTTTCAGTACCCGTATCCAGCTGCATGTGCGCATGCAGGGTAGGGTTCACGCAGTGAACGTCCGCCATCTTGCGCAGAATAGGTTGTTTCATTCACGCAGCACCCGTACGTGCAATCAACCGCATCGTCATGCGTCTTTTCTCGTTTCACTTCCAGCCATAGCGTCTTTTTTGGTGCCGACGGTACGTTCCAATTACCTGCATGCATAAAGTTGCTGATGGTACGTTCCAATTACCAGTGTGGTGTGGGCCGTGATCGAGAGCGAGGCCATGGATAGAACAGCTGCCAAGCAGTACCAAATGTAGAGGACGCGTTGTTGCTTGACCCTCATTAAACGCAAGGACGTGCACCCTGCAATGTGCAATCCAAGTCCAAGTCTTTCAACTCTTTCACTTTTCCAAGTCTCCGTGACGCGTCATCGTCAACTTGTTTCCTCTTTTCTTTTCGCCGGACTCACCACGCCGGTCTCTAATTGAATTATATGTTTATATATATGTCACTTCATTAATTTTAATTATAATCATGCTAAAAATAATTTCTTTTGTCTGAAATGATTTTTTAGTGTAATATTGAGATTAGGCTCATTCAAATTAGACATCGCCTTGAATAAAGACCGGCATTGTCCGGCATCTCGGCACGTATCAGCCGGTATTGATTGGTATCGACAAGTATTTAGGCCGCTATAGGATGAAACCTCTTGGGTACCTGCTAGGACACTAAAATGGTACATACCATCCATACCGACTGGTACGAGAATTGCATCGATAAATAAGCTTGAACGAAATGGACCCTTCTCTTAATGTTAAATGCCCCCAATTAGTCCTTTTTTCTCTTAACACAAACCTCATTCAAAGCATTTGCCATTTGGATTTAATACGACCTCTACGCATCAGCTTTCCCAGTAGCAGTGAAATTCAAGAAGGATATGCGGCCTCCAAAAATAACTGGGCCATAGAGGCTGTTTTGGGCCTACACAGCCCAGTTCCAGCATCTCGCCTTTCTAGGCCTGGTCCAACCGTCTACGGGTCTCTGTCTCTGGACACTACACTCGCTTGCTCCGCCATTCCCCACTCAAACCCTCGCCTCGCCGACGCCATGGCGCCGCCGCCGGAGCTGGTCGACGACGCCTTCCGCGAGATCCTCCTCCGCTTTCCCCCGGATGACCCGGCGTGCCTCGTCCGCGCCTCCCTCGTCAGCAAGCGATGGCGCCGCATCCTCTCCGACCCGGTCTTCCTCTGCCGCTACCGCAGCTTCCACCGAACCCCTCCGCTGCTCGGCTTCTTCCACGACGTGTCCACCTACGGAGAAGGCCCCCGCTTCTTCCCTACCACCGCGGCGGCCTCCCCGTCTCTCCGGACGCCCCTCGACCGTGGTTCGTGGGCCTTCGATTGCCGCCACGGCCGCGTCCTTCTCCATGCGATGGGCTCGGGCAAGGTCGACAGCTTCGTCGTTTGGGACCCAATCACGGGTGACCAGGTGGAGCTTCCCGAGCCGGACATCCCATACCGCTTGTTCTCCGCCTCGGTGCTCTGCGCTCGGGAGGAATGCGACCACCTCCATTGCGACGGCGGCCCATTCCTTGTCGTCTTCGTCGGCTCTGATACTCAGGGCCTTCAGAAGACGTGCATCTACTCGTCTGAGGCTGGTGCATGGACTGCGCCGGCTTCTGTTCACGCATCTTCCTGTTCCGTTGTCCAGCCGAACCGGGGTGCTGTTGTTGGGGACAAAATTTACTTCAGACTAACGTCAGTGAAGGAAATTCTAAAGTTTGACTTGGGCAAGCATGGCCTATCTCTGATTGATACACCGGATGCCTGCTGCACAAATGGTGTCCTCATGGGTAGCGAGATTGGGTTGTTACGGCTCGCCGACATTAAGGGATCCAGACTTTATGTGTGGTCAAAGAAGGTGGAACCAGAGGAAGTTGCAGGATGGGTACAATGGAGAGTTATTGAGCTTGAGACACTTATCTTCACTTACGGCATTCTTTACGGATCTAGAGTTATTGGTTTTTCTGAGGATGCCAGTGCAATTTTCATTAGGACAAATGAGGATGGTGTCTTCATATTTGAACTCAAGTCTGGGAAGATAAGGAAAGTGTGCAAGGATGTGGGTTATAATGCTGTCTTGCCCTTCACGAGCTTCTACACTCCAGGTACGGTGCCGCTCTTGCTTATTTCTCTTGATAGTTGATGCAATGTACAGCTTGTATATGTTTGTGGATTATTGATATTTTTGTCAGAATGCAAATATATACATGTCAAGGACGGTACCTGTGCTGTACCTAACTTAATATAGGAGATAATTTTAGGTCACACCTAACTGTGTTAGGTTTGACTTGTTAAGGACCATTCTGAAATTGGCAAGATGTACCTGGTAAATAGTTGATGTTTCTTTCGCGACATCAAATTCTTGATAGAAATTCTGACATATCCTCCATTGTCAATTTGTATCTCATGTCCACTAGGAACTTAAGGTATATTGTTCTTTTGATGAAAGTTGAATCTTGGTTCTTGACGGAAAGCTGAATCAGTGTGTGTCGTTTTGAGTTTCTTCTCTGAATGAGGACAACAGTTTCAGCGTTTTTGCTTATCTGGAATATATTTAGAACAAAAAATTTCAAATGTTAGTTTGGTTTCTGTTTCTGTACGCAATATTGGTTTGTCGGATCACTTAGAATTCTAAGCCACTATTGAACACTACATTCATATAGAAAATTTTAGCTTGTTTTATTAAAAAGTGCAAAAAGCCTGTCTCTTCTAGCTTGTTCTGGATGCAAACTGGAATAGCTTCGGCGCTGTCTAATAGACGCAGCATGGCAATCTTTTCTGCCGGATGCCTTGTTTGTAACTTGAAGTGCTTGAAAATAGAAACTGCACATGCTGTATATGACACTGCAACTTAGTTGGTACTGGGAACTACTGCCCAACATTCTTCAATCTTCATGAGCTCGTCACTCATGCACTGTGCAGTATCTACATCGTGTTCTGATACTGATTCGTAGATTTTAGTTGAACGAAACTAAGTGATTAATGTGCTCCAGATTTAGGAAAAAAAAATTGAATGACAATACAATGCTACACGTAATATTTTCTCTGGTTCTTGCCTATTCATTCGGACAATTCGTGGTAAGACTTTTGAACAGCATGAACCTAACATTGCAAACCCGTGCAATTTCACTGATAAGCCATTAGTTAATTTTTACCAGCAGTTTTAGCTTTGTACATTATTTTTCTATCCTTTTTTATTATTAGGTGTCAGCAGTCCCTAATGTTTCATTTTTGAAAACTCTACATTGATATAGAATACTTATAATTTTTATGCATGATACTTTTACTAGCACCAAACTGCAATTTCCTGCTGATACTTTTTATGAGATAATTAGTTGTTCAAATATAGAGAGATTAGTTCTGGAGATAATAACTATATCCTTTAAATAACATTTATGCTTGGTACATTTCAGGTTGGCAGTGCGGGGCAGAACTGAAGCTGGCCGAACCCAACCCTGTAGAGAGAACCTGGCCTCACACGACAGAATGTGCTGCACATGTTTCCCAATTGATCCCCACCCAAACCATCGCCGGCACGGGCCGCGACTTCGCCATGCCATCGCCGCCGCTGATGGACGACCTCATTGGCGAGATCCTACTCCATCTCCCAGCGGACGAGCCCGAGCACCTCCTCCGCGCCTCCCTCGTCTGCAAGCCCTGGTTACGCATCGTCTCCGACCCACCTTCCTCCGCCGCTACCGCGCCATCAACAGGGCACCTCCCTGCTCGCCCTCCTCTACAGACGCCAGGTCCTCGACGGCGACCCCGACCCACGATTTGTCCCCACCACGCTGGTTCCCCCCTTCCCCCACCCGGGTGCTGACGGCCGCCGCACGCGCCCGCTCGACTGCCGCCATGGCCGCGTTCTCATCCACATGGTGGACGATGAGGAAGTTGATTACCTTGTCTGGGACCCTGTCACGGGTGACCGGCACATCCTGCCCAAGCCTGATATCCACTGGATGGCCTACACCGCCGCCGTGTTCTGCGCCACCCCTGGCTGTGACCACCTCGACTGCCAGGGTGGCCCCTTCCGCGTGGCCTTCGTGGCCTCCGATCACTCAAGGGATATCATCTGGGCGAGTGTGTACTCATCAGACACAGGAGAGTGGAGCACGCCAGTCCCTCTCATCAACGGTGATGAGTGGTACGTCAAGGCCAGGCGCGGCGCACTTGTCGGAGATGAAGTCTTCTTCACAGTTCGGAAGACCGACATAGTCAGGTACGATTGGGGCATGAATCGCACATCTGTGATAAAGCCACCGCCTTCAGTGGCTTACGATGCCTGGGTTTCCCTCATGGAGATGGAGGATGGTTCCCTGGGGCTCGCCAATGTAGTGGGATGGAGCCTCAACCTGTGGTCGAGGAAGGTGAATTCAAAACAAGCTGCAGAATGGGTGTTATGCAAGGTTATCGATCTGGAAGAACTTATACCCGTTGCTGGACCTGATGACCAAGTATTTGTGGCTGGTTTTGCTGAGGGTGTGAATGTCATCTTCCTAACCTCAGGTGTTGGCTTATTCAGTATCGAGCTCAAGTCCGGGCAGGTGAAGAAGGTTGATGAGCCAGGGGTTTACTATTCTGTCCTGCCGTACATGAGCTTCTACACTCCTGGTATTGCACTAGCCCTTGCTTATCTGTCCCGCATTTTTACAGCTTCAATATATTTGCTTTGCTGGTTGGTTCTGGTTCGTGAACAATTAATTTTAATGTAAGTAGCATTTGCTATATTCACATATAGAGATATCCCAGGAAGTATGTGTGTTAGGGAGCACGTACTCGGTATGTGGTATTGGAATTCTGAAATTAAACGTAATTTGAGTTCTGAACTTTGAATTGTAAAGGACTTAATATTGATCGAGTTACCATAAACTTGTTGATCTAAATATAATTTTATCTAGCATAGCTGAACCTCACCTCTGTCTTGTAACCTATGCAACTGGCACTAGCACATAGCTCATCAACAAAATGTAAAAGCTGAGTTTGTCATCTTATGTTTTCAGATCGTGCTAGATTGGCATCAATAACGAGGATCCGTGGATTTACTGATCTCTGATATGCTGGTTGGTAGTGAGAGCTTGCCAAATGGTCGCCATTCATCCTGGTCTGCTGCTGTTGGCTTTGCCAAATGCTTCCCTTTTTGTTGAGCAGTTTAGTGAAAAGAGAATTGCGCGAGTTATTATTATCTGTTGTAGTTGGCTTGTCAAATTATTCCTGATCATGCAGTCGAGACTTGCAGTAAGAGATTGCAAATGTCCATTGGTCATACCAAGTCTGCTGCTGTTGGCTTCTTGCAGCAGAGCTACACTACTATGAGATGGTTCCTTTTCTGTGGAGCACTTCAAAAATATGGTGCAAGTTTTTATGATAAGTTGTAGTTAGTTGTCTTGTCACAGTTGTCCTGATCATGTCTTAAAAACTTGTATTCCTGTTTGACATGTCAGGCATATTGCAGTTATTGATCGCTTAATGCTTGACTCACCGCCAAGGAACTAATGGTTGTTGAGTCCATATCATTTCCCTCTCCTGAAAACACAATATGCCATTCAGTGTTGTATTTGTGCATTCAAGAGGTTGGTCAAGTAGCAGACTTTGTGGAGGTACAATTGGAAGTATGGAGATTTGAGATATGGTTTAGTTTCAGCACGAAACATTTATAATTTCTGCATGGATTGAAAAGCCTCTTTTGCCAGTTGTGGGATTTGGATCTTTAACATAACTTGTGAAGCTTGTAATGGTCACTTGATGAAAGTGTGTAGTAATCTGTCGTTCCTAAGCAGTTTATAATAGTAATAGGCAATGTTGGTAACTGACAAGCAGAAATGGATAATTCCCTCCAAGATTAATGGCATGGGCTCAATGTACCGTTTTGGGGTAGGCGTGTTTAAAAGTTGTTTAAAACGAACTACAGCTGGTACCATATCGAATGATCCATGGATCCATAGGTGGTCAGATCATAGTTAGCGAGCTCCACGGTTCTTAGCGTGAGATTCATCACATAACTCCTTGATGAGCTCCATTTCTGTTTTAGATATCGTGTTTTCCTTTGTCTTGAAAATAATAAGGTTATTTCTTATGTATTGCCTTCGATTCTCCTATCATCAAGACACGCAAACTAGTTCAAATTTGAACTAGCAATTTTGTCGGGACGGATATCGGAGGAGCACATCCATTTTATCAAAGGATCGTTTCTTTGGATAGGCCGATCTGGTTGCTAAAATGCAAGAAGCCAAGCAGAACACCACCATTCCAGTAGGGTCGCTAGTATTTGTCATCAACGTCAAAGCCGGTCCAACCGAACCCCGTATACACGCCTTGCCCACCTGCTCCTTCCTCCCGTCGAACACCTCGCGTGCAGCATGACGCCGCCTCCCAAGCCCCGCCGTCGCCGGCGCCGTCGCAGGCCTAGGCGCCGCCCCCGCTCCCCTCCGCAGCTAGTGGACGACGCCGTCGCGGAGATCCTGCTCCGACTCCCTCCCGACGACCCCGCGTGCCTCGCCCGCGCCTCCGCCGTCTGCCGGACCTGGCGCCGCATCCTCACCGACCCCGCCTTCCCCGGCCGCTACCGCGCGTTCCACCGGACGCCCCCCGTGCTCGGGCTCCTTAGCAGCACGTGCGACGACCAGGACCGCCTCTTCGTCCCCACCACGTCCTTCCGCCCCTCCACCGCCGACCACCGCGGCTTCTCCGTGCTCGACTGCCGCCACGGCCGCGTCCTCCTCCTCAACCTCGACTCTGACGGTCTCGTCGTCTGGGACCCGATCACCGGCGACAAGCGCATCCTTCCCGACGCGCCCGTCGCCGACTCGGTGTGCATCTGTAACGCCGCCGTGCTCTGCGCCGCGGGCGCCGGCTGCGACCACCGCGATTGCCCCGGTGCCCCATTCCTTGTGGCCATCTTGGGCACCGACATGGACTATATACCGACTGCTCACGCCTGTCTCTACTCGTCGGAGAGCGGCGCGTGGAGCGCGCCGACCTCGATCCAGCTTGATCAGATCGAGTTCGACTCTCGCATCAGTTCCGCCGCGCTCGTCGGGGAAGCAATCTACTTCATAGGCGAGTTCAGCAACGAGATCATGCGCTACGATCTGGCCGCGCAGAGCCTATCGATCATCGACCCGCCGGGCAATTATTTCCACTATGCATGGCATCATGGTCACGCCGGCGAAGGATGGCAGGCTGGGATTCCTGGTCATGACTTATGACAGCCTCTGTCTCTGGGAGATGGATCCTGATGAAGGGTGTGAATGGGTGGAACGCTGGGCCATCGATCCGGAGGACCTGCTCCTGGATGACAATTGGGATCCGCCGCCCGTTTTGAGTGGCTTTGACGTTGGCACCAATTCTATCTTAGTGAACACTGATGATGGCGGCGTCTTCACCATTGAGCTCAAGTCATTGCGGGCGAAGAAGGTGTGCCAGAAGGCCAACTCCTACTGTGAATTTCTCTACACGTGTTTCCTCACTCCAGGTACGACTTTGTTGCTTTTCTGTGGGTGTGTCAATTGTGGTATGTGACTATTCATGCTTTAAGTAGCACTACATTTAGATTTAGAGACATGAGGGATAAACAACAGTGGTACAAAATGAATACACATCAAATAGGTTGTTGATTTATTGTTCTGTTTCCTCATGTGTCCAATCTAAACATTTAGATTTACTAACAGTTCATTCTTAGTATGTGATCGGCCTGGTTTATGCAAGTTTGGTAGTTGCTATATAACATATGGTAACTTGGTAAGCCTTATGCATAGTTTATTTTCAGGTTTTGCTAGCGGCAGACTGTCATCGCCACCGGGGACTCAGTGATCTTAAATGGACCATTAATTCAATGTAATGGACATCCTTTATCGTGCACTGCTGATTCTTTCCAGTGATTTGTTTTTTTTCTTAGCAGTTCAACAAAGTGAAGTGCAGCAGCACTATATATGTATTCTCGTGACAAGTTTTAGCTCGAGTTAGTGACCATGGTTAAGTACTGTTCTTCTCGCATATGAACGTGAATCAGAACTATGTTTCAGTTTCTCGTAAGTATGTTTCAGTTTATTATTTGGGATCATCAGTCAATTTTCAGTCCATGCATGGCATGGCCACTAGGAACTGAATATGCACTGTTTTTTTCCTTGGAAACTGAATTACTGTGCTTTGGTTTTATTTAAAATTTGGACAGAACCCCTGAATAATATTTCTTGACAGCTAATTTAGTTCATGTTAAATTCATCACGATCTTGATCTTAGAACTGTCTTTCATATTTATATTTCAGCTTAGTTGAGCATAACTCGTTGATCTAAATATAATTTTATCTACCATAGCTGAACCTCACCTCAGTCTTGTAACCTTTGCAACTGGCGCTAGCACATAGTAGCTCATCATCAAAATGTAAAAGCTGAGTTTGTCATCTTATGTTTTCAGATAGTGCTAGATTGTCATCACTAGCAAGGATCCGTGGATTCACTGATCTCTGATGTGCTGGTTGGTAGTGAGAGCTTGCCAAATGGTCGCCATTCATCCTGGTCTGCTGCTGTTGGCTTTGCCAAATGCTTCCCTTTTTGTTGAGCAGTCTAATGAAAAGACAATTGCGCGAGTTATTATGATCTGTTGTCTGGTCAATCCTGATCATGTAGTCGAAACTTGCAGTAAGAGATTGGAAATGTCCATTGGTCATCCCAAGTCTGCTGCTGTTGGCTTCGTGCAGAGCTACACTACTATGAGATGGTTCCTTTTTTGTGGAGCACTTCAAAAATATGGTGCAAGTTTTTATGATAAGTTGTAGTTGTCTTGTCACAGTGGTCCTGATCATGTCTTAAAAAACTTGTATTCCTGTTTGACATGTCAGACACATTGCAGTTATTGTTGGCTTAATGCTTGACGCACCACCAAGGAACTAATGGTATTAATTTTATGTTGAGTCCATATCGTTTCCCTCTCCTGAAAACGTAATATGCCATTCACTGTTGTATTTGTGCATTCAAGTGGTTGGTCAAGTAGCAGACTTTGTGGAGGTACTATTGGAAGTATGGAGATTTGAGATATGGTTTAGTTTCTTTCAGCACAAAACATTTATAATTTCTGCTAGATTGAAAAGCCTCTTTTGTCACTTGTGGGATTTGATCTTTAACATAACTTGTGAAGCTTGTAATGGTCATTTGATGAAAGTGTGTAGTAATCTGTTGGATCTTTAACAAGTTGTCTAAATGTCATAAAAAAAAGAATAAAAAAAGAATAGAGGGAGGCGATGTTGGTAGCTGACAAGCAGAAATGGATAATTCCCTACAAGATGAATGACATGAGCTCAATGTACCGTTTTGGGGTAGGCGTGTTTAAAAGCTGTTTTAAACAAACTACAGCTGGTACGATATCGAATGATCGATGGATCCATAGGTCAGATCATAATTAGCTATTACTGGCTCCACGGTTCTTAGTAACAGTGCAACTGCACGAGATTCATCACATGACTCCTTGATGAGCTCCATTTTTGTTTTAGATATGGGGCAATTGCAAAATAACCATCCTTCAGAATTCAATTGTGTTTGCACCATTGGTTTTTAGATTTTGCGATTTTACTATCAGTTTTCGAAAAATGATGGTGATCTTGCAAAATAGTTTTATGATTTTACCATCAGTTTTTAAAAATCAATGGTGATCTTGTAAAATCTGAGACCAATCAATGATGATCTTGCAAAATCGGAAAACAATCAATGGTGATCTTGCAAAATCTAAAAGCAATCAATGGTGTTTTCCTTTGTCTTTAAAATAATAAGGGTATTTCTTATCTATTGCCTTCGATTCTCCTATCATCAAGACAAGAAACAAACTAGTTCAAATTTGAACTAGCAATTCTGTCCGGACGATTAGCTTGTTCGGCTAACTGCATTGCAGCAGCTATAATTTAGCAGCTACAGTGTTTTAGTTATTTTTCAGCAACCGCTACAGTGTTCGCAGTTATTTCTTCATCAGAACAGCTTGCCGAACAAGCCCAATATCTGAGCACATCCATTTTACATAGGATTCTTTCTTTGGATAGGTTGATCTGGTTGCTAAAATGCAAGAACACCTTTCCAGTAGAATCGTTTGTACTCGTCATCAACGTCAAAGCTGGTCCAACCGAACCCAGCACACACACACACACACGCCTTGCCCCCTGCTGCTTCCTCCCGTCGAACACCTCGCGTGCAGCATGACGCCGCCTCTCAAGCCCCGCCGTCGCCGGCGTCGTCGCATGCCCAGGCGCCGCCCCCGCTCCCCGCCGCAGCTAGTGGACGACGCTGTCGCGGAGATCCTGCTCCGCCTCCCTCCCGACGACCCCGCGGGCCTCGCCCGCGCCTCGGCCGTCTGCCGGAGCTGGCGCCGCATCCTCACCGACCCCGCCTTCTCCGGCCACTACCGCGCGTTTCACCGGACGCCCCCCGTGCCCGGGCTCCTTAGCAGCACGTGCGACGACCAGGACCGCCTCTTCGTCCCCACCACGTCCTTCCGCCCCTCCGCCGCCGACCACCGCGGTTTCTCCGTGCTCGACTGCCGCCACGGCCGCGTCCTCCTCCTCAACCTCGAATCCGACGGCCTCGTCGTCTGGGACCCAATCACCGGCCACCAGCGCGTCCTTCCCGATGCGCCCGTCGCCGATTCGGTGCGCATCTGTAACGCCGCCGTGCTCTGCGCCGCCGGCGCCGGTTGCGACCACCGCGATTGCCCCGGTGCCCCATTCCTGGTGGCCTTCTTGGGCACCGACATGGGCGATCCATTGACTGCCCAAGCCTGTCTGTACTCGTCGGAGAGCGGGGCCTGGAGCGCGCCGGCCTCCATCCAGCTCGATGATTCTCACATCAGTCCCGGCATCACCTCCGAAACGGCGCCCGCCGCGCTCGTGGGGGACGCAGTCTACTTCATCGGTGGGTTCAGTAATGAGATCATGCGCTTCGATCTGACTGCGCAGAGCCTATCGATCATCGACCCGCCTGGCATGTATTTCCATTATGGCATCATGGTCACGCCGGCTGAGGATGGCAGGCTGGGATTCCTGGTCATGGATTGTGACAACCTCTGTCTGTGGGAGATGGATCCTGATGAAGGGTATGGATGGGTGGAACGTTGGGCCATCGATATAGAACTGCTCCTGGATGACAATTGGAATTCGCCGCCCTTTTTGAGTGGCTTTGACGTTGGCACCAATTCCATCTTAGTGAACACTGATGATGGCGGCGTCTACACCATTGAGCTCAAGTCATTGCAAGCAAAGAAGGTGTTTCAGAGGGCCAACTCCTACTATGAGTTGCTCTACACGTGTTTCCTCACTCCAGGTACGACTTGTCTTGCTTCTCCGTGGGTTGTGTTAACTGTGTGGCATGTGACTTTTCAGTTATCACTCTGTATGTAGCAATTCAGGCTTTAAGTAGCACTACATTTAGATTTAGAGACATGAGGGATAAACAACAGTGGTACAAAATGAATACACATCAAATAGGTTGTTGATTTATTGTTCTGTTTCCTCATGTGTCCAATCTGAACATTTAGATTTACTGTAACAATTCATTGTTAATATGTTATCGGCCTAGTTTATGTAAGTTTGGTAGTTGCTAGTATATAACATATGGTAACTTGGTAAGCCTTATGCATTTTTCAGGTTTTGCTAGCGGCGGGCTGCCATCGCCGGCGACTCAGTGATCTTAAATGGACCATTCGAGGATACTGGCAAATGTAATGGACATCATTTATCGTGCACTGATTCTTTCCAGTGATTTGTTTTTGTTCTTGACAGTTTGACAAAGTAAAGTGCAGCAGTGCTATATATGCATTCTCGTGACAAGTTTCAGCTGGAGTCAGTGACCATGGTTAAGTAGTGTTCTTCTTATCACATATGAGCGTGAATCAGAACTATGTTTCCGTTTCTCGTAAGTATGTTTTTATTATTTGGGGTCATGAGTCAATTTTCAGTCCATGCATGGCATGGCCACTATGAACTGAATATACACTGTTTTTACCTTGGAAACTGAATTACTGTGGTTTAGCTTTACTTAAAATTTTGAAAGAAACCCTGAATATTATTTCTTGACAGCTAATTTGGTTCTTGGTAAATTCACCACAGTCTTGATTCAAGAACTGTCTTTCATATTTATATTTCGGCTTAGTTGAGCTATTACTTCTTTTTCTAATTAACACAGCCACTCGAATTCGACTCTGAAGAAAAAAACAAATAACAGTATATGTTTCCAATTCCATATTTTGTTTCAGTTTAAGGGGAACAAGGTTGCCCAAACAATATTTCAGGTTTTGAGCAAAATTTGATCGATTTGCAGTGCTGATACTTTCTCAGAGTTGGTTTCTTGTTGAGCATCTCAACAAATCCATCATCTTGCAGAGCTGATGATTTCTAATTTCCTGGGTTTTTATTTCAAAATTCAGCACTTTCAATTAGCATTATTCATATCACATTTTCTATTCTCCTAAAAAATATAACATTTTCTATAAATATGAATGAAAATCCTTGTTTTAATTTCTCGCAAAAACGAGAAGTATGTTTCAGCCTACTATTTCAGCTCATGAGTTGTTCTAAGATCCATATGTGGTAAGTAGGAACTGCAAAGGATATAAGTCAATATGGTTTAATAAGTATCTTCCATGTCATAGTTGAGCTATATATTTGAAACAGCCAACTGGAATAGTCGTTTAGTTCTTGAAAACGTATATATATTTAGTCTACATGTCTATGTCTGGCTTCTCTTCCAGTTTGACATGGACAAGAACTGGTTTTGGTACACAAGATATATAGCACATGGACATGGTTGTGTGCCACTTGCCATCACCAGAAGGGCACAACACTGGAACAGTCGTTTACTTCTTTCACCCAGTATGGGAACGTTCCCTTATAACCTATACCCAATTACCCATGTAGGGATGGGTTTATAGAAGATTTGATACCTGAGATGGGTACTGGTGGCGGGCAACGGGGAATTTAACTCTTCATAGGTATAGGTACTAGCGGTGGGCACCGGGGAATTTTACAATTCATTAGGTATGGGTACGTTCCTGCGTCCTCCAATGAGTATTGTACACATTGCCATACCTACGCCAAACCTCCTCCTGCATGCGGCGTCCCCATCGCCGAGTCCACCTTCACGCTTCAGCATGACGGCGTGGCTCAACCGCCATTTCCCCCCGCTCGCAAGGTGGCGCCCTTGCAGCCTCTGCTCCTGCGGTCTCTCCCGCAACCACGGCGAGGCCGGCTTGCCTTCCCTGCCCTCCTCTTCTAAGTTCGGCGACCATGGAGGCCCTAAACTCCGAAGCAATCCCACGCCCTAACCTCGACGGACGGCCAGATTTAAGCGTCGACTAAAGGATTCGTCGATTTCAGTTGATTAAGATAAAGTAATTTTGATAAAAAAAATTGTGCCGTCTACATCTGATACGACTACTATGGCGCATCAGCCGGTGCTAGTAGCAGTGAAATTCAAGGAAAGCAAGGATTGCAATAAATAATGAAAAGATAAAAAATTTGGCAAACCAGGCAGTGTGCGAGGCAACATAAAGCTGGTCAAACCCAACCCGGTTCGGACTCACGACATATCGATCCCCACCCAATCCCAATCCCTCGCCGCTGCGTACTGTGAGCTTACCATGCCGCCGCCGCCGCCGCTGATGGACGAGCTCATCGGCGAGATCCTACTCCGTCTCCCGGCGGATGAGCCCGAGCACCTCCTCCGCGCCTCCGTTGTCTGCAAGCCCTGACTCCGCATCATCTCCGATCCCACCTTCCTCCGCCGCTATCATTCCATCAACAGGGAGCCTCCCCTGCTCGCCTTCCTCCACATGATCCGGGTCCCCGACGGCAACCCTCCCCCACCTTCGTCCCCACCACATGGGTTCCCGCCTTCCCCCACCCGGGCGCCGGCCGCCTCACGCGCACCCTCGACTGCCGCCACGGCCGCATCCTCATCCACATGGTGGGAGACGAGGAATACCTTGTCTGGGACCCCGTCACGGGCCACCGGCACGGCCTCCCCGATCCTGGCATCACGTGGTTTGCCTCCACTGCGGCGGTGTTCTGCGCCACACCCGGCTGCGACCACCTCGACTGCCATAGCGGCCCCTTCCATGTTGCCTTCGTGGGCTCGGAGCCCTGGAAGAATACCGTCTTTGTGACACCCCGTGTCACTGGAACCAGGCAGCACCCACATCCCAACTGAACTGAAACCAAAAAAATAATCAAATTTGAATTCGAATTCAATAATCCAAACAATTGCCAAATCCAAGCTTCTGAAGGAACTCAAAATTTTTCCATAACAACTTGAGCAACAAAAAAAAAACCAGTAGATAGCCCTTCTGATATCAGAATTTTGGAGAATTTTTGATGATTTTTGAAATTCATCTGGTTCCCCAAATAAATCCCCAAAGCTTAGAAAGTAACCAACTTTGATCAGCTGCCATTTGAAATTCCTTTGGATTCCAGATGTGCATGTTGGCCAGATGGTAGAACTTTTCAAGAGCTTTCCAACGGTACCAAATTTGCGATTTTTGGAGTTCAATTGCTAGTCCAATTGATGTGCCAAAGTTTGGGGAAAATTCTGGTTTGAATAATTCGGGAAAATGCGAAAGATGCTGTGGGACCCGCTCGTCAGCGACGTCCGTCTCACTGCGCGCGGAGGAACTTTGCCGCCACGTCGCCGACGGCATACGGCGACGCCGCGCGGTGCCGGGCCCGCGTCCTCAGCGCTCCTCGCGTCAAAACGCCGCCCCGCTCCCCTCCCGGCTGCCTCCTCCCCATTTTCCCCTTCCTCTCGTCGCCCTCAAGCTCGCAAACCCTAGCTCGCCATTGCCGCCGTCGAACTCGAGCTCGCCCCATCGCCGTCGCGCCAGCACCGGCCCAACCACTACCCGTGGCACGCCATGCACTCCTGGGGCTAGCATCGAGGTCATCTTCGTGTCCGCGTGCTGCGAGTCCACAGATTTGAGCTTCGTCACCGAGTCCGGCCATGGGATAGCTCGAGGGTTCGTCGTCGTGTTCTTCACTTCCGGTGAGTGGATTCAGACTGTTCGTTTCGCTGCAGCTGCGGCTGCAGCTGCATAAAAATAACTGCGAACACTGTAGCTGCTGCTGAAGAAATAACTACGAACACTGTAGCTGCTGCAAAGCAGCCGCTGCAAAGCAGTGAGACGAACACGCTGATTGTCGATTACTCGCACCCAGAGGTGCCCGTCTCGGTGGCGCACACTCCAGTACTCACCATCTTCCTTCTCCCACAGTCGAACCGGCGGATTTTGAGTTTTCCCCATCCGCCGCCGTTCACCGTCGCAGCTGCTTCTATGTCAAGCTCGGTCTTCCCAGCCTCCTCGACGTCGACACCACCTGGATCGAGCTTCCTCGCGCTGAGACGAAACCGCGCACCCACGTCTGCGACTGGAGACGACCTCCCTCGAGCCCGCAACATCGCCGAACCACCCCGACCCGCCATCCCTCGCAGCTGAGCTACCTCCGGCCACCCCCGCGCCCCTTCGTTGGTCGAGGTGAGACCGCCGCGTCGCGCTCTCCCTCTCAGCTTATATCTCGCGCCAAATGGCCGCCGGAAACGCCGTTCCGGCGACTGCGCCGCCGCGCTCCGGCGTGACGCCGGCAAGCGCACCGTGAACCACACGGTCTTGATCCCGTGTGGCTACACGGGATCTCGTGTGGCCAACCTTGTAGCTGTTCATGTGTTTTTGCATCTGAATGGCTGGATCTGGTGTGGCCAGTCCAGATCCGGTGCGGCCCCATCTGTGTGCCCCCTTGTGCGGCCAAGATGTGATTGGTCCACCCGGTTTAAAAATCCTTTTCGAATTAGTCAAAATCGCCAGAAATTGTCTGAAGTTTGTAAAATGCATAATAAATCGTATACACCTCAGAAAAATGTAAAACTAATTTTGTTGGATTCTTTATGCTCAGATATATCCAGCAAGAATACCAAATCACACAAAACTTGTTCTCTGTTTTCTGTAAAAATGTTTTTGTGCAGATATTGTTTAAATTATAATTAATTCTCTATTGCTCAATAAATCATGAACTATTGCATGCTTGTAAAGAAACTGTTAACAGAGTTACAGAACATTTTCTACTGTCATATCCTGTTTAATTATTTACTTATGATTTAAATCGTTCTCTGCATTGTTTAAATTATTGTAAATAATTCATATTACAATAAATCGTCAAACATCACCATAAATCACTTCCTGTGGTGGCTTTCACCAGAAAAATGCCACTGGACATAAATTAATTTTTGAAGTTGAATTATTTATTTAATCGTCTTAAGTTGATTAAATGGTTAACTTAATTGAAAGTCAATGAAGGAAATACTCCAGACGAAATTAATTAACAAAGTAAATCATTTGCACTTACAGTGTAAATGGCTGTCCTATCAAGTAATTAAATCATTAATTGCATCAGATTCTCGCATCTAATTTTCCATTATTCCTTGTCATAACGTGTAGTGACAGAGACGACTCTGGAGCCGCTCGACTTCCAGCTGCCGGAGGAGCAGGCCCAGGAGGTGCAGGAGGAGCAGCCGCAGCAGGACACTGACCCCGCTGACCCAGTTAGCTACACTCCTGAGCCAGGCAAGCCCCGGTGCATGCCTCCCTATTTAGGATTTTACTTTTCGCATTTGATTGGGGCTAGTATTTGATTGTGCATTAAGTTTATTAGGAGTTGTTGTGAAACCTTAGTACTGCACTAGGACTACCCTTCCATATCCTACATTGTGTCCTATTTTTGTAGATGTGGTTTAGGATACGTTAGAACTTGCTATGCTTAGTGGCTAGCGGACGGTAGAAGTCGAGTGGTAGGTCCCACTCGCGAGTTAGGAATTACCTTGGATTGTACTAGATGGATTTAGGATTTGTTGAGACCAGATGGGGATTGTATTTGTGTAGGATGGTTGGAGAAGGCTGGGCCTTCACGGTGGTAGCCCCGTCTGTGTCGATTGAGGACCGTTCGTTGTTGGCCCTGATGAGCAAGTTCGAACGTACTGATCATATGCTAGTGTTTTTTTATGGGCCTAGTAAACTTAGTAGCTTGGTTTGCCCTGGTGTGCGGCGGAAGCCTGTCCTTTCTATCATGGTATTCGGGAGAGAAAGGATGCTTCCCAATCGGGGCGTACGTCTGGGACAGGGACCGTGCGGGAAGGCCTTTCTCGGGAGGGGTTGGACCCAGCCTAGCTTCAGGAGGATCCTTGCGAACAGTTGCCGCATGCGACTTTACGCGTGTGCGGCGTATGGTCAGGTTTTCTCCTGCAGGATGTACATCGATGCCGCCGCTCTCGGTCAAGAGCAACCTTGCTCACTGCGTCACATCGTAGTGTGATATGATTGATGATGATGACTAGTACTGTTATTTATATCTCTTTACTGTATACTGCTTATCTAATGTATTGTTACTTTATATCTGTTTTAGATATATGTACACTGTTTTACTGGATAAGTACTTAACTTGAAAATAAAACTTGAAAGTAATTAGTGCGAGTTATGCTATCGAGTCAGCCACCATTTTGTAGCCTTGCATATTAGGAGTCGGCTGTAGATAGCCACGTTGACGGGTAAGTCTTGCTGAGTATTAGTTGCTCAGGGTTTGACTCTTTATGTTTTTATTGCAGATAGCACCTTTATCCCTGACTCTACGGGTGGAGGTGGACAGTGGGATGGCCAGCTTTCTTTTGGTTGGACAGCCCACTGGGAGACTGAGGAGTGATCTCCTCTCGAGTTCGCATCTTCATGGCTTTGGATGCGAATTCTCTTGTATCGTGAGCGCGTGCGCTTGTAGCTCCTTTTATCTTTGGACTTGTACTTGTATCGTTGACTTCCGCTGTGCTACTCGTTGTTTTAATTGGACTAATATAATAACTTAAAGACTTAATTTGTGCTTTTTATATGTTATACTGTTGCGTCTGTTCATCAGCGTCGTACCGACTCGATCCTGCGAAAAGCGGAGACGCTTCAGTCTTGGCTACTGTGTACTCATCAGAGACAGAAGAGTGGAGCACGCCGGTCCGTCTTGACAACGGTGGTGATTTGTACATCAAGGCCAGACGCGGCGCACTGGTCGGAGATGAAGTCTTCTTCACAGTTCAGCATGCCGGGATAATAATCAGACACGATTGGGGCAGGAATTGCACATCTGTGATAAAGCCACCGCCTTCATTGGCGTATGATGCCCGGGTTGCCCTCATGGAGATGGAGGATGGTTCCCTGGGGCTTGCCAATGTAGTGGGATGGAGCCTTAACCTGTGGTCGCGGAAAGCGAATTCAGGACAAGCTGCAGAATGGGTGCTAGGCAGGGTTGTCTATCTGGAGAAAATTGTACCCATTGCTGGTCCTGATGACCAAGTATTTGTGGCTGGTTTTGCAGAGAGTGTGAATGTCATCTTCGTAACCTCAGGTGTTGGCTTACTCACTATCGAGCTCAAGTCAGGGCGGGTGAAGAAGGTTGACGAGCCAGGGGTCTACCATTCTGTCCTGCCGTACATGAGCTTCTACACTCCCGGTATCGCACTAGACCTAGCTTATCTGTCCTTCATTTTTACATCAACTAGCAAATAGCCCGTGCGTTGCAACGAGAACAATTATCTATTGAGACTCTACATTTGTATCATACATGCATCTTGCAACCATTACCGCTAAATGAGTTTTGGATAGTAAATATAGATAAGACTCAAGTTTTAGGGATCAATAGTATGTGCATTGCAATAAGAGATTGAATTGTATGAAACATAATAACCATGGTGAGCAAAATTAATTTAGCTGTAATTTGCTGGTTGGTTCTGGTTTGTGAACAATTAGTTGTAACGTAAGGAGCATTTGCTATGTTAGGGCACACTTACTCAATATGTGGTACTGGACTTTGGAAATCAAACATAAATTGAGATCCGAATTTGAATTATTAAGAACTTTGCATTGCTCGAGTTACTTTAAACTTGTTGATCTAGTATTATCCTACATTGTTTTCTAGCAAAGCTGAGCCTCAACGTCTTGTAACCTTTGCAACTGCCACTAGCACATAGCTCATCAAAGCGTAAAAGCTGAATTTGTAATGTTTTGTTTTCAGATCGCGCTGGTGCTGGATCGTCATCACTAACGAGGAGCCGTGGATTCACCGATCTCTGATGTGCTGGTTGGTAGTAAGGTCTAGTTTGGTTCGTGATTTGGGAAACTTGCCTGATGCCTGAGCCAAGCATGCGCTCCCAGGCACCAACCATATACGCCCTAAGAGCTTGCCAAATGGTCAACCGTTCATCCTGGTTCTGCTGCTGCTAGCTTCGTGTGGAGCCAATACCTGTCACATGGTTCCCTTTTTGTTGAGCAGTTTAATGAAAGGAGAATCGTGCGAGTTATTATGATCTGTTGTTGATGTTGTCTTGTCGAATCCATCCTGATCATGTCGTAGAAAACTTGTATTAAGAGCTTGCAAATGGCCATTGGTCACCCCAATTATGCTGCTTTTGGCTTTGCGCAAGAGGCGAGGGAGAAATGCTAGAAACGAGGGAGCAGCTGATAAAGGGAAAAATAGTGTTGCGTTGCATGAGGTGTACAATACTCTTCATTCATTCAAACCTCTTCGGCTGTTACACACCATGAGGCCAAAATAGTGCGTAGTCGCTTAGTTCAGGCAAGAGACAGCAACATCAAAACTGACTCCTCGACCATAAAAAAAAAGAAGAGAAAAATACATAGAATGGCAATGATGTATCATCTCCATTTATCTTTTTGATGCCATATCATGTTTGTAGGAAGAACCAACACTTTTGGCACAGCCCCACTAGGATCGTCCAAGCTAAAACTTTATGTGCTTTGCACTCTGTTCTATTTCTTTCACTATGCAACCTGCGATGTATTTCAGCAATCTATCAATGCCATCGCGCTCTCAGACAGTGAAACTCATCGATGGGCTGCATCAATCTTGCTGCAACTTCTAGGAATAGTAATGACCAGTTAAATGTACTCCCTCCGTTTTTAATTATATGACGCCGTTGATTTTTTTGCTACAACTCTAATACTGATTTTACCCTTACTTTTCTCACTTTGTGATTTTACCCCTAGGTAAAATCATAATAATTCTATTCTGATTTTACCCCTACTGAGGGTAAGCTCTGGCTTCAGGTTGAAAAACTAGGGGTAAAATCACAAAGTGAAAAATGTGAGGGTAAAATCAGAATTAGAACTCAAAGTGAGGGTAAAAACACAATTGCCCTTTAATTACTGTCCGTCACCCTTTAGGCCCTCTTTGGTAGGGCTTCTCGAACGGCTTCTCCAGCGGCTTCACTTGTTTTCCAACCAAAGAGGGTGCTTCCTCAGGTGATTCTCCTTAAAAAAAGGAGGAAACCGTATCCAAAAACAAGGTGAAGCATGAAGCCACAAAATAGTAGCTTCACTGGCTTCTTTTCTCTATGGAACCTTCATCTTTCTATATTTGTCCCTAAAAATATGGAGAAGCTGCAGACAAAGCCGTTTTGCCAAACATTTTAGGCACAGCCGTAGACAAAGCCGGCACAGCCGTTTTTTCGGAAAAGCCACAACCACAGCCGAAGTCGGTACAGCCACAGCCCTACCAAAGAGGTCCTTAATTTGCTTGCTACCTGTATACCCACTCATGCAGTCATGATGTCAGCTAACCTACCATGAAGGCTGCAATGATCACACAACTAATGAAGAGATCATCATCGCCAAAAAGAAAACTAATTTAGAGATGAAACATTCTGCCTCGTGTTTAAATCAGTAGAAGCTCTTAAATGGTCTCTACGCAGATTACAAGACCCGTGCCCAAAATACAACTACAAATAAGGCAGATAAACTCCTCAAAGTATGGAAGATCAAAATATATGAATGGTCTGCATAATCATGGACTGGAAAGGAAAATTGGCTACACTACTCTCAAAATTAGATGCATGAACATGTCATATAAGCACAACAATATTGATCCCCTTAACCATTTCATAGTGCACAAGTGAATCCAAGTTAGTGATTCTTTTCTAGTGCATTAGAAATACATCATAAGCACAGCTAAATTTATTTCTTCAGCGCACCACATGACAGTTGCTGATTGAACCACAATAATATGCGCAGCAGGTACAGAGTGTCTTAAATGATGGGGAAATGACATCTTTCAGTTAAGATTTTTGAGCAGTCAGATTATTTCTCAGGTAACAATGAACAGCAGCAATGAGCAAACTACATTCTTCAGTAAAACATCAAAAGACTTATGTTTCAGAACAGAGCAATGCTGGGAACACACATTGATGGAAATGGGAATTTTAGGACTGAGAATTAACAGAAAGAAAATATCTTTGGAAGTGGATTTGTACATGCAAAAGCTAAAATAATTCTACCTACGTTTTGCGGCAGTGAACTATGGATCTTTTGGGGCTCAGATTTGAGTTCTAACACCTTCAAAGCTCAGATTTGAGTTCTATCACTGCATGGTTGAAACTACATTAAGCTCTGTCCTGGTAAAAAAATTTCCTACTAGGTTAGTACAAGGTTCTATTTATTATTAGCAGCATGGTTGAAACTTAATTTGAAAACTAGGGTTATCATGCAGTAACATATACTTGACAGCTGTTGAGAAGCTTCAGCTTGACAGTGGTTTCAGTCCAAAGCTTTCCAAAAATGCCATGTCCACAAGATAAGGAAAATACGTATATATTTGTCCAACATAAATGATATATATAGTGCCGAGGAAAGAAAAAAATAGCAGTTTGTGATGGATCATTCACATGTAAGACCAAGAAAAAAGAAGTCAATATGCGATACATAAATAAGAGAATGGTCGTTCTGGAAACACAAACAGTAGCATTCGATAACTGATAACTACATATAGTACCAAGGGAAAAAATAGCAGTTGGTGATGGATCATTTACAAGTAAGGCAAAGAAAAAGAACCCAATATGCGATAACTGATAACTAGAATGCCAAACATCATAAGTCATGCAACTCGGAAAACCACATACATTATCCAGCATATTTAGGAGCTGCTTGGTTGCTGGCCACGGCCAGCCACACCACGATTGCGCCGCCGCCGAACTTGAGATGGCTAAAAAGAGCACCGAACCTGCGGCAACAAAAAGTGAAGGAAGGCATGGTGCCACAGTTGTTTCTCCTATGGCGTGCCAAAGCCAGAGCGGCAACCAAGCAGCGACAGATTTCTATGGCGCCGCCGAAAGTTACACGGCGGGGAACCAAACACCCCCTTAGTGCTAAGTAGTAAGCCTTCTAACACCAGAAAGATGCATCACCTAATTCAAGTAGATTCATCCAAATTTCTAGGGCCACTTAATTCTAGTTTAACTAACAGATCCTGAGTATGCTTAGGGACAAGTGTTGGCAGCTTCTCAAAATAAGGAACATATGGAACAACTGACCGACAGCCGTGTCCTAATGCTTGGAGAGAACACACTTCCATAGTATCCATGTCATATGAAATCAGTTTCTGGTTGTAACTGTGAACAATGAAAACCAAACTGCGATCTGGGTGAATAGCGACCACATCTAATTCAGCGATTCCGCAACTCATTTCTCCAAACAGCTGCAAACAACTCACACTTTGCTTTAGGACCCATTGTTCTACATCATAATTCTCAAGCACCCAGATCGATAGTACAGTGATGTAATCATGGCCGTCTTCTATCTTTTTATGTCCACCGATGCAATGCAGGAGTCCCTACGACTGACCGATAAAAGCAGGAACAGAAAATTCTTTCGTTTCTGGCCAACGGATTATCTTACATGGCTTCCTCCGCATGTCAACTGCCACTATTTGATCCTTAATTGTCTGATGATAATAGCGGGAGTAGACAAGAACGTGCAGCCTGTCATTCAAATACGCACTTCCCAACTTGGATTTTACTACATCTGCACCACCTGTCCACCTTTCTCCATATTGCTGCCATGCTTGTGTGTTATTAACCCAAATCCCAGTGTCAGATGAGTAGATGAGCACACGTTCCACTATCTTCGGATAACGACTGTGGCAGAACTGGACCAGGTGGAAGTGTACGGAGATGGCTGGTTCAAAAATCAGAAAGTGGTGTGCGTCTGCGGTCCAATCGTCGGATTCGTAGTCCAGGTTCTTCAGTGGAGGAGACACTGTCCAATAGGAGCTGGGAACGGCCACCCATTGCTCGGTGGCAGGGTTGCATACGATGTATCCGTATGTGCCACAATCCCTGAGGTGCCCAAAGAGGAGGAGCCCGTTGTGGGAGCTCCATAGCACGAGGTCCATAATCCCAGGGATCTTCTTGAGGAAGGAGAACGAAGGGTCGACGAAAGGGGCTGGTCCCCCCGACAAGTTGGCGAAACTCCCAAAGTTGGGATCGCCGCCGCCGCCGCCGGAGCCAAAGAAGAACCCTTCTAGGGTTTGTGGGGACTTGTTGCCGCGGAGGCGGGAGGCGATGAGGTCGCACCAGGATTTGGAGACGCACTTGAACCGGAAGAGCGGCTTCGCCGGGACGCGGGGAAGCCGGCCGCGGCCGCCTTGCTCCTCTTGGCGGCGTCCATGGCACTGCGGATGAGGCAGCCGGATGTCAGGCGATGAGAGGTGTGAGAGAGAATTGTGGCACGCGATGGGTTGGGAGAGCTTACCGGCCACCGGAGACGCCGGGGACCGCCGCCGCGATCGCCGCTGATCTGGAATTGGAAGGGACTGGGTCGAAGTTGAATAGTCAGACCGCGTAGTGGGAAGAAAAATTTGCCTTTCCTTTCGTGACTAGAAATTCACATTCCTTAAATAGAACTTCAATTTGGATTTTTTATTTATTTTGGGAACAATTTGGATTTTTTTCATGGTTGAAAAGGGGTAATAAACAAGTTTAATTTTGTTTATATCAATTCAATTCTATATATGCATATACTAAGCTAATACACCTACTAGTAAAAATGCACGTGCGACACGTACGCGCGGATATTATTCAACACGATATCGCAGGTATTTCGTTGTACAATACAAGAAAGTAAAAAATGACTTCGACAAGAAAGTCATTTGCTAGGCTGGTGACTTCACTGATTTTTGAAAAATAATAAAAGAAGAGCAATGAAAACCATTGGTTGAGTTAAAAACATGACAACTTATATAAATCAATTGTATGAAAAAAGGCAATAATGATCAAACATAGATAATATCCAGGCGCCAGAATTACAAAATATTATAAAAGCAAACACGTTTCTAAAGTATCTCACACAATGAATTTCACTTATAATATTTAATTATCACACAATACCACACTAACAAAAGATTCAGCATACTACGGAAATCCAGAGGAGCGCTCTTTCACGCCCATCTAAAAAAGGGTAGAAATCTTCATACACAATCTGCATACATACTACATATGTACACCTGCTTGGTCCCATGCACAAAGCGAACCTTTTTATGGCTCTAAACAAAAATCTCTGGAAAAGTATTTTGAATCCAAATGTGATACAAGGACAAAGTGATTCTTGAGAATAAACCATGCTACCACAATAATTTGTGACAAGTGAAGCTAAAATGCGCACATCTTTGGCTGTGGAGACCCATGCAGCAGGGCAAGAGCCATAAAAAGTCTGCAATAAATGTCCTTGCCTTCATGATTTCAAAATTTAGAATACAAAGATCATCCATAACTGAAAAAAAACATATGTACATTCAGATCCAAATATCTAAAAACATGGTCCTGCTACTTCCAGAAAAAGACATGCTTGTCCAACAAAGTTCAACATTCACATGCTCGACCTTTTTCTGAACTATGAACCATTGCAAAATAACTAAACTGTAAACATTTAGAGAATAGAATAACCGAGGCAGGGTCCTGAGAATAATCACACGCTCAAGAACAATTAGAATCAAGAGTATATATTTTTCTAGTGTCCCTATTGCAAAATAATAACACTGAACTCTTAACATTTATCAAATTGTAGGAGGACATTAGTTGAAGGGTTTCCACTGGCAGTAGTAAGAAAAGTTTTACCTGAATGGACAAATCCAAACATGTCCAGCCGAAAGCACTATATTTCCCACACATTGTTTAATTATTTTTCTGCATAAGATGTTTCCCCTTGAAAATCAGTGGACAATGATGGTTCAAGTAATATCAGATAGGATTGTGAAATTAATCATAGCGCATCAGTTCCAACAAGATGATACTTAGCATGGATTGAGTTCCTATATGATCAAGGCAGTGTGCCCTGCAGCATGCTCCGTGAGCCTCTACATATATAGCAGAAGCACTTAACATGATGAACTGGAAATAAAACAGCAATATTTTTCAGTTAACTAATCATAACCATTCGTTTCACACCTAGACAAAAGTACCCTGAACATAAACTTAGATTGGCCTTTTCCACCATGACCTCACAACTAAATGAATAAACTAAACTCCAATCCAAAAGCTACCCATTTCCATGCTCATAAGAGGATAGTAAGACAAACGTAAATCATATGGCACAACATCATTAGCACTAACGGGTTCAAGTTTCAATGGCTGTGATAGCGAATATCTTGCTTTGTCTTTTACATTTTTCCATATAAGATGATTTTTTCTAGCTTTAAAATTGCATATATGCACCTAATAATCACTATATCACATCTTTGGCATTGATCCTGTTTGCTATGATCTCCTAGAACTATACGTCGTTCATCAAACATCAATATGAGACAACTTAAAAAATTAAGAAAATAGTTGTATCCAGGTTGTGGCTAGCAGCAGGCAAGTTCACTCAAGACAGTTATTGTTCTTGATACATGCAGGAAAAAAAACAAAATGTCAGATTCTAAATATCTAATATTTAATGTTGTTCCCTGAATCTAAGAAACCAAAGGACTGCAGTTTTCAACAAAATAGGGCATCAAAAGAATGGATTTGAACATTACTCAGTAATGGTGTTTTGATCTGCATCCAAGTGAAAAAAAAACATAAAACAACATACCAAACAATAGATAGTATTTATAACAAACCTTAGAGACTGCAATGTCATTCACATGCATCTTGGTGACTGCAGATCCTACCACAGCATGTGGACCTTGTGCTAGTTTGCACACCAGCTAATGCAGTATCAGGTTTCCTCGTAACTATCTTCCCTCCCAGCATAAATCCCTCCATTCGATCAATTGTTCAGAATCCTATGAGTTACAACTAACAGGGAAAGTAAAATCACAACAATTTCTTAGTGGCATAGGGGAACCATCGGTTCCTGTCCCAGGCGAGGGATGACTCCGTGTAGGTGTGCAGGTAGAGCACATTCCCGCACCCGTCCACCCGGAACAACGCCAAATCGAACCCTACCTTCCTGCACTGCAACCAAGCCAAGTCAGAAGATACAAGGTTTGAAATGAGAAATGAACCGATATGAGGTGCCAAAAGTTTCATACATGATCCATACTGGACAATCCTTACAATCTGAAATATAAACAATGAAAACATAAAACTGCAGAAAATGTAGCTTTAATGATATCCTTTGTGCCTTCATACAATATCTGTCACCTGAAATAAACCACAAAGATAAGTAGATTTGTTTTTATTTCATGGAAAAAAGAAATAGGCCAAAACCTAATTAAAAGCAGGACAAGGACTCCTGTTGTGTAAAACATGCAATTGATAAGCTTAGTTTGTTGTCTGTTGCACACTTGCATGGTTACAAGAGTACGCATCATTTCTTTCTTATCTTAAAAAACATGCCTGAATTGTTTAGGAAATCTATTCTGAAATTAAGTATCCGTTACTGTGGCACAACTAAATGTGTTCTGACATTTATCTAGACATATCTGATGAAGATTAACCTTTATTATAGAGATAACAAACCATGGCCTAGAACTACAATGCTTCTGAAAAAAGAAATAGCTGCAAATATATATATAAAAAAACATGATCAAATGTCAGAAAATTATCAGATGTCAGGGTATTCACCGTATTCAAATGCTCCCCGAGAGCGCCACTTTGGGGGATGAGGGCAGGGACCCCATTTTGGTGTTTCACATTTCAAAATATATGCCCTATCCCAGTCATTTTAAGAATTTTGAATGCAGCAAAAAAGAATAGTAGAAGGCCATGGCATCCAATTCTTCAAGATCTGTACATGTGTATTCGATTCTCCTTAACTACATGTGGCCTCAAGTCTGCTGTACTACTCGCCGTAATCCATCTGTAAACCGAACAACCAAACGGCGATATATATTTAGTAATCAATAATATAATTAGAGTTAAATTAACAAAGACCATACATTGAATTGAGATTATTAAAATTGATGTATCCAGACTGGCAGTAATACACACTGTAAATAAACAATCACCCTCAAAATTGTAACATATCCACACAAAGTATACAAAATCACTTGTTTTAGAGCTAATTGGCACGGATGCCAATGCAAAGTGAGAAAAATAGACAATACAGTTACAATTTAATTTACCTACTCGATACTACATTGTCATGCAAGAAACCTAAGAATAGGATGGTAGTGAACCTAACAGAATAAGTGGAGGAAAAGTTGTACCTCAATGCATAAGCCAAACAGAGCCATTCGGTGCACCTGAAACATCCTGCAGTAAAATGGAAGCATCCCATTTACTCGGCTTTGGGTATTAAACAATGAAAAAAAATCTGGTAGATTAGAAGAATCTATCAACGATCTGATAGGAGCAGTTCTCGATGCATCTCGAACCCCAAAGTTCAAAGCGGAAGCAACACCTCCAATCTACCTGCAAAGGAAAACACCTATTAATTGCAGAATCTGTCATTGGAATGGCAAATATTGAGCCAAACTAACATGTGAAAATTCTCTGACAGCTATTCAATTTTACGTAAAACAACTAATTTGTACAAAGGATACTGTAAACAGCAAGACACGATTAGTTTCTTTTCTAGACATTACCAGTTGAGTTGTGCAGCTTAAATGTGGGAGCTTCAGGTTCTATCACAGAATCGGCCAACGTTGCAAAAAATTTCAAATAGTTCTCCACCAGCAGCATATTCCATGCCAATTCTGAGGTGTGCCGATGTCAAGCAAACCTGCTCTTAGTAAACACAAACCAATTATGCAAGACTGGATTTTTGGGAATATTGACCCAACAGTGCTAGACTGCAGAGCCAAATTCTTCAAGGAGCTCAACATGGTTGTCCATAGAGCTAAAGCATCACAAGTTAACCAGCTGCAGCAATGGATCCAAGAAAACTTGTACCATTAGCTAATGTTTTCATTTCATTTTTGTCTTATTATGTACTCTGTTCGGCCACCTCCAGTTTGTTCAAAAAAAAAAAAAAAAACTGTAATTCAAGGACCAATTTGGAAAGCAAGCAACAATTCCTACATTTAGACTAAACATATGTACGATTATTGATCTTGCCCGGAGCACCAATTTATTTGACATTGTCATCGAAAATCAACTTCCATTGATTCCTATAAACATATGCACCCACTTTCTTGTACAAATTTATAACAGCAGCAGGATGATGGCATCTAGGAGCCAGCCTGCATCACGCTCAATATGCCAATTATTTAAACTTTGAACTCTTTCTTTCTCGACTCTTTTGATTTCTCACTTCTCCGTAGCTTCTGACTGGTAAAATAAAGTAAAGTGTTTGACTATTCCAACAAAACCAATTGAAGTGTCCTAAAAGAACTTCAGTAAAACAACGTTCCTGGATTGAGCTAAATTTTATTTTCTCAAACACAACTCCAAAGAATAAGATCAAGGCCTAAAAAACTAAATGTGTTGTTGGCTATATATCGTAGCTCGT
Source organism: Eragrostis curvula (assembly GCA_007726485.1). Classification (NCBI taxonomy): domain Eukaryota; kingdom Viridiplantae; phylum Streptophyta; class Magnoliopsida; order Poales; family Poaceae; genus Eragrostis; species Eragrostis curvula. The sequence continues at coordinate 41,551,578 of CM017442.1, forward strand.
CATAAGCATGTCGATACATCATCACCACCTTGAAATTTCGTAGTACTGCATGCGTCATTTCAGCCAGGACTTTATATAGAAGCAAGGAGAAATATACAAGAGATTTATCTTGACATAACAAAAAAAAAAAAAATAGAATGAAACAAATGGTAGCCTGTCAACCGTTATGAGAACATCACAGTCATTAGTGAATTTCCAGATAAATCAAATGGTAGCCTGTCAACCATTTGTAAACAAAGGAACCAAGCAGGATAAGAGTTCCACAAAGAAATGCGCTAGTACTAAATATATCAGCTATTGCTTCAACTGGTTTAAAAAAATATAAACAGAGGCATCGGAGGAAGAATCCAATCTCACCTGATGATATCGTTGGATCATGGCCACATCAGTTTTTCTTCCACAAATGATGAACGATGCAAGACATAGAGCATGCCACAACCGCGTAGTCAATGAGGGCCAGTTATCCAAACTGAGGGTTGTCCAGACGGCCGGAGCATATCACGATCACATGATCTTCATCTCCTTCAACCTCGCCGTCGACTGCTAGTTCCCAAAAAACCAGGAAGCCAACAATTCCCTGGATTGCTCTCCCTTACCACAAATGAGATGTTCAGAAAAAAATATAGATGCAGGAAGAATAATCTTACCTACTGAATTGAAGATAATAATAAACTGATAAAAGGATGGCGTAGCAGCTACCATCCATAAATTCTGTAGCCCTTGTTCACGGTACAACCAATCAGTGATGTTGCATTGGTGTAATCTCACGACCCTCCTAAAGATCCATCCGGAGACAGAACCTGCCGTTCAGCCCGTACAGAATCTTTGCACTGCAATCGCGGAATACAACCTGGTCAATCCTCACAAAATAATTCCAAGGGGAAAAAACGGAAAGAGCAGAGAACAAAAGTTTCAGAGGCTGTGACTGGACGTGATGAACCCACCCCGGTTTCCGGAAGAAGGCGTTGAGCATGTCCTCCCACCTCGCGCGCGCCGTTCGACTTGGCCTCCAGCATCCACACCAGCAGTGCCACGCACCCGTGCTGCTCACCCACGACGCGCTTCATCTGCTCCGCCGAGCTGGAGACCAGGCAGATCGCCGCCGCCGCCGCCTGCTGCGCGCCGGTTGACCCGCCCGACCCGGAGCACGTGAACCAGCCGAGGCAGCACGCCCAGCGACACGAGGGTGTCCACGGGCGACACGACGCCCACGAGGTTCCGGAGCGCGCTCACCGCCGACTCCGGCGGCATCGGGCCGTCGAGGTAGAGCAGCAGGCCGCGCAGGCCGCCCTCCGACACGACGGCGCGCCTCAGCTCGTCGTTGCTCGACGTCAGGTTCTGCAGGCACTCGGCGGCGTGCTCTTTCGACCCGAGCACCGCGCCGCAGTCAAGGAGACTGGGCAGGCGACGGCGCGTACCACCTCCTGGACGCCGCCGAGGCCGAGACGGAGGCCACGCGATGGTCACTTGCGTCGGTGCCGCGATCTCGTCCCACTTTGCGCATCGCGAGCTCGCCGCAAATCAACCTCGCGAGCATTCTTGCTGGCGGCGAGGCTGCCGCGCCTGCACCCACCTCAGCCCCAATCCAATCTCTTGTTGAACTTGTGCGTGCAGACGAGCATGCGATGCGATTAGCCTTGGTGGCGTCGAACGCCGTGCCCGACTCGCAGAAGCCCTTCCGGCTTCCGCCAAGCGGCCACCGGCAGCCGCCATCCGCCGCGGGTCTCCCTGGCTTGCCATGTCCTGCCGCCGCCTCGATGGACCAAAGAAACGCGATAGTTGGACTGCCGGGATGGATCTGAGCGAGGAAAGAAGGAAAGAGATCAAGGAGATGCGAGGAAAGGAGTAATGTAATCAGAAATCATGGAATTGATCGCGGGAGGGGGCGGCCAGGTGCTGCGGGCGGGTACCAAGGATTGCCGGTGAAAAAAATCGCTCCGAATCGTAGGAATCGTTAACAATTTCAAGGTAGAGGAGTGTCACGAGTGACGCATCACGCATCACGCTAAGTGATGGTTGGGAGGATCTACGGTTTGGATGGTTTGGAAGTTGCGGGTCCGATGAAATCAAAGGTGAAATAAATGGTTGGGTACATAAGATTTAGGTAAGCCAACAAAATGTAGGTAACTCGTGCTTTATTAGTTTAGATTAGATTGGTGCAGGCATACTCATTTATATTGAGTATTTTTTTTTTTTTAAAAAAAGGAGCTTATTGGGCGTGTTTAGTTACGTTGTCTGTCTTCAGGTTGGCCTACCGACGCCAACTGATTAACGGTGATCTATTTGGAGGATCCTCTTGGACTTCTATATATATGCTGAAAGGCCAAAATAGCGTGGAGTCATCCGGCTCATGCAAAAATCAGACAAAATACGTAGCAAATCAATGATGTTGTCCCGTTTACCTTTCCCCCCATGTCCAAGCCATGCTTCGCACTTGAAACTTATATAGATTTAGAGTTCAATATGTTAGGACTTGGAAAATGACATTTATGTACATTGCTTGCAGGAAGACCGACACATTTGGATGGAAACACGAGCCATACTGGAACCTGCGAAGGATCCCCGTCGTGCTCCCAAACCAGCAGCCGTTTCAGTCCGGAGCTGAGAACTCGCATCCGGTGAACGCGTTGAGAGGGCGTGTGGCCAGGACGTGGGATATCAGAACAGGCGGCGGCCTCGGACGGCGCCATGACTGACGCTTGATCAGTGTGGCATTACTTGATCTTGACGACCACGGCATTGCTTACGCTCGCCACTGGCAGGGTGCCGGCATCGGGACCGGCACGTTTTCATAGGCGGGACTTGGGTCGTACCACCGCCTGCGTTGATCATCGCTGCTCGCTCGCCGGCCAAGGGACGGCGTCGGCGTGGGCCTCCTCTCTGCTTTTATATGTCAGCGGACAGACACCTATCGTCAGAGCAGCCTCACAAGGAGGAGGCGCTTCCTTCGCTTTCATCCAAGCTGCAGAAGACGGATCTGACAGCGCTAAGGTACTCAATGGGGTGTCGTTATTTGAAATAGCGACCACCCCTAGTGTCGCACCCGCCATGGCTCGTCCGGGCGCCACCACGCGCCAGCCGGCCCTCGCTTAGATCTTCTTGCTCTTGGAAGCCTTGGTTACGTGACTCGCCTTCCTAAATATTGCTCGAGCCATGGCTCAGGTCTGCATCCCCTAGAAGCGACGCCCTGGATGTATGGTAGGCGCGGCGGCGTGCATGGCGCAGATGACATGGCGACTCGAGATGGCTCCGTGATGCATCACCGTTCTCGTTGCTCGCCAGACAGGAGCTTCAGCTTTTGTGCCGCGCCGATCCCGACTGTCAGAGCATGTTTTTTCTTTGCTTGCTTCTCTGCCGCTTCGGATATGGACGGCGGACCGCCGGCAGGGTGGCCTAACCAATCTTTTTCCCCCTTTCTGTGAGAAAGCGCTACCTCAAGACGCCGGAACATTTATTCATGGATTGCCCAGTGGTCCATGAGATATGGACGGCCATAGCATCTCCAAAATATCGTCGAGCAATTAGGACGCTGACCATGGCCTTGTGCACACAGCTGGTACTCTACAGTGTCTACACTATGACCACAACATGCCCAAGATACTACTTCCTTCAAAGGCTCACGAGCACTTGTGCTGACCATCTGGAGCATTTGGAAGGACCGAAACAGTCGGGTTTTCCAACGAGAATCCAAATCAATCTAGCGTCTGATTTCTGAAATTAAATATGAGCCTCAAACTGGATTGATAGCGGGGGAGCAAGGAACTTAGCTAGATTAGGGCTCTTTCAGCAGCCATCGATTCATTCTCCGCCCAGATTGGTTCCATGCATTGATTGAGTGAATCCATGGCTGTCACTTAAACCTTCTCCGACAGGCATGGATTCGAACCTGCAGGCTTCCTGAACTGAGATGAAAATGCGTGTTGCTGCCTTCCATGTACAGATATATATAAGCTCAGAAAAGAGTTTGGTGGCCATGCATGTTGGTACTTAAAAGGACTTGTCTTCTAACATGGTAGCCCTGAAGCTGTACTACTCGCAAAGAGTGATGTGAACTAGGGTTCCCGATCTTCCGAAAGGTTTTAATAACTCTCGATTTGGTGGAGACTTGACACACGTCGATCCGGCTCCTGAACAACACGTTCTGAACCCCGCAATCGCAGCACCACGTCTCCTCAGGTTATCAACCGGCGATGCACGGTTGACCTCGCCAAGAAGACTTATCTTTGCCTGCGAATCGAAGAACACAAGCAAGAACACAGAAGAATGCAACCAAATTGCTGAAATCTGAATTAAGATCACAAGTTGGGGTCTCACAAACCGATGAACGGCGAAATTGTTCTTGACAGAATAATCTAAGCAAAACCCAACCCTAACTTGGACGGCGGTTACTAATAATATAGGGGTTAGGGGCGTACAAAACCCCTGGACGCGTCCCTAATAGACTCCAATACGATACAAAGCCCAAATGCCAAATTACGGTGGCGCAGCACCGAGACAGATTCTGAACGTCCACTTGTTTCAACGATTTCCGTTGACTCCTGACGAATTGTGGCATGCGTCTGGTTCCGTTGGAAAGGTTATCAAATTATCTTTCTGTCCATATGTAGAACGTCCAAAATCGAGCCAGTATGCGATCTTGGTAACCGTTTTAGTGCAGACTGCTCTTAGACTCTGAAACTGACTCGAAGCCGACTTGACTTGGGCCTCCAACTTGTCTTGGGCGCCCTTGCTGATCTCTTACGCCTCCAAAGGCCTCTCCCAACATCTCCTGGTCTTCTCCATGGTTCCTAATCACAATACAATCATTTGGTAGCAATCTATTCTCAAAATTCATATGTAAAGAAGTGTCTAGGAACGAGCTCACCTCTAAAATCAGCACGCTCTTTAGCATCTTTATGAATCCGTTCACTAGTAGGCAAAGGTAGAATATCAATGGGAGTATGGGGATTGAAACCATACACTACATGAAAGGGACTTACCTGGGTGGTAGAATGTGTTGCTCGATTGTAAGCAAACTTCACATGAGACAAACATTCTTCCCACATCTTCAAATTCTTCTTCAAAACAGCTCGCAACATGGTCCCTAAAGTGCGGTTCACCACCTCTGTTTGTCCATCAGTTTATGGATGACAAGTGGTAGAAAATAACAATTTTGTACCCATCTTGTTCCACAAAATACGCCAAAAGTGACTCAAGAACTTAGCATCATGATCTGAAATAATAGTAGAAGGCATACCATGCAAACAAACAATCTCTTTGAAAAAGAGGTCAGCAATATGAATATCATCATTACTTTTATGACAAGGTATAAAATGTGCCATCTTAGAAAAACGATGCACCACAACAAAAATGCTATCCCTCCCCCTCTTAGTCCTAGGCAATCCCAAAACAAAATCCATAGAAATATCCGTCCAAGGAATAAAAGGAACAGGAAGAGACATATATAAACCATGTGGATTCAAGCGAGACTTAGCTTTTTGACAAGTTGTGCAGCGACCCAGAAAGCGCTCAACATCCCTCCTCATCTGTGGTTAAAACAAGTGAGTGGCCAAAACATCCGCCATTTTTTTGGCGCCAAAATGCCCCATCAATCCTCCCCCATGCGCTTCCTGCAACAATAATAGACGAACGGAACCAACTGTAATGCATAGATGGTTAGCTCTAAACAAATACCCATTATTTAGCATAAATTTGTTCCATGCACGCCCTTCTTTACAATTCAGCAACACCTCTTCAAAATCAGGATCAAGCACATATTGTTCTTTAATTGATTCAAGCCCAAAAATCCGACAATCAAGTTGAGACAGCAAAGTATATCGTCTAGACAAAGCATCGGCAATCACATTATCCTTCCCTTTCTTATGCTTAAGGATATAAGGAAAAGTCTCAATAAATTCAACCCATTTAGCATGTTTACAGTTCATATTATTTTGAGAGCGAAGGTATTTAAGGGATTCATGATCAGAATGAATAACAAATTCTTTAGGCCACAAATAATAATGTCGCCACGTCTGTAAAGAACGTACAAGTGTATACAATTCTTTATCATACGTGGAGTAATTCAGAACAGGACCATTTATTTTCTCACTAAAGTATGCAACGGATTTACCATCTTGTATCAAAACACCACCAATTCTAACTCCACTAGCATCACATTCTAGTTCAAAAGTCTTACCAAAATTCGGAAGTTGCAGCAATGGTGCGTGTGTAAGCTTGACCTTCAAAATGTTGAAAGACTCCTATTGTGCCTTGCTCCAATGGAACACCACATCCTTCTTCGTCAACTCATGCAGCGGTGCAGCAATAGTACTAAAATCCTTGACGAAGCGGCGGTAGAAACCTGCAAGACCAAGAAAAACTCCTCACCTGTGTGATAGACTCAGGAACCGGCCAGCTCTCTATGGCTTCAATCTTTGAGTCATCCACCTCAATGCCCTGTGGAGAACAACATAGCCAAGAAAAAATACTCAATCCGTGCAAAAGATGCACTTATCAAAGTTACCAAACAAACGTGCATCTCGTAAAGCATTAAAAACAACACGCAAATGATCCATATGTTCATCCAAAGACTTGGGGAGTTTGAGAAACCCAACTGGCCTTTGGCGAGTTGGTTTGGGCCTTTCAGAGTTGGGAAACTGTTGTAAACATTTGAGCCAAAACGGAGCATCGAACGAACAATTATGCCTGTTTCACTGAAGGTACCTCAAGTCAGGGTTTGCAAAGAGGCAAAACTCAAATCGGGTAGGGCGAAACGAAATCGGATGGATGCAACGGGTGGATGGGTGTGGTGGGTGGGATGTATATGAATCGAAGCACTGAAAAAATGGAGAAAACAACGAGCCAAAATCAGGGTGTGGTGGGTGGTATGTATATGAATAGCGGGATGCGGAAGGTGGCGGCTTAGGGTTTCAACGATGGGGTGCAGCGGATAGAAAAATCACAAACTGAAATCAAATACGAACTAAAACCAGCAACAAAAGACGACTAGGACACAAACTCAACACTACGGACTCTGAAATCAAATTATGCAAAGGCTAAGCCTGGTTCTGGGATGGGAAGACTAGTAACTAATTTTTTTTTTTGGCTTTTTCGTGGACTCTAGGATGAAGGCGAAATCAACTGAACTAAAAGGAACGGGGAGGGCGAACCTGACGAAAAACCAGCGGAGAAGTATCATTTGTATCCACAGTAGTGACGTCCTCATCAAAGAGTAGACTAGTTTGATAAAGAGCAAATTTCGTATCTGGCCCTAAAAAAGTTCGCGGTTCCTTTCTTGGCCCAATATGAAAAAAAGTTCCCTCTATGACCCAAAACACAACTTTCGTTCCCTTTTTGGCCCTTCCGTCAATTTTTAGTATTAATGGTGTTAAATGGGGGCTAAAATGACCATTTTGCCCCTGAATTGAATAAAAATGTAAAATTTATTTTTGAAATTATTTAATTGTTCTGAAATTCCAGAAAAACATAATTGTTCAAGATTTTTACATTTTTATGTTTTTAATTGTTCCAAAAAAACATAATTGTTCAAGAGAAATCTTGAGCAATTATGTTTTTTTTAATTTCGGAACAATTAAATAATTTTGAAAATAAATTTTACATTTTTATTCAGTTTAGGGGCAAAATGGTCATTTCAACCCCGATTTAATACCGTTAACACTCGAAATTGACGGAAGGGCCAAAAAGGGAACGAAAGTTGCGTTTTGGGTCATAGAGAGAAATTTTTTTCAGATTGGGGCAAAAAGGAACCGTGAACTTTTTTAAGGCCAAATAAGAAATTTGCTCTTTGATAAATATATATTCATTTGCCTGCATGCAGAGCTCACACAAAGTAGCCAGAGAAACCTTGCTGATCAAGCAAATCAGGCTAATGGATGGAGCGGAGTACGACTCATAAACACCAACAGGTAACAGAGATACAATGCTAGATACATCAGTTGTGACACTAACAATTACATGTCTGTGAGCCAAACTTTGACCATGAAACATCATGTCAATGATTACCCACATTTTCCTAATCGAAATCCCACCAAACATTGTCTGCATCTTCAAAGGTACACTTGTCATGTGAGATCACTTGCAGCTATGCCCTTCTTCACTTTGTCATCTCACTGTCAGATGGCTGCATGGTGCATGCAAAAATGAAACTGTTGAGAAATGACTTTGAGAAAATAATGAGACCAAAACTTAAAAAAACAATTCTCAGCTTTGCATGTCTATAATGAACAACCAAATCTGTACTGAATATAAGTAAGAAAATCATATCACAAAACAACTACTTCACATGTAGCAAATTGAACAATGAATTCAGTAGTGCCAGGCTCTACATACATGCTAATATACAATAGCTACGCTCTGTATCAAATTTATTAGCTCTTTTGGAGAGCCATAGAGATGTTGGACTACACCAATTCTGGACAGGAACATCTGACTGGCCGGATCACCTACTGGTTTCACATGCAGTTCGTGCTTGTGGGTCCTCTCTGCAATCACTAAAAAATATCTCTGTTTTCTTGAGTCTTGAAGACGTACAGCATAAGATTTTGCCTTTTCCACCTTCCTGACTTCCACATTATTTAGAACTGAAACACACATCGTTATGGAGGAATCAGGACCTTGAGCAACCTCCTTTTCTATGGCTAGGGCTATTTTCTCTGGCTCCATTGCAGCTTCATCCTCTGCTTGTTTGGTCCTCATTTTTACAATACCTCTCCATTTACCTTCTATGTCTGCTGTGCTCCACTGCTCCTTGCCCTCTTAGGTTCCTTTTCTTCTTTGAGTTTTGGTATAGCAGCGACTCTTCTTTGCTGTCATTTCATTAACACTTGGAGCTTCACTCTCTTGATGAACACGTGCCTCAGCACTTCGGTCCCATGGGCTTGCGTATCTTCATTGTTGATATACTCCCTTTGGATCTAAACCTCTAAAGAACTAGTTGCGAGGAAAATCAGTTTTACCCTGCCAGCCTATCTATCCTGTCATCTCAACCGTCCTGCCATATTGTGGGCCGAAAATCCAACGCACCGAATGATTGCACCAGATCCCGGGTGTAACGCTCCCCCTCTCTCCCCCATTGGTTAAGTTGATTTTTTGGAAGTGTTGCGTTACCGTAACGCTTAGAAAAAAATCTTTTGTCACCCCCGTTGCCACCCCCGTACCCCCTCTATTGGAGCAAATCTCCTAGCCTTCCATAATAAACGCCAGGTGCAATTTAGCCTTCCATAATAAACGCCAGGTGCAATTTAGCGTTCCATAATAAACGCCAGGTGCAATGCTCGGAAATATTCAAACTTCAAACGTAACCAGCGATTTCCATACTAGGATAACGTGAATAATTCAAATGTACTAGCAATTTCCATACTAGGTTAACGTGAAACTAGCAACAATTGATGACGTGATTTGGTGTATTGGTGTAGGTTTCAAAGGCGTCGCCGTCATCACCGTTCGAGGGCCTCGTCCCCGTTGGTGCGATCTTGCGCACTCCGACGCCGTTCGAGTACGTCGAATCCCTTTCGCTGTTCGAAGCCCTCGTCGCCGGCAAGGTCGTCTGATCCCGCAGTGGCAGGTGCAATCGTCGGGCGATCAAGATCAATCATTGCGGCCAGGTTTCCGACGGGTTTAATCGCAGGTGATCATCCTTTCTCATGAGATTTCGTTGGGTGCAATCGCAGGGGATAGTCATGTTGATCGATGTCTGGTGATCTGGGTCTCGTCAACCTCCGCACGGCGTCTGCAACTGCTGGCGGCGTCCAAGTTTATCGACGGATTGGAGAGGGATACAAGTCTTTGATCCTCGTCCAGCGAGCGTCGTGGGTGATCAGGATCCTCTTCTTTTTCAACACACGGTGAGAATTCTGCCCTTTCAGTTGTTAAATGACGCGCTACAGCTTGCCATATGAGCCGCTGTTCCGATAGATTCAGTTGTCGTTCCTTCAATTTCAGATTTTGACGGACGCGCTACAGTATTTGCTGGTAATCTGGTATTTTGCCGGACATGCTACAGAGCTGCGGATATCAGTTGCAGTACGACTCAAATTGATACAATGCGTAAGCAAATCAAAGGACAATCCGGCAAACTGTGATCGTCGTCTCGGCGAATTCCAGTTTGTTCCTCGTCTTGGCGGCGTCCAGGTTACTGGCTTCCCTGATGACGTCCAGGGCCATCAAAGGTTTCTGATTGATCCTCGTCTTGGTGGCGTATAGGGCGATCAAGGATTTTGACGAAGTCCAGTTTAATTGTCGTGTTGGGGAAGTCCAATTTGATCCTCGACTTGGCGAATTCCAGTTTGACCTTGTCTTGGTGGCAGCGTCCAAGTTACTGGCTTCGCATGAGGCTCTTCTTGTTCCAATCACAGTGAGAAATCCGCCCAAGAACGGCTGAAATTCTAATCATGCGAGATCATTTTTAGATATAACCCTGTTGCAGTCTTTACAGGTTCAGCTGTTCCATCAAATTCCTCCCATCAATACCCTAATGCAGTCTAGCGTTTGATTGCTGGCTCTTTCTGAAACTGCGCCCCAAGGTACTCTACTTTGGTTCTTGTTTTCTTTTCCCCAACATGAATCTTGTAATTGTCCAACCCGAATTGAGCTTACAGTTATTTAACGTTTACTCCAGCTTGCAATTGTGTGCGACAGCGGGGTGTGTGCGCATCTCTGTAGGTCCGGCACTGGGCAAGTCCTCAGGTACTAACCCATCCCATGCTCTTCTACTCTTGGTGATCATTGCCTAACAATGATAGATTGACGACTAATTATAGATGATGCTTTCTCACTTTCATTTGCAGCAAAGTTATTGCAGCAAAATTTTCTGTTCAGATGATTTCATTAGATCTGCTGCAGTGCTAAAAATACAGGCCACAACTGGTTTTACATGGTTTGGAAACAGTTTTCTGTTTAGATGATTTCATTAGATATATCATTGAATATGTTTGATGTCACAGTGCACACTGTCCTGTAACCAAAGGGTCAATGGTTCAGTAATACATGCGTTACAAATATCCCTGGTTTTCTCTGAAAAATTTGGGTTGCAATGATTGTGCTACTGCAATGCCAAGTACCAGATGCTTGAAGACAGATAGCACTTAAAGATTGTCATTGCTTCTCGACATCATTTTTTAATATCTATCAAACATCTGCAGCGGATATCTATCAAACATCTGCAGCGGATCTATACATCTGTTTTGATGATCGGCAGTTAGCATTACTCAAATGAGAAGTTTTATGAGAACACGATCATAATTCCTTTTTTAGGGAAAGTTTTTTAAGGTAAAACCCCTTATAATTCTGTATCTGTATCAAATCTGCCATTTTTTCTTATTTGATTTATTCTTGCCAGTGACGAGCTTCCACTTGTGGCAACAAATAAAAGATGTGTTGAGGCTTTCTTCAGTGTGAGGCTTCAGTACAACATGTCTAAGTGGTAGTGCTATCGAATGCTCCAAGTTTGAATGCTTTTAGTTGCGCAGCACACTAATGGTTATTCCGCACTATAGGCAAGTTTTTGTAAAACTTTCAGGTATTTCTGCATGACTTTCCAAATTACTTAATTATTAATAAAGTATAAAAGAACGTGTAGTTAATTTGCTCATAATTCTCATAATCCAGTCAAATGATGCGATTTTTAGACACATACGTGGTGCACGGACATTGATAGCCTAACATGTGTCTGGCTGTTGATTAATGCTATTAATGCGCTAACCCGACATTAAAATTTCCAGTGGATCCTATATAATATATTCATAGAAGTGTTTCGTAATTCTAATGATCCTGGCAAGTGATGCAATTCTTAAACACGTGCGTGGCGCACGTGCATTTTTACTAGTTTAAACATATGACACCTCTGATTTTTTTTGAACTTTCACCAACAATAATATATTTAAGTATTTACTAAGTAAGGAGTATTATTAGATCTATCGGCAAAAACACTTTAAGCCTAAATTGTACGTAGTAAAATACTGAACATTATGTGTGTCCTAAATACATTATGTCAACAAAATACCATAAAGAAAACCTGTACCTGGTCCTGCATTGTAGAAAGCAATAATGTAGGGAAAGACGAAGGATGATCTTTCACGCTTGCAAACCTTCCTCGCCTTAAGTGACTTGAGGTCGATGATGAAGACATCGTCATCTGTGTTGGCGAAAATGGCGTAGGCTCCATCCGCAATGCCCATCAACATTGGCATGTGGTGGCCGACACCAAGCGGGAGCAACTCTTCGAGATCGATGATCCTGTGTGGTGCTGCCCACCCGGCGTCTCCTGTCTTCCTCAACCCTAGACGGAGTATGTTGTTCCGATCCATGCCAGCGAAGCCCAGGCCACCGTCATCAGCTGGCATGAGGGCGGTGCCCCGGCTGTACGACGGTGGCCGGTTGATCACGGACAGGCCCAGCGTGGACATGTCGTACCGCAGGACGCCGACACTAAACTCGAAGAGGAAGTAGAGTGCATCCCCGACGAGCGCAACGGGCAGCCTTGGGTTGACGATCTCGTCGGTCTGGATGGTGGTGGGCGCGCTCCACGCGCCGGCCTCGGACGAGTAGATGCAGGCGGTCGGGACGTCATCGTCGACGGTGCCCACGACGGCCACGCGGAAGGGACCCCCGCGGCAGCCGCTGTGGTCGCAGCTGCCTCCCGCGGCGCACACCACCGCGGCGTTCCAGGGGTAATCCAGGATGATAAATTTCAAGGGGAGGCGGTGCTTGTCCCCGTTGATGGGGTCCCGACGACGAGTTCCCCGGAGCTGATGCCGTACAGGAGGATGCGGCCGTGGCGGGAGTCGACCACGACCATGTGATGCTTCTCCTCGCAGCAGCCAGTGGTCGGGCGGAACGACGTCGTGGGGACGAAATCGGCGAAGGAGAGGCTAGGGTTGCGGAGGACGCCGAGAAGCGGCGGAGTCCGGTGTGGAAAGCGCGGTAGCGGCCGGAGAAGGCGGCGTCGGTCAGGATGCGCCGCCAGGCGGCGGAGAAGCGGACGAGGCACGCAGGGTCATCAGGCGGGAGGCGGAGGAGGATCTCTTCTACGACGTCGTCCATCAGCTGCTGCAGGGAGCGGTGGCGGTGACGGCGCCGTCGCCGGAACCGGCGCAGATTGGGAGGCGGCGTCATGCCCTACGCGAACGTGACTATGCGGAGGCTGGACACGTGGGGCTGATCATGCTGTGCTCGTTTGTCAACTGGACCGGGTTCAATGGGCCAGTGCGAGGCCCGGGTTTTAGCTTAGCTGCTTATCAATCATATTGATTGGTTATTTTGATTCATAGGGGTGGATGTGCGTCTGTTGTGAGTGTCTGAGTTGTATTGTGTAATTTCAAAAGAAAAAAAATCAATCATCAACTGTGTTGGTTCAATTAATCGAACAATTCAATCTATAAGAGGTAATATTTTTATGAGGCATTTCAAACATTGACTTCTTATTAGGAACCTAAAGTTGCGATTTGCTGATTTTGACAAAGAATTAATAAAATTTTGATCGCCTCGTCCCTGTGATTGGATAAGCTGGTGGTTCAATGGCTGCACGTAAAAAACAGAACAATTTCGTTCGTTTCAGCAGTTCTCAGTGGCTGCTCTCTAGTACAGTCTACAGCAAGGTTGAACTTGCAGCGATAGCTGATAAGCAAAAAGAGATCCTTGGATAAATGGATAGGTGTAGGTAGCATTACCCTTTCAAACTTCCGGTTGAATAATGAGCTCTCTTTGTGTCGAAGATACTGTTTCTTAATTTAGTTCATAGTGGCTGTTCTTTCCCTAGTTTCTTTTACCACGCATGCAAACTTGTATACTGAAAAGTGAAAACTGCAGTGTTTTGCAGTTCCAACGTGCTGTCTGCTAGAAAACCTCAAACGTTGTTCAACCCAAACTGAAACAGAGAGTGAAAGTAAGACACGCATATATATTGTTTTTTTTTTTCAGAGAAGAAGCGGAAATTCTAGGTGGCGGTGACGGTGCCGTCACCTGAACCGGCGCAGCTTGGGAGGCGGCGCGGCGTCATGCCCTATACGCGAACGTGACTTATGCGGAGGCTGGACACGGCAAAGGTCCTGACACATGGGGCTGATAATGTTGTGCTCGTTCGTCAACTGGACTGGGTTCCATGGGCCAGTGCGAGACCCGGGAGTTTTGGCCCGGCCCAAATCCATTGGCCATCCGAGGTTTTTTTTTATTAATAACATTATTTTTAAATAAATTTAAAAAAATAACATGCCAAAAATTTGTAAAACTAGCATCCCAATCGCCCTTTCAATGGGCGATTAGGATAAATCGCCCATTCAAAGGGCGACTTGATAAAAAAAATGCGTAAGCGGGGCCCAGTCGCCCAACCAGGAGGCGACTGGTTCTCTGTCGCCCATCCAGGAGGCGACAGGGCCCAGTCGCCCAACCACCGGGCGATTGGGTCCCAGTCGCCCGACCAGAAGGCGACAGGACCTACTCGCCCGTTTGGTGGGCGACTAGGGTATTTATTTTTTTTTGCATAATTTTTTGTTTCGATTGCAATTATATTTCATAAAATACAATTAAACGAAATAAAAATTTTGTACATATGATAAATACATGCAACTCATTTTTCGCCACCTAATCTTACGTAAATGTTCGATCCCACCGCCGAGACATATTACTGAAGTTAATGTCCATACTGTAGGGGTTGGATGATGGCTGTGGACGAGGTGGCGCTGAGAAGTCGCTGTTGGAGGGTCGTTCTCGCAAAACAGATTCACTAAATGCCTCGTCGTCAGGGTCTTCGAGTGGAGGCGGAGGTCTTGAGGGTGGCATGGGCATGAAATCGTCGTCTTCATCGTCGTTGGCGTTTGGTTGCACGCGCGTTGCCGGAGCGCGTCTTCTTGCAGTGTTTCTTCGACGGGATGTTGGTGTGTTAGATGGCTCTGAAACACTACGGTTGGATGAGGTATGTCGCCTTCTATGTGAACCTGGCATGCAACCTCCACCGAAAAACATAAATAGATAGAAGAAGTTTGGGACAGAGTTGCCGTGAGAACTCGTGAACATGATCCATCCGAACAACCAAAGCAGGTAGGCCTCCAAGTGCCTCGACACAGTGGCGTCGTCCGCCTGGGGGTGAATCGAGTCAGCTTGTGCATAACCAACAACAAAGTATGTTACAGGGCAAGTGTTTTTATATTGTATATATACTCAAAATGTACACTGCAATGAATGTGATCACCTGAAACTGTAGAAGCCAGTTCTTCGGTGGCCCGTGGTGCTGGTCAGCTGGAATGGGACGGTACACTGGAGACCCTTCTCGGCGCACAATGCCCTGAAAACGGCCCTCCCGGTCGGCACGCCACGTCACTGGCACGTCGGGTGCGGTGACAGCCGCACCAGCAGTAGGTACGCCAAAGAGGAACGAGACGTCCTCAAGTGTGGGCGCCATCTCACCACACGGGAGGTGGAACGTGTGTGTCTCAGGCCACCAGCGATCCACCAAAGCAGCGAGTAAAGAATGGTCAAACTCGAACCGTCTCGCCGCATCGGCCTGGTCCTCCCCCGCTGTCACCTCAACAAGCCGACACAGTGGGAGGAGGCCTGCTGCACGTAACCTGCACATTTGAAATTAATTAGCACATAAATTGAGATTATAAAACTGAAAAAGGAAAATAATTCAACATATACCTTGGAATCCAACGCTCGTCCAACCGCAGCAACTCAAGAGACACCCTGGGTCGCAGAACGGGCAGCTCAGCACCTCTGATGGCACTCAGGTACGACCGGTGTCGTCGGTCCACAACTGCGTCAAGCAGCTCCGGACGCTCTGCGCCGCCCTCCTCCCCGGTCGCCATAGCTGTACATATTTTGATCAGATGATTGCACGTTAGTACACATAATATGTGTTAAAGACAATAATAAAACACTGAAATCACAAGACAATCCAATATACATATTACGAAAGATAATACAACATACATAGTTCTTACAATGCACTGCAGTTTAGTTATTACATCGCATCATTTAAGTACGAACGAATTACATCAAAACAGAAACATTGACAGTCCTTACAACGATAACAACATAGTTCGTACAACGCATGACACCAAATGGCTACATAAAACGAAATACATGAAAACATATAACAGATTTCAATGAGCACTTCCATCCGATCGTCCCCCTCCACGACGTGCACGAGGACGACGACCGTCTTGTGGATTGCCCGAAGGCCCTGCCTCGCCTTCGGTCTGCACATTATTTCTCGTGCATTTCTTGTACGTATGTCCAGTGTCATTGCACTTTGTACATCGAACCTCCTTTCTCCCTGCCTCTGACTCATCCATGTCATTACGAATACGGCGGCTCTGCCGACGACCATGCTTCTGCCTCAGTTTATCCGTATCAGGACCACGTAGGTAGTCAGGGCCCGGCTCGCTTGTAAATGTCCCAAATATAGCAAAGCCATATATCTCAGCATTCCATGTCGTCATGACAGTCTCCTTCAAAAAATACGGCGACACATAAAGTTTTGGTGCCAAGTTTGTAAGCGAGCAAGCTGATATAACATGTGAGCAAGGCCTATGAAGGAGCTTCGGCTTCATGCATGAACATGAGCATGTCTCGTTCCGGATAATGCATTCCTGCACAATCCTGTCACGGTTGCCACCGCGCCGACCCCTGTCTCTACACGTAATCTCAAAACGATTCTCCCTTGTGCCCATAGGTCGTGCGCGATGGAATTCTGCCTTTTTGACCTTTTTTTTTCATGTAATCTGTCATGAACGGTGAGAATATCAGCTCACTATCAGCCAGTGCATTAGCAGCAGCTGCATGTCGCTCACGGAAATATCTACAAATTCCGTACAAAATTCCCTCAACAATAGCAACAAGAGGCAGTCCCCTGAGCACACGCATCACCAAGTTGTATACCTCTGCCAAATTTGTGGTCATTATTCCATATCTAGCCCCTTCTGTATCATATAATAATGACCACTTTTCCTTTCGCTCATACTCAATCCAATCCGAGAAGCATCTGATAGATAACCCGGACCTCCGGACAACATTTCTGGACACATCAGTTGGAAGCCCACAAAGAGGCACTGGCATATCATCAGGTTTCAGGTTCGGTTTCTTCAAGAACTCTTCAGTTTGCTTACTTGTCAACTCATCGAGATGCTGCCACAGCGCGTTGAACTTCCTCTGCTGATTCTGATTGCAAAGCCTCTTGAACATATTCATTAGTTGCTTAGTCTTGAACTGTCTAAAGAAATTTGCACCCAAGTGTCTCATGCACCACCTGGACTTAAGGTCCGACCGCCGAGGCGGAAGGCCACGCTCAGCATTACCATGCTGCATATCCAAAATCGCCCTCATAAGTCCGGGATGACGGTCATGTATTACGCAAACATCAGGTCATCCTTGCACCACTGCCAGCCGGACACGTTCCAGAAACCAGTACCAACTATCGGTGTTCTCACTCTCCACAAACGCGAATGCCACCGGTAATATTTGGTTGTTCCCATCAACTCCAATAGCAGTCAGTATCTGACCTTTGTACTTCCCTGTCAGGAACGTACCATCCATACACAGAATTGGCCTGCAATGACGGAAAGCAGTTATGCACTGACCCAATGCGAAGAAGGCACGGTGCAGTATCAATTTCCTAGGCTTTTTTGGATTGTCAACATCCATGATATCATAATATGTCCCAACATTCCTCTGCTTTATGGTTTCCAGTAGCTTTGGCAAGTTCTCATAAGATGCTTCATATGAACCAAACCTCTTCTCCATCGTCAGCTTCACCCATCGGTTCAATAGGTGCCGAATCATGTTCTGCATCCTCAGTGTCCTCAGCACTTTGAACCGTGTCCTCCATATCTTGAGTACCTTCCTCTTCCACGTCTTCCATCTCTGACAGCTCCTTCATGTACGCCTGAGCAAGAAGTACCAGAGGCCATCCACATTCTATGGCTTTATTCACATATTTTCTCCAAATTGATGTTGCATCAAGTGGGATTAACTCCCATAAATATCCGTGACGTGCACGGCTGACCATACCCATAACATTCAGACCGTGTTGGTTTTGATCAAGCCGAAACAGCTTCATCAACCAGTTCCGTATTCCTGTCATTGTCTTTTCATTTGGTTTTGGCACTCCTTTATACACTGATTGAAATCCGGACAGATCAACACCATTTTCATTATAACCAATCTGCCTTTCCCCGTAATAAATTTGAAAATATAACTTGTCTGACATACCTGCCGAAACAGGACAATCGTTTATTTAACCAATCCTACCAATTATACGACTGTAATTATCTGATAATACTATAAATGTACGCTATTATCTGATAATACTGTAAATACGTACGCTACTATCTGTAATACTATAAATACATACGCTATTATCGGATAATACTATAAATACGTATGCTATTATTATTTAATTTATATGCACTGCTAATTTCTATAATAATTCAAATTTACAATCTACATTTATTTGCTACTCTAAATTAAAAAAAAACCTACATTACAAGATTAAAAAATAATTACTAGGCGCCCTTTCCTCCTTCCCTCTCCTCCTCTCCTCCTCTCCTTTTTCTCTCCCCCGACGCTCTTCTCTTTCTCTCACTCTCCCTCAGGCGCGCGGTGGGGCGAGCCGCGGCGCGGATTAAATAGGCAGAGCCAGTCGCCCGACCGTTGGGCGAGTGGGACCCGCAGTCACCCGACGATGGGGCGAGTGGCCCCTGTCGCCCAACGGTCGGGCGACTGGGCCCCGCAGTCGCCCGACAACGGGGCGAGTGGTTCCTGTCGCCCAACCGTAGGGCGAGTGGGTCCTGTCGCCGGGCTATAGGGCGACTGGATTGCTGGGACCCGGCTATGTCGCCCTTTCAACGGGCTAATCGCCCATTGAAAGGGCGATTGGGATGCTACTTTTACAAATTTTTGAAACGGCATGTTATTTTTTTAAATTTATTTAAAAATAATGTTATTAATAAAAAAAAACCGGCCATCCGATGACTGCATCTGCATGCGGTACGGATCGAGTGGATTTTTTTTTTGTTGATAATACGGATCGGGTGGATTGACTGACTCAACTCTCGTCGTATTGATAAGATTTGGCGCAAGGTCCACTAGACGGATCGCGAGACGGCCAGCGTCTCGACTCCGCGCAGAGCTTGTTGCAGCGCGGATCTAGCTCAACGGCCGGTCGTTTGACGCTGGCAAACTCGATCGTCCCACTTTGGGCGATCGAGGGGAGAATGAAGCCTTGTTCCTGTACGGCTTCAGTCATCATGTTAACCAGACACAAGCACTTGGACAATTAAGCCCCCAACTGTCGTAGATTCATCAGGGTTGGAATTCGGTCAGACAGTAGAGACAAACGTGCATCAATTCTCAAACTTAATCAGTGTTTCATGATAATACATTCTCTGTTCATTTCCTAATGCTAAGTCAAGCATGGACTGAAAAATGGCATATATATCAGACGAAAATAGTCAACTGAAATAATCTATTCTTTTATGAGAAATTGAAGCATCTTTCTCAAAATTCAACAATAATGATACTTGAAAGTTTTCACTGAAACTTTAACAACAGCTCCGCGACACCTTGGATTTGTTGAGCTGCTTAGCAGAAAACAGATCCATTCCATTTGCCAAGTTGAATTCTCAAATGCTTCATTGAAGATCACTCAGCCCCCACGCCCCACGGGTGATGGCAGCTGTCTGCCACTAGCACAAGCTGAAAATATACCAAGCATAAAGCTTATACCCATGTTATAGTAATGTTTACAGCATAAGGTTTTGCAGTAGTGTGATCTCAAATTTGTCTCAAGGTAGGAGAAAAACTGAACAGTAGATAAGAACATCCTACTGTATTATTCATTAAAAATGTTACTTATATAGTCTGAATGCTAAACCTTATCTCTTCTTCATCATACCCTAACAGAAGTAGTAGCATTACTTACAGACCGACTTGTAACAGATCACGATTAACAAAACACACGTAACTAACGTGTACCTGGCATATAGAAACTCATGTAGGGAAACACGCAGTAGGATCTTTCTCTGTTGCAAACCTTCCTCGCCGTCAGTGACTCGAGCTCGATGATGAAGACGTCGTCATCGTCGTTGGCCAAAACGGCATAGGCTCCATCCGCAACACAAATCAAAACTGGTACCATTCTGTCAACACCACGCGGGAGCACGCTCTTGAGA
This sequence comes from Eragrostis curvula, assembly GCA_007726485.1. Taxonomy (NCBI): domain Eukaryota; kingdom Viridiplantae; phylum Streptophyta; class Magnoliopsida; order Poales; family Poaceae; genus Eragrostis; species Eragrostis curvula. The sequence goes on from CM017442.1 coordinate 41,571,740, forward strand.
TCGATGACCCTGTGTGGCGCAGCCCATTCCACATATCCATCGATACATGTCTTCCCCAGTCCTAGATGGAGTCTGTAGTCTTTATCATCGAAGCTAGCAAATCCCAGGATGCCGCCGCCGTCAGTCAGAATGACCGGGGCGCCTCGGCCGTACAGACGGGACGGGGGCGGTTCGATGAACGACAGACGACCCAGCCCGACCGTGTCGTACCGCAGGATGTCGCGACCGAGCTCGAAGGGGAAGTAGACCGCGTCTCCGACGAGCGCGACGGGCAACGTCGAGTCGACGAACCCGTGGGTTTGGATGGAGGTTGGCGCGCTCCACGAGCCGGTGACGGAGGAGTAGAGGCAGGCGTGCGCTGCCCTGTCGTCGTCTCCGTGGCCCACGACGGCGACGCGGAAGGGACCCCCGGCGCAGCAGCTGTGGTCGCAGCGGCCTACGGCGGCGCATAGCACTGCGGCGCTGTTGGGGAGGAATTCCGGGGTTTCGGGAATCTCCGGGAGGCGGTGCTGGTCGCCGGTGATCGGATTCCAGACAGCGTAATCGGCCGAGCCTGTCAAATTAAGGAGAACTCGACCGTGGCGGCAGTCGGACACATCCATGTAGCCCTTGGGGTCAAGGGTCGGGCGGAAGGACGTGGCGGGGACGAAGCCGGCGAGCTTGGAATCGGCGGGGTTGCGGAGGACGCCGAGAAGCGGCGGCGTCCGGTGGAACGCGCGGTAGCGGCCGGAGAAGCCTGGGTCGGTGACGATGCACCGCCAGGTACGGCAGACGGCGGAGGCGCGGAACTGGCACGCGGGGTCGTCTGGAGGGAGGCGGAGGAGGATCTCATCTACGGCGTCATCTGTCAGCGGGGTGTGCCGGCGGCGCCGACACCCGCCCGTCATGCCCTACGCGAGGAAGGGGATCAGGAGAAGGCGGCTGGACACGGCAAGCGGTCTGACATGTGGGTCTCAAAACGTTGACTCCATATATGGATTTTTTTTTTTTTATGACCGGCTGCCTTTCCGTGGCTCGGACCTGAAGAAGAAGCTGCCACCGTACGACAGACGAGACGATCAACAGCAAACACGATGGATGCGCGTGAAATCCAAGCGTTGTCTGACTCCTCTGAGCAATGGTAAGAACAGAGTCATTGCGTGGCGCGGCAGAGGTCTCGTCGTCCGCGGCGTTCCTCTCGGGTGTCGCGGCTGAGGCCCCTCATCGTTTGCCGCCTTTGCCACGCCACACACACTTCGGCCTCCCACTTGCGTTTGTGCACCGCCGCCTTCGCCGCAGTCACCGTGCCTGTGGTCGGAGCCGAGCCGGAGCCACGTCCAGACCCGCGCGCCGCGCTCCTCCTTCATGCACGAGAGGAACTGCCGGCGGCCAACCGGCTGCAGCTCCCAGAGGACGTCGACGACGGGATTCTCCTTCGCCTCACCATTGCCACCAATCCACGGTCCGCGTGAACCGCCTTCCCCTGCCGCGCGGGCTCTTTGAGCTGCCGCCGGGTGAGGAATTACCACGCCCGCTGGCCGTCCTGCGCGACTGCCGGCGTGAACTTCTTGGCGAGCTCCGCATAGCCCGCAGCGTACGGGTCTGTCTCACGGATGAACAAAGCGGCCGTCTTGCGTGCGGAGGCGGCGTGGACAGAGGGGCGGAGGTGGCACTCCATGAGCGCCAGGTCGGCTATCCCTGTTTTCTGTACGTAGAGAAAGTTTCAGTAAAAATAGTACTAGTTAATTTTCGATGAACATGAATCAAACTATGTTTCAGTGTTCGTTGCCACAAAAAAAAAGAAAAAAAAGAAACAGAAGATAAGGGTGTTTCAGCTTACTACTACATTGATCGTGTCATTTCTCAGTTCATTTGTGGTACATCCACTAGGAACTAGTAGGAACTGAATATACAGTGTAATTCTGGGAAATTAAAATCACTTTGGTTTTCTAGTTCAGTTTGGACAAGTTTCAAATCTGTTTAGTTCTTGATAAAAAGCTCATCATGTAGTTGAGCTGTATGTTATGTTCTGATTGACTTACGTGCTTGGATGTTTAGCTTTGATTTCTCATTAAAATCATTTTGGTTTCTCAGTTCATGTTTAGCTCGTTCATTCTTCCGTAGCATATATGATCCGATTGACTTATGTGCTTGCAGGCATCATTTGAAAATGACTTTTTTTTTTGTTGTTGTGTTGTTGTACCTACCCATTCTCTGTGAGTTTGATCTTTTCTTTATCCATCAATGGACAAGCGCTTGATGGTGTATGCATTTAAAAATGATATCATATTTTGTTTTGTAAATTATATAAGTTATGTTGGATATTTTTGAGAAAAACTTCCATGGTCGTCAATGTGCCACATCCCATATCCTCATTTTTGCACCATTCATTTTTCTTTCAATTACTTAAATATATGACAGTGTTGAACATATAATCGATAACATGTATAACCATATGGCATATTCATTGTTTAACATACATTTCTTTCCGCTCACAAATGTATTGTCTAAAGTGTATGTTGCACTTCCCCATCTCCTATTTGCTTGCTCGGGATTGTGATCTCCCGACGCTGGTCAAACTTGGATTAGATGAGATTTTCATGTATGACTCAGATGTATTGTTTTATGTTCTTGTTTAATAAAATATATACATATATCGCATATTATAGAAAAAATGGTTGGCATGTAAAATATATAATGTCAGCTTATACATATAACTTATTAAGGTAATATAGTGTCATAGTAGTTCACCCCTAATTTTGGCTTAGCTAGAAACTAATGTCCTAGGGTTGAGAGATCACTGAATGATGCCTAAGGTTTCAACTGTTCTGCCAGGGGATGTATATTCTTCATAGCCACTTCAAGTCTCTTGCAATGCTCACTCGATATAGTAAGGTTATGTGGGCAGTATTGTCTTGCCCAACTTTTCTAGGAACCATGTTCAATCGTCGGTTGTCTCTCTAAAGAAGAACCCGAAACCAATGGGCATATCCAATTTAGTATATGCAGGGTTTATGAACCTGATTCATATTGAACATTGAATTAGCATATTGCTGGAATTCCCATGTAGTTGTGTGTTGAATGCCAAAATGAATTGTGTGATGTAATTGTATGGATGCCTTCTGTGTGCTTCCATATCTATGCATCATCATCCTATAAAGATCATGTTTTTTAATTAGAACTAAGGAAAATTTGGGGTTCAATCACTATGATTTATAAAAATTTCTACTTCTACTAGTATTACTTTGTGCATATGCTTCAACCTGCCAGTGTTTATACAAATTTATTACTTTGAGTTGTACAAATTATTCATATGCTTCTATATGCTATTGTTTGACTTTGTTGCATACATATGTTGCAGGATCTACTGTCTGCACCAGATTCAAAAGTGAAGGGCACATCTTAGTAAGAGAGGAAACTAATTTTACATTAGTTAGCAATGGTATGTACCTGATCCTCCATGCCTCTGATCTGATTTGAGTCTCCCCTGCTTTGCAGTAGTGTGATCTCAAATTTGGTATGGGAGGAGAAAACAGAACAATATATCAAGAACATCCTACTGTATTCCTTAAATAAGGTTACTTAAAGCCTGAGTACCTACTGAACATTATGTATCTCCTTCATCTCACCGCTGCAATAGACCGACTTTACCTATATCACAACAAAACATATTAGAGAACTAGCAAGTATGAAATCTGTATACCTGGAGTATAGAAACTGATGTAGGGAAACACGCTGACTGATTTTGCAGACTTGCAAACCTTCCTAGCCTTCAGTGACTTGAGGTCGATGATGAAGACATCGTCATCTGCATTGGCAAAAATGATAATGCCCCCTTCTTCTGCAGCGCCCATCAGCATTGTCATGTTGTGGCCAACACCAAGCGGGATCAACTCTTCGAGGTCGATGATACTGTCTGTTGCCCATTCTGTGTCTCCATTGGGAGATGTCTTCCAAGTCCCCAGATGGAGCCTGCAGCCTCGATCCAAGCCAGCAAATCCTAGGGTGCTGTCGTGAGCCGGCATGATGACGGTGCCTCAGTCTTACCTCCGCGGCGGTTTGGTTAGCAGAGACAGGCCACGCCCTACCGTGTCGTATCGCAGGACGTTGCCGGTGAGCACGCAGCAGAAGTAGAGCGCGCCCCCCACGAGCGCGGCGGGCATCCGGTCGACGGCCCGGTGATACTGGATGGAGGTGGGCGAGCTCCACGCCAGTGGCGGAGCTGAGATGGCTCAGCCGGGCATTGATTTTTTGATTGGGCATTCATTTCTTGACTTGGGTATTAATTTTTAGCTCAAATCTCTGTATTTTTTAGGATTTTTAAGTAATATTTGGATTGTTTTTCAGATTTTTGGGTATTCATATGAATGCCATGAAGCATAGCCAGCTCCGCCAATGCTCCACCCGCCGGTGACAGAAGAGTAGAGGCTGGCGCAGGAGGTGCCGTCGGTTTTGCCGATGACAGAAGAAGAAGAAGATAAGGGTGTTTCATCTTACTACTTTTTTGGATCGTGTCATTTCTCATTTCATGTGTGGTACATCTACTAGGAAGTAGTAGGAACTGAATATACATTGTGATTCAGCAAAAATAAAATCACTTTCGTTTCTAGTTCAGTTTGGACAAGTTTCAAATCTGTTTAGTTCTTGATAACCTCACCCTCATCATGTAGTTGAGTTATATCTTATGTTCCTATTGACTTACGTGCTTGCATGTTTAGCTTTGGTTTCTCATTAAAATCACTTTGGTTTCTCAGTTCATGTTTAGCTCACTCATTCCTCAATGGCTTATATGATCTGATTGACTTACGTGCTTGCATGCATCATGTAAAAAGACATTTGTTTTTGGTAGTGTTGTTGTTCCTACCCATTCTTTGTGAGTTTGATTTTCTTTTAGCCATCAATGGACAAGCGCTTGATGGTGTATGCATTTAAAAATGATGTCATATTTTGTTTGGTAAATTATATTTATATTTATGCTTGATATTTTTGAGAAAAACTTCCATGGTCGTCACTTTTCCACATCATATATATATGAAATTGTTGAACATGTAATCTATAACATGTATACCATAGTATGGCATATCCATTGTTTAACATATGTTTTTTCTTCCATTCCCAGTGTATCATCTAAAATGTATGTTGCACTTTCCCATCCCCTGTTTGCATGATCGGAATTGTGATCTCCTGACGAGGGTTGAACTTGCATTAGATGCGATCTTCATGTATGACTCAGATGTATTGTTCTATGTTCTTGTTTAATAAAATATATACATGTATAGAATATTATAGAAAAATGTTTGGCTTGTAGAATATATAGTGTCAGTTTATACATAGAACGTAGTATATATTAAGGTAATATAGTGTCATAGTAGTTCACCCGTAATTTTGTTTTAGGTAGAAACTCATGTCATAGGGTTGAGAGATCCTTAATTATTTCTTTGTTCTGAGAGACGATATACATTCTTCGTAGCCACTTAAAGTCTTTTGCAATTGTCACTCGATATAGTTGGGTTATGTGGGCAGTATTGCCTTGTCCAACTTCTCCAGGAACCATGTTCCATCGTCAGTCACGGTTGTCTCTCTAAATAAGAACCCAAAACCAATGGGTACATCCATTTGTGCCGATTTAACTTTATTATTTCTGTGATGATCCTAGGTTCTTAATGGTACCCTCACACGTATTGTGAGCCTATGCCTTTCCTCTAATTTTAAAAGAAAGCTCTCTGAAGCACATCTGCTAGTGCACTCTGACCCTATCAGACCTCCTTCTCCACAACTCAAATTCAGTTCGAATGACATGTTGCCCGACAGTGATTCTGAACTCATCCATGGCAGTTCTATACATGTTTATCTTTTTCGGTGTTTTATTTCAGTATCCATTTGTGTCAAGGTTGACTTAGGACGATTGAACTGAAATATGGAATTTTTTTGTTATTTAAGTTTGTACTGCTTACTTCGGGATTATCCCAATCAATGTAACTCAATTCTGAGATCCCGGGCTAATTTTAGTTCAGCTTCGCTCCCATGTAAAGTTTTTTAGTTGAGATATTACTCTCTTCTAATTAACACAGCCACTCGAAACTGACTCTAAAGAAAGAAAGAAAAAAAGGATGTGTTTCCGGCTCCATATCGTGTTTCAATTACAGTGGAACAAGGTTGCCCAAGCAGTATTTCAGGTTTTGAGCAGATCCTTGTGTAACTAAAATTTGACCACTGTGCAGCAGAGTTGATTTTCTGTTGAGAATCTCAACAAATCCATCATCCTGTAGGGCTGGTAGTTTCTGATTTCCAGTGCTATGATATCTGTGTAAAAGTTATGGGGAGATACAATCAAGTATATTGCTCAACTAGCGTTATTCTAGTTCTTACCACATTTTCTATTAGCATATTGAAAATCTTTGTTTAAATTTCATCTTATGGATTGTTCTAGGCTTGATATGTGGTGCATCCACTAGGAAGTAGGAACTGAATATACTACATACTGTTTCTTTTTTAAAACTATATCACTGCGCTTTAGTTTTGTTTCAGTTTTGATAACAGGTTCCCGAGCATCAATACATTGCTTCTAAAAAAACATCAATACATGATAATATTTGGTTCTTATCGAATTCATAATAATCATGGTTTAATAACTCTTTTCCATGTCTTCAGTTGAGCTACATCTATTTCAGACAGGCAACCCGTATAGTCGTATAGTTGTTGAAAAAAAAAATATTCAGTCCATGTGTCTATGTTTGGCTTCTGTTCCAGTTTGACATGAAAAGGAAGTTGTTTTCGGTACACAAGACTGCATATGGTTGTTTTGCGACTTGCAATCACCAGAGCAGCTCAGCACTGGCGAGCAACAACAGCAGGAAGAGGCTGTAGCCATCTACGAGATCCTTGCAGGACAAAGAGCAATATCCGGCTGGCAAGATCCATGATCAGAGGCCGTTACATGCCGAGATACAGTAAAACGAGGAAATGCTGATCAAAAGACCGGCTTGCAGAGAATATCGAAGATGATACTGGAGACCATTTTGGCTAACTGAATCAGAGAACGAAGATTGCTAGGCAGCATCGATCGAACCCAAAAGGATTGTTGTTGATATGAACAAAATTTTGTGATAGAAACAAAATCTGAAATTTGAACAGAAGCACTGAAGAGCATGTCCAATTGTTCACCAGCATCCTGCTGTTTCAGAACCTCACTCACAGCCCACCAAAGCACCACGGCACCCCACTGTTGCACGGAGCCTTCGGCGGCGATGACAGATCGATCGAGGACGCGCCGGGCGGGGAGATGTTTGTTTCTCAGTTTGAAGAGATCTGCTGGTTTGCGTTCGTTAAGCAACCACGGATCTCAGGAGGTAGTCACGATGAAGGCTTTGGAAGCAAGTATGACGTCTGGAACGCGGCGGCACTCCGGGGTCCGGCGTGGCGCGGAAGGGCCGTCTCGTGCGGTCACTGGGGCGGTCTTTATTCGAAATAGCGACCACCCCTGGTCTCTGGTAGCCGTCCGATGACTGCATGAGGTCCAGGTTCCGTGAGTTGACTTGTCTTGGTATTAACAAGGCTCGAACTTCTGCATCGCCAGGCTCGCGGAGAGCACGGTTCGGCATGGCATGGGGAAAAGGAAAGGTAGGAGCTGCGCCGGCGCCGCTGTTGCACGGCGCACGGGCACGACGCTGTGGTCCTTGGAACGATCGGATCAGAAGCGCCGGCGAGATCGGTCTCGCCGCCTTGACCACTGTTCGATCGGAACTGGAGGAGAAGTGCGTGTGTGTCGTGTGCGCAGCTCGGACCTGGCGAAGAAGCCGCCACGGCACAACAGACGAGACGATCTACGAACACGATGGATGCTGGTGAAATCCAAGCGCCGTGTCTGCCTCTGCTGAGCACTGACAAGAACAGACAGAGTATGCTCTCGTCGTCGTCCTCGGGGCTTCCTCTCCGTTGCGTGGCAGGGCAGAGCAGAGGTCTCGTCGTCCGCGGCGTTCCTGTCGGGTGCGGCGCGGGCGCCTCCCTTTACGGACGTCGCTAAGGTGGCCGCACCAGTGGCGCGCCGTGGTGGCCGCACTTGATTCGTCATCTTGGACCTCCCCCTTGCATCTGTGCACCACCGCCTTCGCCGCGGCCCCGAAGGACGTAGACGACGGGATTCTCCTTCGCCTGACCATGCAACCAGTCCACGGTCCGCACGAACCGCCTCCCCCTGCCACGCGGACTCTTGAGCTGCTTCCGGGTGAGGAATAACCACGCCCGCTAGCCGTGCAGCGCGACCGCCGGCGTCAACTTCTTGGAGAGCTCCGCGTGGTCCGCGGCGTACAAGTCGGCCTCCCCTCGTGGACGAACGACGCGGCCGTCTTGCGCTCGGAGGTGTCACTCGATGAGCGTCAGGTCGGAGATCCCTGTTTTCTGTAGATAAATTTTCAGTTCCTACAACTTCCTAGAGAAGCCTCCACCGAACAACAGATGAGACCATCAACAGCAAACACGATGGATGCGCGTGGTGAAATCCAAGCGCCATATCTCACTCTGCTGTGCACTGATAAGAACAGAGCATATGCTTTTGTCTAGTACTCTACTGTACTATTCAGTTACAGGCTTCAGAAACAACTTTTCAGTGCTATCCATACTTTAATATTTCAGATAAAAACTCTCATCCATATTTATCCTTCTCGGTGTTTTAATTTTGAGTTTCCATTTGTGTTGACGCCAACGACAACGTAGAACGGTTGTACTGAAATATGAAATTTTGTGTTCACTGTTTACTCAGGAATTATCCCAGCCGATGTGAATCAATTCTGAGATCCTGGGCTACTTTTCTTTTGGGCTTCGCTCCCACGTAAAGTTCTTTAGTTGAGATATTACTCTATTCTAATTAACACAGCCACTCGGCTTCATATCCTGTTTCAGTTAAAGTGGAACAAGGTTGCCTTTCAGGTTTCGAGCCGATTGGTTTTCTGTTGACAATCTCAATAAATCAATCATCTTGTAGAGCTGACAATTTCTGGTTTGCAGTGCTATGATTTCTCTGCAAAAGTTATGGTGAGATACGATCAAATATATTTCTCAATTAGCGTTACTCTTATCACATTTTCTATAAACATGGTTGAAAAGCTTTGTTTAATTTTTTTCACGAAAAAGGGAAGTATGTTTCAGTCTGCTATATCAGCTCATTAATTGTTCTAGGCTTGATATGTGATGCATCCGCTAGGAAGTAGGAACTGAATATATTGTTTTTGTTGAAAGCTATATTAATGCACTTTAGTTTTGTTTCAATATTGATAATAGGTTCCCAAACATCAGTTCATATTTGCTTCGTATTGAATTCATAGTAATCATGGTTCATTAACTCTCTTCCGTGTCTTTAGTTTAGCTACATATTCAATTATATTTGAGAGAGCCAATTGGAAATAGTCGTTTAGTTCTTGAAAAGAACATATATTCAGTCTATGTGTCTTTGTTGTTTGGTTTTAGATACACAAGATTGCACATGGTTGTCTCGCCACTTGTTATCACCGGTAGGGCCCCGCACTGGCGAGCAACAACATCAGGAAGCGGTAGTAGCCATCTACGAGACCCTCGCGGCACGTACAGCAATATCCTGCTGGGAAGATCCATGATCCCCTTGCACATGTCAAGGGAATGCAATTTTGTTATAGTGTTGTTGCTATAATGACACAATCTTCGTGAGTTGATTTCATTAATTTTTGGTTTAAATAGTCAATGGACATTGGACACACATTTAATGGTGATGATATTAAGAATAAAAAATGATGTGATATTTTATTTTTGTAATTTGTCTCATTTGTATTTGATATTATAGAGAAAAAGTTCCATTGTCTTCATAGTGACATGTCTCATATTATCATATTACATAGTTTACCTTCTAGTACTTAAATATATGAAGTGCTGAATATGCATTTTGCATTATCTGTAAACTATAACCTGTATAACCATAGTATTATATGCCTTTGTTTTTAAAACACACTTTTATCCATAAACTGTGTGTCCCTGCAAGATTGCAACTCATGCGAAAGACCAAAATAGAGCCTAGCAGAACTGTCATATCTTGATTTGAAGAAATTTTATCACTTCTTAATGAAATACATATAAAGCATGTTATATAAAAATGAGTTGATTTCGACTAAGCTTTATATGCATTATATTGAGGTAATATATTGTCATAGTAGCATGCCCCTCGTCTCAACTCTAGCTTAAGCGGTGATAATAACAAGATAAAGATGATGTTATCATCATAAGTATAAGAGCTCCTTCTGGTAATTAATCACCAATTCCATTTGAAAAAATATAAAGAAGTGTGAGATCATGTACCTGTAGTGTAGAAACTCATGTAGTATATGGGGATTTGAATTTGATTACCTTGCACAAAGAAGAGGAAAACGATGAATGGAGTGAGGATGTATAACAAAAATGATAATCACCTTGGAAAATAATGTATGAACTATTATGAGAATCAATTTGGATCATGTATCCTCACACTTGTCGCTCCTGAAATTTCAAAGTTGCTGAGATCCCACAGATATTTCACTGAAGAATGAAGAAGTGAAAATGATCAAAACTTTCATCCGTGTAAACATACCAAATAGAAAAATAGTGGCACCAGGATGTGAAGAGAAAATGGAGACAATGACATGACCAAACTGAGGGAGTTCTTCACAAACAAATTGGCAGAATACCCACTTTTCTACTGCACTTTTGACACAGACGGTGAAAATAGAGTGCGCAACATGTTCTGGTCTCACGCTTCAAGCAGAATGAACTATGAGTCATATGGTGATATTGTCAGTTTTGACATGACCTATGAAATTAACATGTACAAACATTAAGTTTGCTCTCTTTGTTGGAATTAATGGGCATGCGCAGAACATTTTAGTTGGTGGTGCATTGCTAACTGAAAACAAACTACAAAAAAATTTAGATGGTTGTTCAAATTGTTCCTGGCACGAATGGGAGGCAGAGACCCATTGGCAATAATTACTGCCCAAGATGCAACTATGAAAGCAGCAATAGAACAAGAACTACCACAAACAAGATGAGTTGAAACAGCAATGATAATAGGTTTCAGTTAGCCATGAATTTCAACTAAGGTTGCCTTCTTCACACATGTGTTGTCATATCTGAGAACTGAGATGTGGTCATCATTACGCCCATGAATCTACATTAAAATGGTGGGTGCAAATGCAGGCATCATTAAGAAACAACAGTAAGTATATGAAGCACATATTCACAGCCTTGCAACTCCCCTAGTCTCAATTGTGCACCGTACCCCATACGTGCAACACAACCAAGCAACAAAAGTCCAAATAGACCATTCAGCGCCGGCAGCTAGCAGGTCAAGCAATATATTAGCATATCAATCTTCTTCATATTTCCTTTTTCTGGACTGCTAGCTCATTCATCCATGGCTTATATGATTTGATTGACTTATCTGCTTGCATGCGTCATGTACAAAGACTTTATTGTAGTGTTGTGTACCTTCCCATTGTTTGTAAGTTCGCTCTTTTTTATCCGTCAATGGACAAGCGCTTGATGGTGTATGCATTTAAAATGATGTCATATTTTGTTTGGTAATTTATCTCCTTTTTGTTGATATTTTTCAGAAAAACTTCATTGGCGTCATTGTGCCACCTCTCATGTTATCGTGTTTACACCATTCAATTTTTTCTTTCAAGTATTTAGATATATGAAGTGTTGAATATGTAATCTATAACCTGTATAACCATAGTATGTCATATCCATTGTTTAAAATATGTTTCTTCCTGTTCACAATGTACCGTCTAAGGATTGTGGTGTGGGGTTGCAGTTCCTCGCCCCTGTTTGTGTGCTAAGGATTGTGGTCTCTTGACGAGGATTGAGCCTTGGCTAGATGCAATCTTGATGTGTGAATCAGATGTAATGTTCTCTCATTATGTAATAAAATATGTACATAGCATATTATAGAAAAAATGGTTGGCTTGCGGTGTAGGTTGCAGTTCATCTCCCCCTGTTTGTGTGCTTAGGTTTGTGGTCTCTTGACCAGGATTGAGCCTGGGTTAGATGCGATCATGATGTGCGACTCAGATGTAATTTTTGCTCTTATCATTTAATAAAATATGTACATAGCATATTATGGGAAAAATGATAGACTCGCAAAATATATATGGCTAGCTTATACATACAATGAATTAAGGTAATATAGTGTTATAGTGTAGTTCACCTCCTAATTTTGACTCTACATCGACACTCAAGTTGTAGGGTTTAGAGATCATTGAACACATTGTGCATTATGGTGAAACAACCGATGTTTTGACGTAGGGTGCTAGTTCATGACTCACTAACGCCACAGATAATTGCATCCTACACATGGTGTGGCCGACTGCTACTATGACATCGCATCAATGGGATAGCAGAGATCAGAACGAGACAAAACAAACAAATAAGTGAAGCATGCAGCTGAGAATAGGTCGCTTACCATAGGAAGTCAAAGATTACAACGAGAAAGGAATGAGGCTGGTGTCTTAGTGACAGTATGATATTTTCAGACTTTTGATTCTTCTCTCCCTGTAAAGGATTAGTGAGGAATTCGTTAATGATATTTTTTTCCAGCTAATTCTTTGATCAACCACCATACTGAAACTATTTCCTATCGTTAAGGATAAATTGTTGTGTTTGAGTCACCTTGATGCTTCTTTTAGAGTACACAGTTTTTTTTTTAATTCTTTCAATACACCTTCTTCCATTCTGCTTGCCCTGGATTCACTATTGTTGGACACGAAAGTGTAAAATGCTTACTCCTATTTGGGGTTCAATCAGTGTTACTTGCTGCCATAAATCTAGTTCATGGTTGGCCATCAACATATAGAATGTTTGGCACATGTCAATCCATTTTTGTGATGGAAGGAAATAAGTAGATTGCACTAACATGTTCTTATGATAATGGTGGTTAACAGCAATCACAATCTATTTTTGCCAATAGGGGCAAAAAAAAATTCCCCGCTCAATGAAATTATATTAGAGTAAATTTCATCACAGGTCCATGAACTTGCGTGGTGCGCTCATCTGGGTCCATTAACTTATAAATCGTTCATTCATACCCAACAACTTGTTCCACCGCTCCAAATGACACATGCAAGCTGCCATGTTTGGCATCTTTTTGCCACACAGGCACCAAATCTTCCCAATTGTGCATGATGATGTTGGTATGAGCGTATTAGCTTTTTAAGAATTGTGGTTTTGAATGGAGAACCCTAAATTTTGTACCGGGTGAATGAAAACAAAAGTCCCAATATAACAAAACTAGCTTCTCCGATACATTCGATTTTCCTTTGAAAGGGATCTGTATCGGAACATGTTAATTGCAAAGTAGCACACATAATTTTTTTTAATCTATGTGAATATATATATTAATATTTGACTTGCTTGTTGCATCAATCTTTCTGGCTAACAAAATGGAATCATTCTGGTATTCATGTTAGACGAGACCTGGAATTGCCATGGTTAACATACATGCTTCATGAGAACAAGTTATGATCATCTTCATTCGTTTGCCTTTGGACCAGGTATTGTATAACAAACTAAAGAGTTAATGGATCGCGATTATAAATTGCGATCCAAATCGCGTGAGCATTTGCAGAATTCTGAGCCGACGGCACAATGGCGGCCAGCGTGGTTGCGCCGGCGCCGACGACTCCTCCCCCCAACCCCACAACTTTTCCGCGCCCGCCAACCGCGAGGCGGAGATTCCCCACACGCGCCTCAAAGGGTCCAGAGATCGGGGGACGGCAGCGTCGGCGCGCCGACATGGCCGTGGGCTGCGGCGCCTGCGGATGCTCGACTCGGTCCTCGTCGCCTCGACGGACCCACCGATTTGGCTTGTACGTGCAACGAGGCTCTAGGCTCGTAGAGCTGGTTCTTGGATTGGAACGACCGGATCAGCGGTGCCGGCGAGATCCGTGACATCCGTTTCGCCGCCGTGATTCTTTTGCGTGATCGGTCTCGCGGCCTTCCTCTTTACGTGGCGCGGCATAGCAGAGCTCTCTTTGTCCGCGGCTTTCCTCACGTTTCGTGTGCGGGCGCCGCGGCGGACGACGCAACGGAGCCCTCGTCGTTCAGGAGCCGGCGCCGCTGCCGTACCGGTGGTCTCGCCGTCGGCCTTCCCGTGGCGCGCCGTGGTGGTCGCACGAGATTCGTCTCGTCGGCGGCGGCAGGACCTCCCCCTTGCGTCCGTGCACCACCGCCTTCGCCGCGGTCACCGCCTCACCGCGCGCCTGTGGTCGGAGCCGAGCCGGAGCTCGGACATGATGATGCACCTCGTCCGTACCAGCGCGCCGCGCTTCTCTTTGATGAACGAAAAGAACTGCCGGCCCGAGGACGTCGACCATGGGCTTCTCCTTTGTCTCGCCGTGCCGTCACCACGGTCCGCGCGAACCGCCTCCTCTTGCCGTGCGCGCTCTTGAGCAGCAGCCGGGTGAGCAAGTACCACGGCCCGCTCGCCGTCCTGCCCGCGTGAACTTCGTGGCGAGCTCCGCGGGGTCCGTGGCGTACAGGTCGGCCGGGAGACGAATGTATGGACAGATGCCATTGACAAAATTCAGCAAATACGTAGTACATCATCTTGCAGAGACGAGGCTTAGACTCAACTTTTCCAGATCTCTGTTTCCTGTAGATAAAGTTTCCGTAGTAACATTAGTATTAGTCATTTTGGTCGATTCATACTGCATATAGTTTCTGAAATTTCTATGAACATGAATCGAGCTATGTTTCAGTGTTGGTTGCACCAAAAAAAAAAAAAAAGGAAACAAAAAAGAGAATAAAATTTTGCTCCCCTCGTCCCTGTGATTGAATAAGCTAGCTGGTGGTTCCATGGCTCGTGGCTGCACGTAAAAAACAGAACAATTCCGTTCGATCCAGCAGTTCTCAGTGGCTGCTCTCTAGTACAGTCTACAGCAAGGTTGAACTTGCAGACATAGCTGATAAGCACAAAGAGATCCTTGGATAAATGGATAGGTGTAGGCAGCATTACCCTTTCAAACTTCCGGTTGAAGAATGAGCTCTCTTTCTATCGAAGATACTGTTTCTTAATTTAGTTCTCAGCAGCTGTTCTTGAGTTTCTTTTATTAATTACCACGCATGCAAACTTGTGTACGGAAAAGTGAATACTGCAGTATTTTTCAGTTCCAGTGTGCTGTCTGCTAGAAAACCTCAAACATTGTTCAAACCAAACTGAAACAGAGAGTGAGACTGAACGGAAATTCTAGGTATACTGAAAAGACACACATATTGGTTTTTTTTTTTCAGAAGAAGAAACGGAAATTCTAGGTGCATGGGCTGTGTCCAACAGAACAAGATAGTGACACGACAGGCCTTCGAATTCCAAGCGTTTCAGCCGGTTGCATTGTCACAGGGAATCATCGACGGGGCTCACCTCTATGGAGCTGCGGGGTTCTCCAAGCAACGGAAGCTGCTCCTTCCTAGGCGAGCGTAGTGTTTTTTTTTTTTTTCTCTCGGTTTCGGGAGCCTGTTCCTGTTTCTCTTCTGTTCATTTCAGATTGTAAGGGTATGTTTTGCCCTTCACTCTTGTATTTGTAACAAACTTCTCTTTTTCTTAATGAAAAACGTGCTCCGCACGTTCTTATAAAAACAAGATAGTGGCAAGACTAAGCTGAGACTTCAACATGAAAGGCGTGCGGCTGTTCTCAAATCATGATCATGATGAGACAAACTAGAACATAAGTTTAATTGGCTCGTCACAAAACAAACTAAAACTCAGCTACAGCGATTCGAGAGAAGCGCTATCTGCATTCATTTCCTAAATGCTTAGCCAAAGCTTGAACTGGCTGAAAACAAGCGCGTGACTGAAAACAAGCGCGTGGACGGCGTGCACGGAACAGTGGCTGACGTGTATGTAGGACCGGCCGGCTCAGGCAGGCAAGTCAGGCCGGGCGACCCGACCGTACGTGCCGATGCCACGGCGACGGCAAGCATACGCAGCAGCCGGTGTTGCACGGAGCATTCGACGGCGATGACAGAGGACGTGCCGGGCGGGGAGATGTTTGTTTCTCAGTTTCAAGAGATCTGCTGGCATGTGTTGAGCAACCACGGCTTTCTGGAGCCACAGTCACGGTGAGTGAAGGCGTTGCAGGCAAGTAACATGTCTAGAACTCGGTGGCGCTCCGGCGAGGCGCCTAGGTGCTGTGTCGCTATTTGAAGAAGCGAGCACGGAGCACCCATGGTCTCTGTTAGTCGTCCGATGAACTTCGTGTGGTTCAGATCGCGTGAGTTGACTTGTCTCGTATTGATAAGGCCCGCTGCATCCATCGAGGACCCAGTGGATCGCGAGACGGCGATCCTCCCGAGCGCAGAGCATGTTGATGCCACAGCATTCAGCGGAGCTTGTCGTTGATTCAGGTGCTGGCAACCTCGTCCTCGCTTCCTGCAACTAGCTAGTTGCTCGCTCTGATCTGCTTACGTGTCGGTTCCTTTGATCGCCTTGCTTGTGTCAGTTGCTCGCCGTCGCGCGTGGCCGGATCGCATTTGAATTTCTCCATCGCCACGCTAACGGAGATCACAACGCGGCATCGGAGCTCGATGGCCGTCTAGCTAGCGCCCCACCGTGGTGTGTGGAACTTGTTAAGCTGATAGTGGTACATGAGCTGCCGTTCAGCTTTGTTGAATATCAAAAGTTCATGTACCACTATCACACCGGGATGCAAGCGGCGCGGGACTGACCGCAAGGCCGCTGGGCCGTCCCGCGCCGCAAGCCCACATTTGACCCGCAAGACGGCCTGCTTTGGTGAAGCGGGACCAAGCGGTCATCCCGCGGGTTCCCGGCGGCGCTGCAAATCCCGCAAGGCGGCTTCACGACGACGGCGAGCCCTAGCCACCGGACCTTCCAAGCCTCGACGCTACCACCCTTCGCCGAGATGTAGTCGGCGCGTCCGCCGTCGAGGGCGCGGTCTCCTACACCCTCGCCCTCTCCTCGCGGGAAGCTCCCTCAAGTTCCACTCGTCATTAGTCGCCGCGCCACAAGCAACTACGGCGGCGGCGAGTCTCATGGGGGCGTCGAGGCTCCAACGCCACCACCTGTTGCCTGTGCGTCGTCATCCCACCCTCCGTCGCGGCGTCCTCCATTGCCCTCGAGCTCTTCTCGAGTGAACCTCGCTGAAGATCCAACCAAGGTAATCCCTGTCCTGTTCTACTGCTATACATATACCAAGTGGTAATTCTTGGCTATGAACGGCCACTGCTAGGAAGGCCATGAACGACCACTACTGAACTCTGGTAATTCTTGGTCGTTTTGTTTGTTGCCGTAGTAGTAGTACTAGCATACTTACTAGTGCTGGCTACTCTATTTCAGAGTAGCATTGCTAATCACTGCTCATTGGAAATTAATTATTTGCCTGATTCATCATCCTTTCCCTTTTGCGCTCACTGTCCATTATTTGATGTGTATGCAGCACAAAAAGGGTGATAAAGTACCTTCAATGGCGGAAAGGAAGTCCCCAAGTGTTAATCGGTCAAATGCTCTAGACGCAAAGCGGTTCAAATCACCGATGTCACTAATTCCTGTGAAGTCGCCAGGAATAAGGTTGATGTTATCGCCAAATCTTACGTCTCCATTGCCGATTACAATTTCTCCTTCTCAAGGTAATGCACTTCCATTGTTCTGCAATACTTAAATTTGTTCTCTCATACGTGATGTGTTTCCATTCAGATTACCAATGTCATGAATATATTTGTTTTGCAATGCTAAGTTTTGTTCTTCAACACTTAATGTGCTTCCATTCAAATCACCAATGTTACCCATATATTCCTGTTCTGCAATACATAAATTCGTTCTGCAATATATTGATTTTGTCCTATAATATGCTTTACATGCCAATATTAGGATTTTCACACCGAAATAGAAGGCGAAAACTTAAATCTGACATCTGGACACATTTTGAGCCTATCTATGATGGTCAAACTCTTGTGGAGGCCAAGTGTATTCATTGTAACAAACTGTTCAAAGCAAGCCGAGATCTTGGTACTAGTGGCTGTCGTAGGCATTTAAAAGCTTGTAAGGGAAAATCCAGAATGGATGACATAATTGATCAACTGAAATTTGATAGTCTATCCTTACATGATGATACTCTGAAAACTTGGAAATTTGACCAGGAATAATTTGAAAAAGAGCTTGTTAAGCTGATAGTGGTACATGAGCTGCCGTTCAGCTTTGTTGAATATCAAAAGTTCAGAAGCTTTGTTGCCACCCTCAACCCTTGGTTTAAGCATGTGTCGAGAACCACCATCAAGAAATATTGTATTAACACCTATGAGGAAGGGAGGGAAAAATTGCAGGGGGTCATAGAAAGATTGATGTGTAGATTTCCTCTCACTGCTGACTTGTGGACTTCAAATCAGACATTAGGATATTTGTGTGTGACGTGTCATTATATAGATTCTAGTTGGATACTTAACAAAAACATCATCAAGTTCACATCGGTTGAAACACCGCATGATGGACCGAACCTGTTTAGTGCTATGTTACGGACTCTTCAGGAGGACATAATTTTTGGTATAACTGTGGATAATGCATCAGCAAATGATTCTTTTCTGAGCTCTTTGCAAGAGAATCTTAAAGCTAAGCGTGCAGTATTTCGTGAAGGAGAATTACTTCACTTTCGGTGTGCAGCACACGACTTGAATTTAATTGCTCAAGAAGGTCTTAAGACTATGAAAGGGGCTGTTGAGAATATTAGAGAGAGTGTTAGATATGTAAGGAGCTCACCTTCTCGAAGGGAGCGATTTGAGAAAATAGTTCATCGGATTGGCATACCGTATTCCCAGCCTACCCTTGATGTTGCTACGAGATGGAACTCTACATATGAAATGCTCCTATCAGCATCTAATTTTAAGAGAGCATTTGAAGCACTGGATAAAGAGGACCCTCAATATTTGCATGAACCATCAGCAGATGAGTGGAGAATGGCCAAGAAGCTCTGTAGCATGTTGAAGATTTTCAGCGACGCGACTCAAGTGGTTTCAGGTTCTCAATACCCTACTGCCAATTTGTACTTCCATCAATTATGGGAAGTGAAAAAAATGTTAGAAAATGAGGCATCAAGCTCAGAGCCTATCATTGTGTCCATGGTTCAAGAGATGAAAAAGAAGCTCCAGAAATATTGGGACTTGTCTTTCTTAAATATATGTCTTCCTGTTGTTCTTGATCCCAGGTTCAAAATGGGCTTTCTTAACTTTTGTCTGAAACAAGGATTCGGTAAAATGGCAATGGTTTATTTCTCAAAAATAAAGACGACATTTCGAGAGCTCTTTGATGAATATTCCTTGCAATCTAAAGATCAGATATCTAGCAATGCACAGCCAAGCAATAGCGATGAGCCAAGCATTGATGAAAACAACCCATGGGCAGATTGGGGACAATATCAGAATCTGACGCAAAAGAAGACAATTAGTGAGCTTGAGGAGTACTTGAGTGAAGAAACAGTTCCTATTGAATGGCCCTTTCGATATCCTAGATCATTGGAAGGTCTATTCGAAGAAATATCCAATTCTTGGTCGAATGGCGCGCGACATTCTTGCTATCCCAGCTTCTACAGTTGCATCAGAATCAGCATTTTCTACAGGTGAGAGGGTCATAAATGATTACAGGAGCAGATTAAGTAGTAATACAGTTGAGGCGCTGATTTGTCTCCAAGATTGGTTAAGGTTGCAAGGTTATCTCAGTAATTGCGACAACATTGCTGGTAATATGGTCGAAGAGGACACTGAGGCATGAAAACTTAAGGTAATCACTCCGCTTTTGCTTGTATTATGTTGTTATCTACTGAATCTCTAGCTTCTTTTATTTGCTAGTGTTTGGTCCTAATTATTCCGTTTTCTCCCTTCTGTAAATTAGTTTGCAGGTTTGTTGACCGGAGCTTTTGTATCTACTGCCAGCAACTGAGAAAAAGGAAGTATACTCCTGTGGTGGACTGTCGTATGGCCAAGATCACTTTCCAGATCTTTTAATTTATTTGTGGAGTGTAATTTATTAGCAGTGATTGGTTCAAATGTACCTTGACCTTGTATTAGTCACGCTCAAATTTCTGAAGTGTTAATGTTGATTGGTTCATGAGGCGGTCACGGTCACTGTTTTTTGAATTCAGTGCTGTTAATGATATACTTGCTACCTGCAATGCAAATGCAGTTTGTGCTGGGCTGAGTGATTGATAATAGTACTAAGTACTAACTAAAGGTGTAAATATTGTTTGCATGATTCAGATAAGCTCCTCTGATGTTGGATGATATAAAATTGCATCTACTTTCTTGATCTGATGCATCACATTTGGATGCAGATATTGGTCTTGCGGCAACTGGTTATTGAAACGGCAACTGGTTATTGAAAGTGATGTATCGAATAGAAATGTTTTGTATCTGTTTTGCACATACATGAATCTGATGGTGCTAAAAATATTGCACGATACTGTATCAATCCGTTTATGTTGCACATCCAAGGTAAGCATACATACTATTCGGCTCATTTCTGTTATGAAGCAAACTACATGGTACGAGTAACCAAGCGGCAAGCACTAGACTACACGGGACGTGTAACGAGCATGCCACGGCGCCGCGTCTCAGCGTGCGACAGCATTTTGCGGCTACCCTGCGGGCGGGCGCGTCGTCCCGCAAACTGCTTCGCGGCCACACGCGGGCGGGCGCGCAGTCCCGCAAAGTGTTCGCGGCTCATGCGGGATGCGGGGCGGGCAACCGCAACCTGCCCCGCTTGTATCGCTTTGATATCTTTGTAAAGGCGGGATCTGCGCCCTTT
Source organism: Eragrostis curvula (assembly GCA_007726485.1). NCBI lineage: Eukaryota > Viridiplantae > Streptophyta > Magnoliopsida > Poales > Poaceae > Eragrostis > Eragrostis curvula. The sequence goes on from CM017442.1 coordinate 41,592,516, forward strand.
GATAACTTCGTAACGGACGTCGCAAAAGCACGGGTATCGCGCCGGCGCATGGCGTCGATGGCGAGGCATCGGCATAAATAACGTACTGACATGGCAGGAGAGCATTCCCAGGCCGCCCCGCTTTTGGTCATGCAGCAGCAATGGAACCGTGCAATGTAAGAAAAATGCTATAGAACCGACCCGGGTGTGCGATTACATGATCTACGGCTGATTAGCAAGTGATTTAGCTAATTAATCACTTTTGTGTCACATGATTGTTTCAGTCGGACGCAGGTCGGACCAGAGTTCGCAATGTAATGAGCATGCCGGGTGGTGCACCGTGCACGATGCTGGCAACTTCGTAACTACTGCGTAGCCACACGATCTGTATTGTTGATTCGCTGCGTAGCCAAACTATGTAAAAATTTATTATAGTGTTGTTTTACCCAATCAATATTTGTTAGTTGATTTCTTTTTTAATTTAAAGAGTCAATGGACACACGGTCAATGGTGATGATTTTAAGAATTAAAAATGTTGTGATATTTTCTTTTGGTAAATTTTCTTATTTATATCTGATATTATCGAGAAAAATACATCCATGGTCTCCATTGTGCCATACGGTCCCATATTTACATAGTTTAATTTCAAGTGCTTAAATATATGGAGTGTTAAATATCCACTGTGTATAATGTGTAGACTAAAATCTTTATAACCATAGTCTAGCAACGATCGAACTAGGGTCCAGGAGAACCATTATAGTATCTAACTTCTAACTGTTTTTGTAACTTCTTACTTAATGAAACACATATAGAGCACACATTTCTAGAAAAAATGACCGGATTTTCAAATAAATTTTATCTTGTACATACATTATATTGAGGTAATACATTGTCATAGTAGTGTGCATCATCAGTTTTTACCCCATGATCTTGCCCATTCCGAACACGTTGGTCACCAATGAAGTAAGATAAATGTTGAAGATGCTACAATCGTCTCTGCACATGCAAATAGCATTCATATCATCTGCAAAGCCACCAAAAATATTTGGGCTTCTAATGGAAATTGTGAACAACGGCTCAAATTTAACGACCATACGTGTTCACATTGACTCCATCGGAGCCGTCTATCTCGACCAAAGGCGAAGGCGAGTCCCATTGCATCACCCTCTGTCAATAGCTCAATTTTCATTTTTTCCCCCTTTTTCCTGGGCTGCATGGGCTGCGGAAAGAGTGGCAAGCTTGGAGTTTCGGCTTTCTTGTTTGGATTCAGGCGCATTGGGCTGATTTGTTGTGTGATAATGAATTAAGAAAGAAAAGACATATCAACACTTGATTTAAATTCCCCTAAAAATAGCGTTTCATACTTTCATTTCAATATTTTAGCACAGGCATCGAAATAAAAAATTAAAAATAAATCAATAATATTTTCTAAAAATATATATTAAATTATTTATAATTGGCAAGTTAGTGTTGATGTATTGATTTCTTGATTTGAAGTTTATATTTTTCACATGAAGGACATTCGGGCATCAATTTTTGTATTAAAATAATAACAACTTCAGATGCTAAATGCATGATTGGATATCGTTTTTTATACTATCCAGCTTACGCGTTATCTTGTAGCATTTTTCCAAAAAATTATTTTCAACAAAACACACTTTTGCTTTTAGTTTTCTTTTGAAAAATGTCATGTAGATCCCATTTGACAGATGGCTATGGGACCAAGCATGACAGGTGGACCACATAATCCAATAGGGATGGCATAATTTGTGCCTTTTTTGTCAAAAAATCATTTAGAGGTAATGGTTGTGAGATGTATGAACTAAATATGCTTCAAATTTGTAGAGTTTTATTGTTAGTTTTTGTATAATTAACTCCATTGGTCGAGGTTTATAGTATAACTATACTTGTAGGATAAATTGTTTCAAAGGACAACTCAATTTCCGAAAATGAGTTAGTTTATGAAGGAAATATAGACCAAATTTTCGAGAAAACAACATTTGGTTCATATAGAAACTCTATTTTATTTTTTTGAAAGAGATTTTGGGAAATAATACCACCAACGGTAGTCTAATGTAACCATACTGAATTTTTCAGTCTTTTGACTAGATCATTACAAATCGTGTCAACCACATGGTCAGCTAAAAATCCGGTTGAAGAATTAGCTCTCTTTCTGACGAAGATATGGTTTCTTAATTTAGTTCCCAGTGGCTGTTCTTTAGTTTCTTCTACCACGCATGCAAACTTGTACACTGAAAAGAGAAAACTGTAGTAGTTTCCAGTTCCAACGTGCTGTCTTTTGGAAAACCTCAAACATTGTTGAAACCAAACTGAAACAGAGAGTAAGACTAAACGGAAATTCTAGGTATACTGAAAAGATACTGCAAAGATACACATATTGGTTTTTTCCAGAAGAAGAAACAGCAATTTTGGGTGCATGGGCTGTGTCCAACAGAACAAAATAGTGGCACGACTCTTGGTTTTTTTTTCAGAAGAAGAAGCGGAAATTCTAGGTGCAGGGGCTAGCTGTATCCAACAGAACAAGATAGTGGCACGACTAAGGTGAGACTTGAACATGAAAGGTGCGGCTATTCTCAAATCATGAATTCATGATCATGATGAGACGAAGTAGAACATGACTTTAATTGGCTCGTCACAAAACTCAGCCACAGCGATTCCAGAGAAGTGCTATATATCTGCATTCATTTTCTAAATGCTTAGGCAAAGCTTGAACTGGCTGAAAACAAGCGCGCGGACCGCATGCACGGAACACTGGCTGACGCGTAGGACCGTCCGGCGCAGGCAGGCAAGTCAGAGCCATGGCATCGCGCCCTTGATTGTCTGGTCGGCCGCGCCGATGCCATGGCGACGGCGGGCAGACGCAGCAGCCGGTGTTGCATGGAGCCCTTTAGCGGCGATGACAAGGACGTGCCGGGCGGGGAGATGTTTGTTTCTCAGTTTGAAGAGATCTGTTGGTGTGCGTTGGGCAACCACGGTTCTCCAGAGGCAGTCACGATGAAGACGTTGGAAGCAAGAATCACGGCTCCGGCGTGGCGGGGAAGGGCCATCGCGGTCGCGGGGTGGTCGCTATTCGAAATAGCGACCACCCTGGTCCCTGGTAGCCGTCCGATGACTGCATGCGGTCCAGATTCCGTGAGTTGTCTTGATATTGATAAGGCTCGAACTTCTGCATCGACAGGCTCACGGAGAGTACGATGCGGCACGGGAGCTCGACGGCCGTTTAGCGCCCCACCGCGGCGTTTGGAGGAGTCGTGGCGCAAAGCATGGAAAAAACAAAAGGCAGGGGCTGCGCCGGCGCCGCTGTGGCACAGCGAACCGCCTCCCCCTGAACCGCCTCCCCCTGCAGGGATAAGCCGCTGCTAGGTGAGGAATTACCACGACCGCTGGCCATGCTGCGCGACCGCTGGCGTGAACTTCTTGGCGAGCTCCGCGTGGCCTGAGACGCACAGGTCGGTCTCATGGACTAACGACGCGGCGACAGAGCGGCGGAGGTGGCACTCGATGAGCGTCAGGTCGGAGATCATCCCTGTTTTCTGTAGATAAAAATTCAGTTCCTACAACTTCCTGGAGAAGCCACCACCGCACAACAGACGAGACCATCAACAGCAAACACGATGGATGCTGTGCACTGATAAGAACAGAGCATGGGCGTGTTCGTTGCTTTAGTATTTAGCATTTAGAACTGTCATATCAAAGAGAATCTTATTATTTAAGAGTACTAAATAAAATTTAATGATAAAACCTTTTTACAGATAGGTACATCTTTACGAGACGAATCTAACGAGCCTAATTAATCTATATTTTGTTACAGTAATGCTACAGTAATGCTACAGTAACCAGCGTCTAATCACGGCTTACCTACCCTCGTTAGATTCGTCTCGCGATTTAGACCAAGGGTTCTGCAGTTAGTTTTGTAATTAAACTTTATTTAATACTTTTAAATGACAAGATTCTTCCCTCTAAATTTTAGACCCCATACAACGAACACCCCCCATATGCTTTTGTCTAGTACTCTACTGTACTATTCAGTTACAGTCTTCAGAAACAACTTTTCAGTGCTATCCATACTTTAATATTTCAGATAAAAAAATCCTATCCATATTTATCCTTTTTGGTGTTTTATTTTTGAGTCTCCTTTTGTGTTGAGGCCAACGACAACGTAGAACGGTTGTACTGAAATATGAAATTCTCCCAGCCGATGTGAATCAATTCTGACATCTTGGGCTACTTTTTCTTTTGGGCTTCGCTCCCACATAAAGTTCTTTAGTAACAGGCCACTCGAAACGGACTCTCAAGAAAGAAAGAAAAAAAGAGATGCGTTTCCGGCTCCATATTCTGTTTTAGTCAAAGTGGAACAAGGTTGCCTTTCAGGTTTCGTGCAGATCCTTGGAACTAAAAATTTGATCACAGTGCCTTGATGATTAATTTTCTGTTGACAATCTCAACAAATCCATCATCCTGTAGAGCTGACAAAGTCTGTTTTCCAGTGCTTATGTGCTATGATTTCTCTGTACTATAGAAGTTATGGTGAGATACAATCAAATATATTGCTCAATTAGCGTCACTCTTATCACATTTTCCATAAACACGATTGAAAAGATATGTTTAAATTTCTCACGAAAAAGAGAAGTATGTTTCAGCCTGCTATTTCAGCTCATGAATTGTTCTAGGCTTCATATGTGGTGCCTCCACTACAAGTTGGAACTGAATACAATATATACTATTTTTGTTAAAAAACTATATCGCTGCACTTAGGGTTTTTTTTTTTAAAATATATTGCTAATAGGTTCCCGAGCATCAATTCATTTTTGGTTTGTATCAAATTCATAGTAATCATGGTTCATTAACTCTCTTCCGTGTAATTAGTTGAGCTACATATCTATTACTTTAGTATTTAAAGGGAAAAGGAAGCATCCACGTTTGCTCTCAAGAGCTAAAAATTACCACGTTAATCCAAAAAAAAAGAAAAGCTATGAGCCGTTGGATTTTATAAACATCGAACGGTCTAGATCAGATGAAGAGTCTATCTCAAATAAAACTGTAACTAAATTTAGAATAAAAAATAAATTAAAGAAAAGGTAAAAAAGGAATTCATGCACACATAACGTAATCACATACCAAAAATTGGTCCCTCAGCATGTCTATTCGTATCGTAACCTTACCCAAACAAACTCTGTATTTATATGCTCCGGATTTTTTTTTTGCGAATTTGCCCCGGATTAATTAACTCATAGTCCTGGCCATGTACAAGCTGACGAGACCATCTGTGTTGGCCATGCAAGAACTCAAGAACCAGTTTCGCATACCCGCCGTCTTCCTCTCTGCCTCACTGTACGGAGCTCGCGCAGCCGCCGTTGAATGCGTCGACTCCGACCAGCATGCCGTAAAATACCTTTTGCGTGTGAATTTGTACCCTCAGACCTCGGCCTCCTCCCGACGGACATAGAAGCAGCAATGGTCGATCGAGATTGGTGACGATGAGTTGGCATCAGGCCATCACTTCGAGGGCGGTGGCGGGGTGGAGGACCGGAAGCCAATGAGTTAGCGTAGCAGCGATGGAGGGCAGCGACAGGGTGTTGCAGGCGGTGGCGGCCGGTGGAAGAGGATCCGATCACTAGTGCAAAAGCACCCATTGGTGGCGGTCGAAATGACCCTGCAGTGGCGGGTGACGCACCCGCCGCTCTGGCTACGCCACTGCTATGCAAGTTTTCCAGTGACGGTCGAGACGTCCGCCACCGCTAGAACCAGAAAAAATTAAAAAAAGGAAATGGTGGATCCGTGAGCCGGGCCTGGACGGGCCCAGCCCAGACCTCCGCCGCCCCTAGCAGCCGCGTGCAGGTCGTCGCCACAGCCGCGCTGACACCGTAGCTGCCTCTTCCTCATCATGAGCCGACCCTGCAGCCTCTTCGTTGTCGTCGATCCGCAGAAGCATCGTCGTTGCCGCGCCGACCTCATGCTCGCTCGTCGTCGATCCGAGCCGCCCCCGTGCTCACTCGTCGTCCATCCGCGCCGCCCTTCGTCGATACGCCGAGCCTGCGGCCAGATCCGCGCTGCCCGCCGTGGTTGCCGTGGTCACCGTGCTCGTCGCATCTGGCCCCGTTCCTCGTCCCCGCAGGGTTGAAGGGAGGGCGCCGCCACGTCACCACCTCCAAATCATCCCTGACGGAGCTCGAGGTAGGAGAGAAGGGGATGGAGGCCGCCGCCACCTCCAGATCTGCCCGGAGCTCGAGGTAGGGGAGAAGGGGAGGGAGGCCGCCGTCACCGGATCTCGCCGCGCTGCTCCTGTGAGGTGCGAGTCTCGGCCGCCGCCCCGCGTGGGAAGAGGCTTGCGGGGAGCACATGAGCTTGTTGAGGCGCCATGGAGGGGCAGCTCCGGAGGGAGGGGGGGACGTGCTCGAAATTTGAGGCGCCGTTGCCGTGGAGAGAGGAAGGGCAGGGAGAGGGAGGACTGCGGGTTGGGGAAGAGAAGGAGCAGAGAACAAAGTGGAGGATACAAGAGAGGATGAGTGGGGGCGGCGTGGAAGGAAAGGGACTCAGAGCGTAAGGCGTTTAGGGTTCGGCCTTTTATACCAAGTGTGCGATTTGGGCTGAAATGGGCCAAAGGGGCTTCTCCGTCACTGCAATTTTGTTGAGACCAGCAAGTCCGCCACTGGTATTTGTTTACGGGTGGCGGGCTGTGCTCGCATCAGCTTTGTCTGTCACTATTAGCAACCTTCACGATGACATCAGCAGTGTCCGCCGCTATTGTTGCTAGTTGTGACGTATTTGGTATGCCGACCACTGCTATTTTTGACCCTGTGCAGGCTCTTATTGTACTAGTGGATGGCGGGAGCCGCCAGGGACAATGCTGGAGGACGGGGCGGAGGGCGTCTCGCTAGAGTTGGAGGAAGACGAAGGATGGAGGTGGGCGAACGTCAGCTTCCTGTAGCTCGGTCTACACAGAACAGGCCCCGTGGTCACCTGACTGGATACACACATATGCGTGACGCCAACAAGATACAGAACTTGACCGGCCGGATATACGCATATGCATGGATGATCCACGAGGAGATGTGCATGAAGCTAGCAAATCAACAAGATACAGAACTTGAATGGCATGTGATCGAGATTGAACTCATAGAGTTACAGCGTGGAGAGGCATGCAACAGATTGTTGAGATGAGGAGACTAGAAGCATTTTATAAATCATTACGGAGTGGAGTTATCGGCACTTTGGACGGAGAGAGAGAGAGAGAGAGAGATTGTTCAAGTTACTATCACTATCCAAGAATATAAGGACTTGTTGACTTTGAGACATCATTTTGACCATTCGTCTTATTCAAAAAATTTATAAAAATATTATTTATTTTATTATGATTTGTTTCATGACTAGATATACTTTAAGTATGATTTAATTATTTTTATAAATATTATGAATAAGATGAATGGTCAAATGTGATAGCTGAAAGTCAACAAGTCCTTATATTTCTGGACGGAAGTAGTAAGTACCTAACATCTACTATACGGGACCCTCGCACCACATACAGCAACATCCCCTTGCAGGTGTCAAGGAAATACGATTTTATTATACTGTTGTTGTTATACTCAAGCAATCTTTGTGAGTTGATTTCATTATTACTTTTTGTTTGAATATATAGTCAATGGACACACATTTAATAGTAATGATTTTTAAGAATTAAAAATGATGTGGTATTTTATTTTGGTAATTTGTCTCATTTATATTTGATATTAGGGAAAATTAGTTTTTTGGCACCGAAAGATGCACGGTTTAGAAATTTACCATCAAAAGAGCTCCGTTAAGATTTCTACCACCGAAAGATCAGTTTCTTTAGAATTTTACCATTCCGTTAGTATCATCTACCTTTTGGATTGTTTTATTTATTTTAATTTATAAACATCATAACAAAATGACCAGCGTGCCCCTGTCTTCCATCTCCCGATTTCCTTCACCAAGGGGCTCGGGGTCAGCTGCCGAGCCTAATTCGACCCCAACTACCGGTTGTCCGAGTTCACCGCGGCTCGCCACGCAGGGCCCCGCCATCCCTGCACTCACCTTGCGCATGCGTCTGTCCGCTCCTTGCACTGACTCTGCGCTGCAGACATTCGATTCGTCCCTTCTTCATTCGAGTTCAGTCCCACACGAATGAGTTTGTTGCGACTTGCCGCACTGATTCGAGCTTTTGTTTCCTACTGAATCGAACTTGTCCTCACAACAACACTATAGATATGGTCAATGCTCCAGTTGAGTACACTGCTGCACCATTCGAGCCTCTTCAAACAAAATCCAAACGGAAGTGGTTGTCTCGGAGACAGCAGGAGATGATGAGCTTGAGGCAGATTTGAGGGAGAAGGGTGGGCCGGCGGTGATTCTTTTGGGAGATTGATGCAGGGGAGGTGGGCTCACGACCAGTACTGGAGATGGCCTGATTGAGGAAGAAGAAAGGGGCAAGAAGGTCCAGAAATTCAGAGATAACGTCCAAATTAACAGAATGGTAAAATTCTAAAGAAACTGATCTTTCGGTGGTAGAAATCTTAACGGAGCTCTTTCGATGGTAAATTTCTAAAATGTGCATCTTTCGGTGTCAAGAAACCAATTATCCCTTGATATTATTGAGAAAAACTTCCATCGTCTTCATTCGATGTCTCATATTATCATATTGCATAGTTTACTTCCTAGTACCTAATATATGAAGTGCTGAATATATATGCATTTTGCATTATTTGTAAACTATAATTGATAGGGGAGAACCCGTGGGTTGGCCTGATCTTCACGGCACTAGGTACAACAAAGGATAACTTGCTGAAATTACAGCGGGGTAAGTAGCTTTATACCTGGCCAAGGTTGGTTGTGACCAAGCAAAGGGAGAGAGGCACCGAAACTTTGATGGACTTTGACTCGATCACCAAACGACCGCAAAACCACAAACCAGGACTAATCCACACAATACGGTGCAGCCTAACTGGAAACCGTAGAGCACAAATCAAGGGGAACCAGAGGAACCTTCACATATACCGGTGAATCGGTCTCTCACAAGTCTATGAAGAACTCGCAAGATATTTAGAGTAAGTCACTAAGCTCTTAGCTGCAACATCATGTGGTGGATTTCTTAATTCATAATCATCTGAGTTTAGCTTTGATACAATGGTTATTTATACTAGGAACAACCCTCCTAGCTGGGGTTGGACGAGATATAACTTATTCATGAAAAAGAGAAGATGAAAGGTGTGAAAATAGGAGTTCCTGAGTAGCCTCGCGTGACCTTAAGCTTCCCCGGAAGTCTTCACTTAATTGGCCATTACTCTCTAATGGGAAGTCGAAATGACAAGACGTTTGTTGGAGGTGAAAGTAGACTTGATTATCTTTCTATCCATATGCATCATGCAGTGCGATTCTGGACCAGTTGGTGCATGTGTCTCTTTGACTTTGGTCTTGTGACAGGAGATAGTGTGCTGGTTCAGCTTCCATGTAAACTATCTTCTCCTTGGTGGAACTCGTCTCCTTTGACCCAGAAGCACCTTCTTTTTGTGTACACCTTAGTAATACATATGTAGAATATTTAGGTAGCATAAAACTCTCTTTTATATTTGAATTAAATTCAGTAAGGATAGAGTTCAACTCTTGCTGCAATTTCTTTGCACGAACTTGTGTAGTTTGTCCTTGTATCGGTGTAGGTGGTGCTCAACTTTGTGCAGCTGGTTTCATAGCTTGGCCAAATGATTATACAGTCATTGTCTTGGTTTACATCCTTTGGTTCTTGTCCAAGCTTATGGTTTACTTCCTTGGTTGGGATGTCCTCATCAATAATCTATATAACCATAGTATTGTGTGCCTCTGTTTTCAGAACACACTTCTATTCATAAATTGTTTGTCCCTGTGAGAGATTGCGACTCATGCTAATGACTAAAATAGGGTCTAGTAGAACCATAATATCTAAATTTGAAGTAATTGTTTCACTTCTTAATTAAATACACACAAAGCAAGTTATATGAAAATGAGTTGATTTTAACTAAGGGTCCATTTGGTACAGCTCCAGATTCACCCAGAATCAGAAACGTTTCAGATTCTACCCAGAAACGTTTCAAAACCTGAAACTGAATCACTTCAGAAATCGTTTGGATGGTTTTCTGATTTCAGATTCAAGAAAGAGAGGAGTAAGATCAAAATGACTCATTTACCCTTGGTTGGACAACGTTGTTTCTACCACATTATAATATGAATGAAGTCTCCAAAATAGTCTCCAAAATATACATTATTTACAGAGATGTCATTGCAAATGCATAGCATCACGATCCACATGCATGTTCGGATGTCCAACCCACAAGTGGTCTCACCACATACATGTTTCAAAAATACAAGCCAAGAGGATCCAAATATTTGCTACCTATGATCTAGACGAAAATAATGCAGCTGCAATATCATCACGGATACAATCCATACTCATGTCATTTGTAGAGGAAGTGGAGGCATCAGATGCATTTGGAGTTGGCACCTGTCTTGCATACCTTCGAGGTATTGTAGGCATATACTCCGCACAGGAGCCGTGGCAGTGTCAGCGTCCAAAAAGAATTTGGCTCCGCTGCTCTTATTTGGGCCGTACACAACAGAGGAAGGCGGTGCCAATACCTGTAATTATGGGACCAAGTTTGAGGGGACTTTGATAGCTGGGAGGCTCAAATCGGCACAGAACAGCACGGAGCACCATTTTCGGTGATTCACGCGAGCAGTGCATTTCGCTGGAGCGTTTCGCTCCGATTCTGTTGTGAATCATTTTGGCTTTTTACCGTTTGGAGGTAATTCTGCCGATTCAAGGCAGAAACCAAATAGTTTCTGGCTGCCAAACGGACCCTAAGCTTTAGCTTATGTATACATTATATTAAGGTAATATATTGTCATAGTAGCATGCCCCTACTCTCAACTCTAGATTAATCAGTGTGTGCATTGCTGGCTGAAGAAACTATATAAATATTTAGATCATTGTTCAAAGTGTGTTCCTGAAATGCATGGGTGGCAGAGCCCCAATGCCGATGATTACTGACCAAGATGCAGCTATGATAGCAGCAAAAGAACATCAAACTACAACAAACAATTCATAGGAACTGGTTGTTTCATGTCGTAACGAATGCAGAACTAAAGTGTGGTCAAACTTTTGCAAAAAAAAAAAAAAAAAAGGAAAATTGTTCTCTATCTATCTATAACTCTTTTGACAGCAAGAGAGTTTGATGAACTTTTGTACTATATGCTGAACAAATTTCAGGTTAGGCATATCAGGTACTTAGATCATATGTTTGAAACTAGAAAAAGTATGTACCGATATACTACAAGCAATAGTTTCCATACATATGTATGTACATCGAGAAGGCACCAATGGTATATTTTTAAGGACAACATTCGACCTACTACATATGCAATAACATTTGTTATTCATTGAGGAGTATTTGCATTGTCACAACATGGCTTAATTGAAATTTTGGGTGTGACACAGTTCAGGGGTTGTAATTAACTTAATGAATGGTGCAAATGCACACATCATCAAGAAAAAAATAAGTCCATGAAGTACATTTTCACAGCCTTGTAACTCCTGTCGTCACATTGTTGTGCACCCAGCGGCGGAGCCAGGAAGCCAAGTCCGGGTAGGCCTAATCAAGGATTAGTGCTAAACGGTGTCTAAAAAGCATCAAATAGAGTTAAACATGGCATGAACAGTGCCTTGATTGCACCGTTGCTGCCGAGAGCCGGGTAGTCCTGGGACTACCAGGACTACCAGCTGGCTCCGCCACTGTGTGCACCCGCTTCGCCAACATGACCAAGCAACAAAGTCAAATCTATCAATCAGCACCGGCAGCTAGTAGACCAAGCAATAGATTAGCATATCAATCTTCTTCATATTCCCTTTTCTGGACCGCTCGCTCATTCCTCATCGATTATCTTCTTGCATATGTCTGGTTGTAGTGTTGTTGTACCTACCCATTCTTTATGAGTTGATCCTTTTTTATCTGTCAATGGACAAGCGTTTGATGGTGTATGTATTTAAAAATGATGTCATATATTTATCTATTTTATGTTCGATATTTTTGGAGAAAAACTTCCATGGTCGTCATCGTGCCAGGTCTCATACTATCATATTTACACCATTCACTTTTCTTTCATCTACTTAAATATACGATGTGTTGGACATGTAATCTATAACATGTATAACCATAATATGGGATATCAATTATTTAATGTATGTTTCTTTCTCTTCACAACATATCATATAAGGTGTAGGTTGCACTTCCTTGTCCCCTATTTGTGTTCTCGGGATTGTGGTCTCGTGCTGAGGGTCAAACTAAGATGCGATCTTCATATGTGATTCAGATGTAGTGTTCTCTTTTCTTATTTAATAAAATATGTAATAGTGTATTATGGAAAAATGGTTGTCTTGCCAAATATGTAATTAGCTTATACTACAACGTATTAAGGTAATATAGTGTCATAGTAGTTCACCTCCTAATTTTGACTCTAGCTATAAACTCATGTAGTAGTGTAGAGAGATCTTTGTTGTGCAGCGGAGTGCCGAAGGGCCAATGCGCAATCCGGCACACACTCCAGTCACATATGCCTACACCACATGCACCGCGCCTTTGATGCCATGTCTTCATATAGCAGATGATGATTTGAAATCAGTGAGATCATAAACAGGAATATTCAAAAGAGCGCAGCTGTCGATACCCATGTCTGATCGCTGTCTTGCGTGATCGACAACATGAACTTTATTGTGGGGCCCTCAATGTACCAGTCGAACACATGGACGAACACCTTGTGTTCAAAGGCACGACCCATGGGCGGAGGTGGCACTTGATGATGCCAGGTCGGAGGGGGTGGGAGTCAAAGGCACCCTGTTGTTAAGTGCTGACTTTCCGTATAATTTTTCTGTTGAACAAACAACTCAGAGAAACATAGTACATTACCTTGCAGAGCCGAGTTTTTCTAGTTTCCATATCCATGTTTCTATAGAGAAAGTTTTGGCAACATATTAGTAATCTTAGTCATCGCACTATATTTGTCACACACTAAAAAAACAAGATAAGGGTGTTTCAGATATCCTCTCTATGTCGTGCATCATTTCATTGTTCATGTTTAGTTCTTGAGTTCATCGGTTCAGCATGTGGCTGAGTTACACATTCTGTTCTTTTTTATATGACAACTGGAACTACTACTTTTTGTTCTGAAAAAATTAACGTATCTACACTCTTTTGCTTGGAACTGTTATGGGAAAGACGCAGTGGTAACTGTAGCTCTTGAGCACACCCCTGTAGGCTGTAACAGAAAAAACAGTTATTACGGCACAACTGTAGCTCTGCTTTTACATGCAACCATGATGGATCTACCTGCCTCAGACTGAAGATATTTTGAACTCCTTTGTCTGATCACAGTTGGGCACGCATATCATTCTGTTGCATCTTCAATTGGACATTTTTATGAAGCTCGCTGAATATCTCTAGTATCCACACTTGCGAAAGATATTTGGTGTGAGATACACTCATAGTTTCACAACCTCTTTTTTATTAGAGTTATGTCAGGTAGGCATGTACTAGAGATAAAAAATGGTAGCCAGTCTCTGCAGCTCAGTGTGACACCCCGTGTCACTGGAACCAGATATCACACACATGACAACCTGAACAGAAGCTAAAAGCAAATGAAGTTTAAATTCGAAATTCAAATTTGCAAACAAATGTTTGAACCCAAGCTTCTGAAGGAACTCAAAATTTTCCATAACAACTTACACAACCAAAAATACCAGTGGATAGCTCATCTGAAATAAGAATTTTGGAGACTTTTTGGTGATTTTAAAAATTCATCTGGTTCTCCAATTAAATCCCCAAAGCTGAAAGAGTGATCAACTTTGAAATGCTGCCATTTGAAATTCCTTTGGATTCAAGCTGTGCATGTTGGCCAGCAGCTAGACCTTTTCAATATCTTTCGAAAGGTACCAAATTTGATATTTTTGAAGCTCGTTTGGTAGCTCAAATCGTGTTCATAAATTTGGGCAAATTCTGGAGTTTGAATAATTCGCGAAAAGGAAAAGATGCCGCCGGGCCCGCATGTCAGCCACCCTCCTCTCTCTGCCCGCGCCCGAACTCGCTCGCCGCGTGGCCGTCGATGACCGGCGATGCCGCGCCGCCCTTGGCCTCGCTCCCGATCGCGAACCGGCTCCAAAACGCCATCCCCGCCCTGTCCGCACGCCCTTGCCCCATTTTTTCCTTTTCCTGCTCGCCAAACCCTAGCTCCGCTCGCCATTGCCGTCGGAGGACCGAGCTCGCCGCCACGTTCCCTTGCCCGCTCACTCCCCGGCCGAGCTGCTGAGCAAGAGGAGTGCGCCACAACGCCGTCGAGACAACCATGGAGTCCGTAGCCTTCTTCCTGACGTGGAGAGGGCGAATCGACTCTTCTTCTTCGAGCCGGTCACCGTCTTGCTGTCGTCGATTGCGCCCTTCCCGGTGAGTGGTTCATCGATTGCTTGCGCCAGGAGGTAGTCACTTACGTCGTGCTCAATTCTGACCCCATCTCTCTCCAATCCCGCAGTCCAACCCGCCGGCGTTCAACTTTTCCCCATCGTCTGTTACAAGAACGCGAGTACCAACATGGAAAACTCCTACTTCAGCGCCTCCTCGTCGTCAACCGTGTCCATGCCGCTCTTCTACCCACAAAGGTGAATCTCCTGAGAATTTTTTCTAGATTTTTCATGCGTCGTGCAGCGCATGCGACCTTGCCGAACCTTGCAAGCCGCCGTGCTCGACGCCGGCCATCCTCCGGCTGTTCCCGTCGAGTCCAAACCACTCAAGTGGATGCGGCTTGAGCTTTGCTCCATGATCATTGTTTTTCCGGGATTTTTGGTGGCCTTTTGCCCATGTCCCGTCGAGCCGTCGCCGCTCCGGCGAAGCTCCGACCGTCAAGGTCGAGCTCTTCTGCAGCCATTGCCGGATCTGGTGTGGCGCAGCCCGGATCTGGTGTGCTGCACTTCGTGTGGCCCTTCCTGTGGCTCAGATCTGAATGGTCTGCGATTTTTCCAATTCCTGGAATTTCCTTTAAATCGCAGAAACTTGTAAATTGCCTAGTAAATCGAATACAACTCAGAAAAATGTGAAACCAATTTTTATGGACTCCTTGTGCGCTGGTCTATCTAATTCCAGTATCAAATCACCTTATACACTTCATCTGTTTCCTCCATAAATATGTTTATGCAGATGTTGTTTAATTCATAATAAATTCCCTGTTGCTCCATAAATCCTGAACTTTTACATACTTGCTAAGAATATGTTAACACACTTACAGAACATTTTCTACTGTCATATACTGTCTGATTATTTTCATATGATTTAAATCGTGATATGCATTTTTTAAACTGTTATAAATAATTCGTATAACAATAAATCGCCAACCTTCACCGTACATTACTTCCAGTAGCACTTCACCCCAGGAAAATGCCACTAGATGTAAATTAATTTTAGAAATTGATTTAACAAATTAACCCACTTAAGTTAATGTAAGTAATTAACTTAATCAAGAAGTCAATGAACGAAATACTTCAGATAAAAGTAAATTAAGTAATGTTAACCACTTACTGCAGAACCTCATCACTTTAATTAATGAATTTCACTCTTCTTAAGACAACATAAATGATTGTTCCGTTAAGTAATTTAATCTTAATTGCATCATGTTATTGCATCTAACTTGCATCTCATTGTCATACGTATAGCTATCGAGGTGATCCAGGAGCAGGTGGAGAACTATGATGTTGAGGCACTCAGGAGGAGCCGCTGACTGATCCTGTTGCTGACTGTGCTAGTGATAGCATCATTCCTGAGCTAGGCAAGCCCCGGTGCATGCCTCTCTATTTAGGATTTTACTTTTCACATTTGATTGGGGCTAGCAATTGATTGTGCATTAGGATTATTAGGAGTTGATGTGAAACCTTAGAACTGCATTAGGATTACCCTTCCATATCCTACCTTGTGTCCTATTTTTTTTAGGTGTGGTCTAGGTAACGTTAGAAACTTGCTATGTTTAGTGGCTAGTGGACGGTAGAAGTTGAGTGGTAGGTCCCACTCGCATGATAGGAATCACACTGGATTGTACTAGATGGATTTAGGATTTGTTGAGATCGAACGGGAAATTGCTTGTATAGGATGGTTGGAGAAGGCAGGGCCTTCACGGTGGTGTAGCCCCGTCTGTGTCGATTAAGGACCGTTCGTTGTTGGCCCTGTTGAGCAAGTTCGAACGTACTGATCATATGCTAGTGTTTTTATGGGCCTAGTAAACCTAGTAGCCTGTGACACCCTGATGTCTCGCGAATACTTGCACTTTCTATCATGGTACTTGGGAGAGAAGGGATGCCTCCCAATCGGGGCGTACGTCTGGGACGGGGACCGTGCGGGAGGGCCTTTCTCGGGAGATGTGAGACTCAGCCAGATTTAGGGGGGAACAGCGTAAACGGTTGCTGCATGCGACTTTACGCGTGTGCGGCGTATGGTCAGGTTTTCTCCTGCAGGATGTACATCGATGCCGCCGCTCTCGGTCAAGAGCAACCTTGCTCACTGAGTCACCTCGTAGTGTGCTATGATTGATGTTATGATGATGCTAGTTATTAGTGTTATATGTATATCTATTTATTGCTATACTGCTTATATGATGTATTGTTACTTTATACCTGTTTTAGAGATAAGTGCACTGTTTTACTGGTTAAGTACTTAATCTGAAATAAAACTTGAAAGTAAGGACCAACTGATTAGTGCGGGTTATGCAATTGAGTCAGTCTACCCCTTTGTAGCCTTCGCATGCTAGGAGTCGGCTGTAGTTAGCCACGTTGACGGGTAAGTCTTGCTGAGTAACTAGTACTCAGGGTTTGGCTCTTTATGTTTTTGTGCAGGTAGTCTTATTTTCACTTCTGCTTGGTGGAGTTCCTCCAGGTCCACATCGCGGGCTTCGATGTGCGGCCAAGTATCGTCGAGTGTTGTAGAATTGGTATAGTTGAGACTTCCGCTGTGCTACTCACGTGATTTAATTCATTCAAGGCTTGTAATAATTTAAAGATGTAAAATTTATGTTTTTTATGTGATATACTGTTGTGTCTGTTCATCAGCACGTACCGACTCGATCCTGTGAAAAGCAGAGACGCTTCACTCAGATTGCTAATGTCTGCATTTGTGGAAGACATCCAAATTAAGTGTGAGATTTTACCCAGTACAATTTGTGGTAACACTTTGCAAGTCATGTCATGTAGCAGGCGAGATTATGGGAAATCATGTGACCTGAGTTGCACATCATGGTTAATTAGTAGTAATAGCTCCTTTGAAATTTACCCAAGGAAGATCATTCGAAATTTGCTTCTGCAGAACTGGAGATGCAGTGCGCGGGGCACTAGGAACTTTGTGACCACGATCCGTAACAAACCTTGAGCAGTTGAGCAGTTCCCCCGTGCTTGATCAAGAACCGTAGGATGAAACCTCTCCACGAACTCTGCGGCGAAGCTTTCAGCAGCAGCAGAGGATTACAAGCCAAGAACGCGCCTTGGCGTTCGCGGATGCGGCGCCGGATAATACAGTTGCCACGCCCGTCCGGTGCGAGCTCAGTGACGCCTGGAGCGACTCGGACGGCGCGAATGGAGATCTCTATAGGTTTGTAGCAGGCGATTTGTGGGTGCGGATTTGCTGGGAGCGGAACCGGGGACGACGGCAGCCTCCACGAACGGACAGAGAAGGAGCGCCGGCAGCAGCGCCGCGCTGAGAGCGAGGTGGCCGTGGGAGGCGGTGGCGCGCGCGGCTGCTCGGCCTCCTCGATCAACCCAATGATTAGTATTGTACATGAGACGATGCTCGGAGCGGTGGTCCTTGGAACGGACGGATCAGCGGCGCCGGCGAGATCAGTCTCGCCGACTCGCCGACGTGACCAGTGACCACTACTTGGAACTGGAGGAGAAGTGCGTGTGTGGCGTGTCGCTTCTGTTCTGTAGCTCGGACCTGGAGAAGAAGAAGAAGAAGCTACCGCACAACAGACGAGAGTCACGAGACGATCAACAACCACCACGTCGGGTGCGCGTGAAATCCAAGCGCCACGCCTAACTCTGCTGAACACCAATAAGAACAGAGTATTCTCTCGTCGTCGTCCGCGGCCTTCCTCTTGCGTGGCGCTGCAGAGCAGAGCGCTCGCCGTCCGCGGCGTTCCTCTCGTCTCTTGTGCGGGCGTCGCTACGGAAGTCGGAGCCCTCATCGTTTGCCCCCTTCTTGTTGCTTCCACGGACGGGCGCCGCGGCCGCGCCAGAGGTCTTGCCGTCGGCCATCCTGTGGCGCGCCGTTGTGGTCGCTATAGATTCGTCGGTGGCGGCGGCCTCCACCTTGCGTCCGTGCACCACCGCCTTTGCCGCGGTCTGCAGCCGGGGTGGCGCGGGCTGCGGCACACCTTGCACAGAACGCGAACATCCTCTTCCCGGTCACCACGCTCGTGGTCGGAGCGAGCCGGAGCTTTCCGGGCCGGCCCACCGTTGTAGTGTTGTTGTAACTAGTACCATTCTTTGTGAGTTTGATCTTTTCTATCCATAATGGAGAAGCGCTTGAGGGTATATATATGGCATTTAAAATCATGTTATATTTTGTGTCGGAAAATTATCTCTTTTATGTCTGATATTTTTCAGGCAAAAAACTTTCTTGGTCGTCATTGTGCCACCTCATGTTATCATATTTACATCGTACCATCCACTTTTTCTTTCAAGTATTTAGATATATGAAATGTGAAACATGTAAACTATAACCTGTATGACCATATTATGTCATATCCGTTGTTTAAAATGTCTTTCTTTCTCTTCGTAATATCTAAGGTGTAGGTTGCAGTTCCTTGTCTCCTGTTTGTGTGCTCAGGATTGTGGTCTCTTGACGAGGATTGAGCCTGGGTTAGATGCAATCTTGATGTGTGACTCAGATGTAAATTTCTCCTTTATCATTTTATAAAGAATATATGTACATAAAATATTATAGAAAAAAATGGTTGGCTTGCAAAATATATAAGGCTAGATTATACATACAATGCATTAATGAGGTAATATAGTGTTATAGTAGTTCACCCCTTAATTTTGGCTTTATCTAGAAACTCAAGTTGTAAGGTGGAGAGATCACTGAAGACATTGTGCATTTCGGTGACAAGGTCGGTGTCATGGTGTGAGATGTATGGAGCTAGTCCATCACTCACTTTCGTCACAGATCCTTACACCTTAAACACAGTGTGGCCTACTGCTGCTCCGACATTGCATAGGAGATGGAAGGATGTGTTGGAATAGCAGAGATCAAAATGATCAATTAAGTGAAGCATGCAGCTAAGAAGGGGTCGCTTACCACAGGAGGACAGAGATGACAACGAGAAAGAAATGACGCGGGTGGTGATAATATGTTATCTTCAGACTTTTGTTTCTTCTCTCCCTATAAAGGATTAGTTAAAGCCAAGCTGTTTTTGTAACTATACAGGAAATCATGAATCGCATTTTTTTCAGCTAGTTCTTTGATCAACCACCATACTAGAACTATTTCCCTATTATAAAGGATAAATTATTGTGTTGAGTCACCTTGATGCTTCTTTCAGATTACACAATTTTAATGATTCTTTCAATACACATTTCATTCAGCTTGCCCTAGATTCACAAATATCTGACATGAAAGTGTCAAATGCCTCCTCCTTTTCATTTGGGGTTCAATCAGGGTTACTGGACTGCCGTAAATCCTGTTTCATGGTTGGCCGTCCACAATATATAAAAAATGGTTGCACATCAAGGCAGTCCATCACAAAACTGATTTGTCAACCCGGTTTTTGTGACGGAAGGAAATTTGTACATTGCACTGACATGTTCGTATGATAATGGTGGTTAACAGTAATTACGATCTATTGTGGCCAACATGGGCAAAAAAATCACTGCTCAATGAAATTAAATAGGCCAGTGATAATAGTCGATTTTACTCTTAAAGTAATGTCACAGCTTATTGGTGTAGACGAGTTGGCTTTTGATGTTGATCGTAGATTGTATATGGATGGGAAGCACGAGGCCTAGTTCGTGGTCGACGAACCGCGCGCTTGGACATCGGCGCCGTTTTGCAGCGTCACCGGCAAACAAGGCACACGAAGAAGTAGTTTAGGCTAATACTTTTCTTGCCGATTCTATTGACCATGACAAGTGATCTATATCGGAAAAAGTTAATTGCAAAGTAACACACATAATTTTTTTGAATCGATGTGAATATGCATTAATATTTGACTTGCTTGTTGCATCAATCTTTCTGGCTAACAAAATGGTACCGTTCTGATTTTTATTTTAGACGAGAGCTGGAATTGCCATGGTTAACATGCATGTTTCTTGAGAAAAAGTTGTTATCATCTTCTTGAGAGCAAGTTCAGTCCCCCATCACCATGTCGGCTGCACACTTCAATGCCTTCCCCTTTCTCTGTTGTAGGCGGCTGTGGAACCACCGTCATGATGTCGTCTTCCGTTCCATGCCTCTGTGCTATATGCTCGGCCCTTCGCTAAATGTCGTGAAGATGCAGAGCTCTAGTCCTGTAGATTGCCGTGAGCTGACCGGCGTGTTGCCCAAGCTTGGGCCTCGATGTTTCCTTTTTCCAACCTTCCTCTGTACCCAACTCAAACGACAAGTAACATCCTGCTCATGTATGGCCTTTCAAAATGAAATGAAAAGGTGGGGATACCCCCCCCCCCCCCCCCCCCCACCCCTCCCCCCACCCCCAAAAAAAATTCTCAACAAAAAAAACAATCATCATTCGTTTGCCTTTTGGACCTGTCATTACCATGACCCCCGGGTATCCTCAAGTCCAAAGGGCCGAGTAACCTGACAAGGGTAGTCGGACCAGTCCAAAAGAGGCCGAGTAGCCCACGACGCAAGATGGAAGGTTCTACTACTCGGCGTGACCTAGAAGGGCTTCTTGACTTGTACTCCAAGTATTTCCATGTTGTAACCGACTAGGATACTTTCCATGTAACCCTGTACCCCCGACTATATAAGGCGGGCAGGGGCTCCATCTCAAACACACGCAATACAGACCACCTCATACAGGACGTAGGGTTTTTATCTTCCGGGAGGCCCGAACCTGTCTAAACTCCTTGTCTCGTGTTCACCATCGTATTCTTGGTTCCTTCGCCCCTATAACAAATCTATCGAGGCCCTATAACCTCGACAGTGACGCGCCAGGAAGGGGGTGCGCTGGAATCCTCCGTCGAGTACGATGGACAAAATCTACAACTACTCTGGTCGTCACGTCAATCAAGCAGGTGGCTTACGCGGCGAGACGACGATCAAGCAAGGGGCTTGCGCAGCTACGATCAATCCCCTCATGCGCATCAATCTACCCGAGTCCCGAAGCAATTTTGCAGGGCCACGCCCTTGTGTGGTCTTGCAACTTCACGGCGACTAAAACCTACTCCGAGCAGAACCCGGCGACTCGACGACGATGGCGTATACCTGCATGCAAGCAGAGACAAAGTTCAAGTCGAAGCAGAGGCCTAACTTTCCATATTCCGTCAACCTGATCTTGCCGTAATGGCTCATCAGAAACTCGGCGCAAGGCAACCTGGAGTTCAAGTTGGAAACGGAGCTTCATGTTTCCATCAACGAAACCGAATCGCTTCAAGTTCCAAGGCCATGTGTATATGCACTTTCGCCTAATCGGGAAGATTCCTTCTTTTTTATTCAAACTTTCCTTATTTTATTGCTAATCAATCTAGCTTATTCGTGCTCACGTGATGCTGTTTGTCTTGAATACAAGGCTCACGTATTAGTGCTCTGTTTTTGGCATGTACGGGGTGCACCTGATCGCGGAGGCCGGGGGGCTGATTGAGTCCGACTTCAACTCATCAGACGCTCATGAGTCTCTACCCGGCGACTACGCCGGCCATCAGACTCCGGCAACTACTCGGCTGGTGATCACTCGGTCGCTACGGCCACTCCACGACGTACGGCGGGCGACGACCCTGACATATAGCGTCACTCGGCCGCGGTGGCTCGTGTTCTGTTCCCCCGGCACACGTCCACATGGCTGTGGCGTGTCCCTGCATCTTCCAAGGATGCGTCAAGCCGCACAAGCGGATCGACCAAAACGAGATCGAGTCATCAGATCAAGTCGAGGTTACGTCGAGTCGGCGTATCGCCTCGAGACGGAATCCCCGTTGAAGACGACTTCTGGGATGCATGTACGCACGCTCTACTTCACGGGCGTCACGCACAACAGCGGCTCCTGTCGCACGGACTGCGCTGGTGGTGTCTCCACGCCGACGACGACCTTAGCGGCATTCACTCCCGACGACAGCAGCGGCGTGCACTTCTTCGATGAGAGCCTCGTCGATCAGTACAACCTAACGTCGCGAATGCAGCACTCGATGCCGGCAACGACGCGCCGACGGTGTGCATGATGAACCCCCGGGTGACGGCGAAGTACTGCTGCAGCAGGCCTACAGCTACGTCTCTGGCAATGCAACCTCCACGTTCACCTGTGCTGGGGGCAACATCTCCTACGTCATTATCCTCTGACACAGCTTGGATCTTGTCGGATGTCCTGACTCAACTACTCGGCATATACTAACGCCGGGGGCTAGTCAGGCCTCAGGACACAACAACACTCAAAGGCCCTGCTAGTTGTCTTCCCGGGTCACCTTGTGAAGATTGTCATGATGGTTGCCTAGCCACGACAACACTGTCTCAGCTTCATGTTCGAAGATGAGAAGTTCCTGCTGCTTATGCACTCCAGGGAAGACGCTTTCTATTTTTTGATTCCTGTCATCATTATTTTATTCCAAGATCACTGGTTGATCACCTGATGGTTTGATCTCACAAGATTCTCCTCTGCTTTTGCATGTACCTTATACGCATGAGTATTCGTCGGTGATGCATGTATCGCAACTACTCGGCAATGGCCACCTCTTGGCCACTACAGCCATCATTCGACCCAGATGATTACTCGGCGATGGCCGTCTCTCAGTCACTACGGTGATAACTCGGCCACGACGGCAACACCGTGACGGTCAATCGTTGACTACTCGGTCACAACAACAAAGCTGCGACGGTCACCCGGCCACAGCGGTCACCAGGCGAACTTAGACGAAGCCGCCCGAGCTGCTGGGCCACAACCCCGTCACTCGGCCACATCAATCACCTGATGGAGTCACGGGAAAATTATTTTCTTACTCTTATTTCATTATTAATTTTTTATTATTAATTGATACTCCTTTCAATTAATATGTCATGCAGCACCTTCTATCAAAAGGGACACTCATGCTCCCCCGCCGACTGAACCGCTGCAGCCGCAACCTGATGCACTAGAAGCCATGGTTGTAGACAACACCGAGCATCTGGAAGAAGACGACTGACAGGTGCCTTACATCAACTTCATTGTAAACGGCAAGCTCCCATGGTCAGCAACTTTTCCAGGACATTCACTTGGGCATTGCGGCAATCACGCAACCTCGCCTACTTTGGTTGGCACAGCCTATCGACACACATGCCGGATCTGATATTGATCATCTGGATTTCTAAATACTGATCATATGGAATTTCTCAATATTGGTCATCTGAATTTCCCAATATTGGCCAGCCGGATTTCATAATTGGCCATCTAGTTTATTAACTAATGGCTATCTGGATTTCTCAATATTATTCATCTGGATTCCTCAATAAAGGCCTCCTATATTCTTGGATTTCTCAGCATTAATGGCTTTTGCGCTTTGGAATGTTGGACTTCTGAATATTATTTTGCTCAGACTTCTATTTATTGGATTTCTGGAACCTGGATATTCTACTTCTGGAATTCTGGGACATTCAATTATGCAGCTTCACTTTGGTTCTCTGAATATATACCGGGCTTTCGGATATTATTCTACTTCCGGACCTATGGCCATTGGTTTGTCAATGGTTGGAATTGCCATCATTGGCCTATTTATCTGGAATTCGTCTCTGGAAATTTATTATCCAACCATCGTCAGGATTTCCATCAGGATCTTCACTGTTGGCACATACCCAGACATTCGCTATTCATCTCTCTGGATTTCATTAACAACGGAAGTTGTCTTCCCTACTCAGCAAAAGCTGGACTGCTAATATATGCCAGTCCCAAGACGGAGAACATGCAACACAGCTACGTGAACACAAACTGCATAGATCCAGAGAGAATATTCTATCATGATTTTCCTCATTCATGCTTGCTTTATTCCTTTAATTATTGCTAACCCATGCAATTCAATCTGTTCATGTGTTTGTTTTACGAGGTGCTATCCTTCGGCATAACACCTCCACGGCTCCACGTGAGTCACTTGAGCTGTTGAGCCGCGGTATCATCACTCGGGCACCGCACAACGCATTCTGGCGTACTACGGCAACAGTCGCCCGGTCATGCCAGCCATGGCAACTACTTCAAAAAGCTACGCCTAACAGAGAAGAATCTTCTTATTCTTATATTTCAATTCTCTATATTATTTTATTCCTTAGCACTTCAATTAATGATTTGCTTATTACGGATTATGTCTTGTATATATTTTGCATACACCAATTGTTTTCATGAGAACAGGTGTGCGACGATCACTCGACGATGGGCTGCGGTGATTACTCCGCCTCAACAGCCACTCAGCCTCGACATCGGTCACATGACCATTTGGCCAAGGTGCTCTCAGCATACTACAACGACGGCTAAGCCATCGTCACGGCATTGATCACTTTGTCACAGCAGCTTCTCAGCTCCACGACAAACAACGCAGCTTATCAAACAAGCTAAGTAACTTATTTAAATTTCATCATATTTCAAGTGCTTTTACACTTGTTATATCATTTATCCGAGTGCTTACCACTCCTCATTCTTATGTGCCTTCACATAAATCAAATATCATTCATTCTTGGCCCTGTACCCAGTAACATATTTACTGTCTACAGAGCCGGGGGCTATATCATAAGTTATGTCTTGAGTATCTCTTGCCGACTAAGTAAGCCTTGTCTGTCCTGATTGTGAAGCTCTAAC
The DNA here is from genome assembly GCA_007726485.1 of Eragrostis curvula. Lineage (NCBI taxonomy): Eukaryota > Viridiplantae > Streptophyta > Magnoliopsida > Poales > Poaceae > Eragrostis > Eragrostis curvula. Next base: position 41,617,542 of record CM017442.1, read on the forward strand.
TCGTTCACGCCATCATCTCCCTAAACGTGTGCTGACCTAGTGTCCCACGTCCTACAGGGCCGGCTGAGTTCAAAGAGTGCATAAACATAAGGCGACAACCGGTCTCTGAAAACAGTCAAAGAGGCTCACTTGACAAACACTCACTCTTTTAATCTTACGACTTACGTCAATATTGTAGACTTCGGTACGCCATCACTTGGCTATCAGAGTTGAAGATAACGGCTGAGCCGATTAACATCAATGAATCATGATGACTAAAATCAACCCTGGTGTTGCGGTCATATATTTGATTACTTTTTACAGACTACTACATAATCTATTACTGTGTCTTATCCACAGGGATTTATCACACAAGTCTCTCGGTGTTCATGAGCGTAGACGCCTCTCAGGAACTACTACTCATGAATTTCTTCAAGTTCACAACTAATCCCCCGGCTACAATAGCCCTCGGGAAGGTGCTTCATGCACTCGTCTGCTATCAGTTGACCAAATACTTCTTACTGCATTGCTCAACAAAGTCGTCACGTCAAGATCTCTCCAAGAGCCGAGAGATTGTTCAACATGCTGCATGCCGATCAACGAGCTTGTCGTGCCAAGCACTGCTCGAGCTACTAGCTCACAGGCTGCACGCTCCTCGGGCTCCTCGTCCTTCTCCAACTCGCCAGGACACGGATCCGCTAACGTACTGCAAGACTCGTCGTGATTATACTGCACATGACTTAAGCTCACCGTGCTGCACCACCGGTTGCCTCACCGCGTGGCTTGAACTCAGGCGTGGTTGTGCACCATCGTCTGTTTCGCCGCATGGCTCGAGTTCGCCGTGGTTGCGCACCGCCGTCTGCCTCACCGCGTGGCTTGAACTCAGGCGTGGTTGTGCACCATCGTCTGTTTCGCCGCATGACTCGAGTTTGCCGTGGTTGCGCACCGCCGTCTGCCTCGCCGAACAGACTGGGCTCGCTTCGCATCACGGCAGCCCAAGCTCTCGCCTCGTCATTGCCGCTGGGATATGTCCAGCTATGAACTGAGTACTCAGATTGCTATCAGTCGGCTGCAGCTGCCTGGCTAGAACTACTCGGCTACATTTTCTTCGCTGTTATTTCACTCTGCTACACAGTCAGACTGAAGATTTATTTTAGTCCTTGACTATGACCAATCGGACGCATCTACAACAACAGTTGTACAACATCATATTGACAGAAGACTACTTGGCTGACTAAAGGCTGGAGCTCATCATGGTCGCGCACCATCATCTTCCTCGCCGTCAGGCTCGAGCTGGTCATGGTCGCGCATTACCATCCGTCTCGCCGTATGGATCAAGTTCGTCGTGGTCGTATCGTCGACCCGTCGGTCTCACCGTGCAGCTCAAGTTCGCCATGGTTACAAAGTGCCGTCCACCTCGCGACAAGGCCGGAGCTCGCCTCCGCCGTCATGAATGAAGTTACCTCGCTGCCGCGTTCAGAGCACGTAATGCCGATGCAGCCGGAGCGTATGCTGAAGCTCTTCTCGTCCAGCAGCTGTTCGTCGAAGACCTGGTGCTGCAGATGGCCACCAGAACGTGACGTCCAAGCCAACACACAATTGCTCCAAGAAAGTAATTCTTAACTCCTCGGGGCTCCACCTTGTCTCTTCCTTAGCAAAGCACATCTGGAGCTTGCAAGAATTTCTCAGCCCGGGTACATCGCCCTCCGCTGATCTCTCGCAGTACAAGAGCTCGCTGTCCCGACTTAATCTTGTCAGCCTGGCCCTGCTCCATCCTACAAGCTACACTCCATGCTCACCGACTTCAAGCATCGAAGATTCGAAGACAGATGAGGACGCCGGTTCTCAACTTCCATTGCACTGCGGGTGCTTCATTGCGTGCCCTGCTGTGCTTTGGGCATTCTCCCTTCACTAACAGACAAGGACCAGGCGCTTGGTCCATTCAGTTGGCTCATATACATTAATCAGTTGAATGCTACCTGGATGCAACTACTCTGACAAGATTAGTCCGCTGCCTGCTCCAGATTACTCGGCCAAGTTACTTGGTTAGAGTATATCACTCAGCTCTACGGCCAGATTAAAAGTTTCTTCATGTCCTTGACAATGTTCAGTCGGACAACTACATAATCACTCGGCTAGACAGCCAGACCACTATTTCTGTCCTCGTCTACATTCAGTCGGACACTTCTACAATAACGGTGGTGCCGCATCAAGATTGACTGACAACTACACGGCTGTTTCTCGCTATGCCTGTTTTGGCTTCATCTACAGTATTTCAATGCTTCTAGTCTCTTTTGAGTCTGCACATAATCATTCTGATTATCCACAGACTCGGGGGGTGGACTCACTTGCGTGAGTTCCACTATTTTCTCGGCAGACTTGCCAGGCACACGGGTTGTCTTATATCCTTGACAATTTAAGTCGGATAATACCTAGAATTTATCCTCTTATGTGTCTTAATTGTTTTCGTTGAGAGACAGCTTGGGGGCTACGGGTTGTAATCATCCCTAGCTAATCTATGCTGGATGGACCTAGACACCAGTCCAGAATGAGAAGTTCTTGACTGAGACTCACTGTGATCTCCTATTCTAATTGCCTTGTGCGCAGTAAAACATGAGTTCCTTATATAATGGATGCTATTTTTCAACACATCAGTATGATGCACTGATCGTACATTCATTCACATGGGTCAGGATCGTATTTCTTGATTCAGGCTCACTTTGAGTTACTATACAATTCTATGAATTATACAGTAACTCAGGGGCTACATCAGTATAATGCACTGATCGTGCATTCGTAATTTTTAAACTTGTAGGCATGCTTTACAGCTTAGGCCAACTCAGTCAGTTGGATACTATTTTCATAGTATGCTTTTAACCCTAGCCGACAGACTCGGATGCTGACTTTATATTCAACCTCGGATCAAGATCGTATTTCTTGGTTCAGCTCACTTTGAGTTACTACACAATTCTATGAATTATACAGTAACTCGGGGGCTACATTAGTATGATGCACTGATCGTGCATTCATAATTTTTAATTTTGTAGCCATGCTTTACAGCCTAGGCCAACTCAGTTAGTTGGGTACTATTTTCATAGTATGCTTTCAGCCCTAGCCGACAGACTCGGATGCTGACTTTATTCAAAGATCCTCTATGGACATAATCGGCTCTGAGAGCTGAGTGCTGTTCTATACACGGCATTTACACACAAACTTGCTTCAACAAGCATTTATCCAAATTTCTGATATCATACTGAGTTGCGTGCCTACTGACAGCATACCTAATTCAAGGCCCTGTTGGCCTTGGTCCACCCGAGGTCCAGTACCTCAAACTTGATTCAGGTCAAGTCCTTTTTAATTTCTCAATATCATTTGGGATCAATTCCTACATGGAGAGAAGACTAGTCGGAAGCAATCCACTGGATCAATCAAAAAGCACTTGGGGGCTACTGTCGTTACCATGACCCCCGGGTATCCTCAAGTCCAAAGGGCCGAGTAACCTGACAAGGGTAGTCGGACCAGTCCAAAAGAGGCCGAGTAGCCCACGACGCAAGATGGAAGGTTCTACTACTCGGCGTGACCTAGAAGGGCTTTTTGACTTGTACTCCAAGTATTTCCATGTTGTAACCGACTAGGATACTTTCCATGTAACCCTGTACCCCCGACTATATAAGGCGGGCAGGGGCTCCATCTCAAACACACGCAATACAGACCACCTCATACAGGACGTAGGGTTTTTATCCTCCGGGAGGCCCGAACCTGTCTAAACTCCTTGTCTCGTGTTCACCATCGTATTCTTGGTTCCTTCGCCCCTATAACAAATCTATCGAGGCCCTGTAACCTCGACAGGACCAGGTACTAAATTTTTGACAACTAAATCGTCTAAATGCATGAATATCAAGAAAAAATCAGCACGTTAATCTTCTGATAATGGTATAGTTCACCGCCGTGCATTGTTAGCAATAGTTCAATATCCCTGAACGTTTTGAGGAATACTTTGCAAGTCATGTCACGTAGCAGGCAAGATTGTGATAATCATGTCACTTGAGATGCACTGCCTTGTGAACAAGTACCGGAGTACCCAGCTCCTTTGAAATTACTTTTTGCGTTAAGTGCGTAGCGTAACTGGAGATGCTGCACTATAGGAACTTTGTGGCCACCATCCATGCATAACAATCCTTGTGCAGTACCCCCGTGCTTGATCAAGAACCAGTAGTAACCAGCTCCCCGTTCCCTTCTCGCCAGGTTGCCATCCTGACAGCTGCTGGCGGAAAGCATTGTTGCGTGCCGGCACGTGGCCTGGCCATCGTAGGAGGAATCCTCTCCATGAACTCCGCGGCGAAGCGTTAAACAGCGGCAGAAGACCACCGGCCTTCGTGTTCATGGATCCGGCGCCGGATACTTCAGCTGCCATGTCCGTCCGGTGCGAGTTCAGTGGAGCCTGGAGCGGCTTGGCCAGTGCGAATGGAGATATCGATAGGTCTGGATCAGGCGATTTGTGGGTGCGGATTCGCTGGGGCAGAACCGGGAACTACGGCAGCCGCAACGAACGGCCGGCATCGCCATCGGCGGACAGGGGACGAGAAACGACCCAAGGCACGGGGCTGTTTGTAAAGTTAGGGGACTTTATACAAATATTTGGATCGCGTTTATTAATCGCGATCCAAATTATGGTTGTTTCTGAAAATATATTGGATCGCGATCCAAATCGCGGAGGCATTTTGCAAATTTCTGAGCCGGCGGCGCGACGGCAGCAAGAGGGGTTGCGCCGCCGGCGACCCCCGCCAACCTCGCCACCAGGCATACTGCGTTCATATAAGCCCAGTAGTAGACGGAGGGCCCCCACGCGCGCCTCAAAAGGTCCACCGTTCCCGCGACGGCAGCGGCGGCGCGCCGACTTGGACGCGGGCGGTGGCGGCGCGCGCGGCTGCTCGCTCGACTCACTGCTCGTCTTCTCGATCAACTCACCCGTTTCGGGTTGTACGCAGTGGGGGATCTACACAGTGGCGAGCTGTGGCAGCCGCCATACCTGAACGCCAGCAAATCTCAGGCTCCGTCATTATTCCCCTGTTCACCGAGTAACACCCAAGACCAAAAGGCGCTGTTCTGAACAAACAAAAACCAAGCGCTGACCAATTGTTACATGCCTACCGAGGCTGCTTGTTTCCTAACTAGCCCTGCAGACACAAGCTCGTTGCAATATAGAACGCAGAAAGCAGCAACCGCGGGGCATACATGAGTCGGTGCAGTGCAGGAAAGACTATCTAGCCGGAGCCCAAGGACAGTTATTGTATTCTTCGATTGTGTTATCATATTAGTGCCGGACGATGGAGGAAATAGAAAATCAAAGTTTCAGTTGTCAAGGTCAAAACATTCAGTCTAAAATCCTTATTACCACACGTTACAGCTGGTCTTTGAGGGGTATGCTTCTTTCTTTAGTTTATGCTTGTTCATAAGTTATATGTACATGTTATTAAAAAAAAAAAGTTATATGTACATGTCAATAATGATGATTCCGCCATAGGTGGATTTCAATCCTGGATCCGCCACTGGTTGTACGTGCGACGAGGCTCGGAGATCTGGTCCTTAGAACGATCGGTTCGGCAGCGCCGGCGAGATTGGTTTTGCCGCCTTGGCCACTGCTCGGAACTGGAGAAGTGTATATGTGTCGTGTCGCCGGCCTTTCTGTAGCTCGGACCTGAAGAGGTGGCCGCCAGAGGACAACAGACGAAACGATGAACGACAAACACGATGGATGCGCGTGAAATCTAAGCGCCATGCCTGACTCTGCTGAGCACTGATAAGTGATAACAACAGAGTATGCTCTCGTCGTCGTCCTTCCTCTCTCTTGCTTGGCCCGGGAGGGCCGCTACGGACGTCCCAGCGGAGCCCCTCGTCGTTCGCCGCCTTCTCGTTGCGTCCACGCGCCTGCGCTGCGACCGCGCCAGAGGTCTTGCCGTCGGCCTTCCCGCGTCAGCGTGTCGCTGGGCTCGCCGTCGTAGTGGCGCGGCCTGAGCGGTACACCTTGCTCGAACCGCGCCAGTGGTCGGACATGATCCACACGTCTGGTCCAGCGCGCCGCGCGCCTTCATGAACGAGAAGAACTGCCGGCGGCCGACCTTCCACCGCCTTCCTAGGACCTCATCGACGACGGGCTTGTCCTTCGCGTCGCCATGCCACCACCCGGGGGCCATATCCACGGATCACGCGAACCGCATCCTCTTGCCGTGTGCGCACTCATGAGCGGCAGTCCAACCACAAGTTTGAAATCTGTCCTAGTTCTTGATCAATTCATCAGGTCATAATGTAGTCGAGTTGTATGTTCTGTTCTTTTTTATATGCCAATTGGAACTACTGTTTTCATTGAACTGTTATGAAAACCACAGTTGGGCACGCTGTCAATCTGTTGCATCTTCGACTGAACATTTTTATGGGGCTCGCTGAATCTCTAGTATCCACACTTGCGGAAGACTTCTGGTGTGAGGTTACATATATAGTTGAACACTCATAGTTTCTCAACCTTTTTTTATTAGAGTTATTATGTCAGGTAGCCATGAACTGGGGTTGCAACGTATGCCCTCCATTTGGTTTGATGACGTTTGTTAGCTCTAAACATTGCTATACCGTTCCGCTGCATCCTTGGCTGGTCATGTCTCTCTGCAACTCAGATTGCTAATGTCTGCATTTTGAGGGAACACTTTGCAAGTCATGTCATGTAGCAGGCTAGATTATGGGAAATCATGTCACCTGAGTTGCACATCCTTGTTAACCAGTACCAGTAGTAATAGCTCCTTTGAAATTTGGCAAGGAAGATCCTTCGAAATTTGCTTCTGTACAAGTGCGCAGCCTAACTGGAGATCCAGTGCGCGCGGCACTAGGAACTTTGCGACCACGATCCGTAACAATCCTTTAGCAGTTGAGCAGTTCCCCCGTTCCGTGCTTCATCAAGAACCGTAGGATGAAACCTCTTCGCGAACTCCGCGGCGAAGCGTTCAGAAGCAGCAGCAGAGGATCACAAGGCAAGAACGCGCCTCGGCGTTCGCGGATGCGGCGCCGGATACTTCAGCTGCCATGCCCGTCATGTGCGAGCTCAGTGGAGCGTGGAGCTGCTCGGTCGACGCGAAAGGAGATCTCGATGGGTCTGTAGCAGGCGATGTGTGGGTGCGGATTTGCTGGGGCGGAACCGGGGCCCACGGTGGCCGCCACTAACGGACAGAGAAGGAGAAACGTCAGACATCCTGCGACGGCAGCAGCGCCGCGCTGAGAGCGATGTGGCCGTGGGAGGCGGTGGCGCGCGCGGCTGCTCGGTCTACTCACTGCGAGTCGCCTCGATCAACCCAATGATTCGTATTGTACGTGAGACGATGCTCGGAGAGCTGGTCCTTGGAACGACCGGATCAGCGGCGCCGGCGAGATCGGTCTCGCCGACGTGACCACTACTTGGAGCTGGAGGAGAAGTGCGTGTGTGGCGTGTCGCTCCTGTTCTGTAGCTCGGACCTGGAGAAGAAGAAGCCGCCACCGCACAACAGACGAGACGATCAACAACAACCAACCACGTCCAGTACGCGTGAAATCCAAGCGCCATGTCTGACTCTGCTGAGCACCGATAAGAACAGAGTATGCTTTCGTCGTGGTCCGTGGCCTTCCTCTTGCGTGGCGCGGCTTAGCTCTCGTCGTTTACAGCGTTCCTCTCGTGTGCGGGCGCCACTACGAACGTCGCGGCAGAGCCCTCGTCATTTGCCGCCTTCTCATTGCTTCCACGCACCGGCGCCGCGGCTGCGCCAGTGCGTCTTGCCGTCGGCCGTCCCGTGGCGCGCCGTTGTGGTCGCTCTAGATTCGTCGGCGGCGGCCTCCCCATTGGGTCCGTGCACCACCGCCTTCGCCGCGGTCTCACTGCCGCTTGGCTTGCTGCCGGGGTGGCGCGGACTGCGGGACACCGTGCACAGGACGCGAACATCCTCTTCCCGGTCACCGTGCTCATGGCGTGATCGGAGCGTGCCAGAGCTGTCCGGACCAGCGCACCGTTGTAGTGTTGTTGTAGCTACCCACTCTTTGTGAGTTTGATCTCCTTTTCTTATATTCGTAAGGGACAAGAGCTTGACGGTGTACACGCTTAAAATGACGTCATATTTTGTTTGCTAAATTATCTCTATTGTGTTTGATATTTTTCAGAAAAAAATCCCTTGGTCGTCATTCAGTACTTAGATATACAAAGTGTTGGGCATGTAATCTATAACCTATATAACCATAGTATGTCATATCCATTGGTTAAAATATCTTTCTTTCTATTCAATGCATCGTCTAAGGTGTACGTTGCAGTTCCTCGTCTCCTATTTGCGTGCTTAGGATTGTGGTCTCCTAACTAGGATTGAGCCTGGGTTAGATGCGATCTTGATGTGTGACTCAGTTGTAATTTTCTATTTTTATCATTTAACAAAAAAAATATGTACATAGCATACTATAGAAAAAATGGTTGCCTTGCAAAATATATGAGGCTAGCTTATACATATAATGATTAAGGTAATATAGTGTTATAATAGTTGTGATTTCAATTCTACCCAGAAACTCAAGGTTTACAATGGAGAGATCACTGAAGACATTGTGCATTAAGGTGAAACGGACACTGTCATGATGTGCGATGTAGGGCGCAAGTTCATCACTCACATCAGCCGCAGATTCTTGCACCTTGCACACGACGTGGCTGACTGGTCCTTCGACATTGAGATCAGAATGAGACATACAGCAAAGAAGGGGGCGCTTACAACATGAAGTTAAAGATCACAACGAGAAGGGAATGGGGCGGGTGGCTTGGTGATTATATGTTATATTGAGACTTATGTTTCTTCTTTCCCTGTAAAAGGATTAATGCAACAAACTGCTTTGTAACTACACTGCAATTCATGAATCGGATTTTTTTCAGCGAATTCTTTGATCAACCACCATACTAGAACTCAGTCATAAAGGATAAACTGTTGTGTTTGAGCCACCATGATGCTTCTTTCAGAGTACATTTTTTTTATGATTCTTTTCATACACCTTCTTCCATTCAGCTTGCCTTGGATTCACTACTGTCCTACAAGAAAGTGTTAAATGCTTCATGAGAACAAGTTGTCATCATCTTCATTCGTTTGACTTTGGACCAGGTATAGTATATAAACTAAAATTTTGACAACTAAATGCATGAATATCAAGGAAAAAAAATCAGCACGCTAATCTTCTGATAATGCTACACTTCACCGCCGTGCATTGTTAGCAACAGTTCAATATCCCTAAACATTTTGAGGAATGCTTTGCAAGTCATGTCACTTATAGATACACAGCCTTGTAACTGGACCGGAGTACCTAGCTCCTTCGTAACTGGAGATGCAAAAATTGTAACTTTGTGACCATGATACATAACAATCCTCGTGCAGTTCCCCCGTGCTTGATCAAGAACTAGTAACCAGCTCCCCATTCCCTTCTCGCCAGGTTGCTAGCAGCCACCAGCGGAAAGGACTAATGCGTGCGGGACGTGGCCGCTCCACCATAAGGTGACCAGGAGCCTTCGCGCTCGCGGATGGGGCGCCGGATACTCCTGCTGCCATGTGCCCGTCCGGTGCGAGCTCAGTGCGCAAATCGTGTGTTGCGGCCGCACATAGATGCGGCCGCTTACTTTTAGCCGTAGGATGCTGCATCAACATTCGTGCTGTTGACTGCTGCATCAACATTCGCGTTGCATCAACGTCCTCCTGAACACGCGTCTTGTATTGGAGGGCGCCGTAACTATGAGCGGCCGCAAAAAAACCGCGTTGCAGCTCAGTGGAGCCTGGAGCGGCCCGGTTGGTACGAAATGAGATCTCGATTTGTCTGTAGCAAGTGATTTGTGGGTGCGGGTTTGCTGGGGCGGAACTGGGGACGACGGCGGCCACCACGAACGGCCGGTTTCGGCAGACAGAGGAGGAGAAACGACGCAAAGCAAAGAGATATTCGTAAATTATGGGTGAATTTGTGCAAATATTTGGACTGCGACTATTAACTGCAATCTAAATTAGAGGCTTCTGAAAATTACTGAATCAAATCGCGGGGGCCGGCGGTGCGACTGCAGCAGCCAACGAGGTTGCGCCGCCGCCGGCGAGCCCCCAGCAAACCTCGCCACCAAGGAATAGCGCATTCCTCTAAGCCCAGTGGTATGCGGAGGATCCCCAAGAGCGTCTCAGAGGTCCAGAGATCCCGCGACGACAGCGGCGGCGCGCCGACAACATCGCCGTGGGCGGCGGCGCGCACGGCTCTCATTCAACTTACTGCTCGCTCCTCGATCAAATCACCGCTTCGGCTTGCACGTGCGACGAGGCTCGGAGATATGGTGCTAGGAAGGACCGGTTGTGCGGTGCCAGCGAGATCGGTCTCGCCACCGTGAGGCCCTGTGACCACTGCTCGGAACTGGAGGAGAAGTGCCTGTGTGGCGCTCTGCCTTTCTGTAGAGAATTGAAGGCGCCACCGCACGACAGACGAAACAACCAACAACAACAACCACTTCGGGTGCGCATGAAATCCAAGCGCCGCGTCTGATTCTACTGAACACCGATAAGAACAGAGTATGCTCTCGTCGTCATCCGCGGCCTTCCTCTTTCGTGGCGCTGCAGAGCAGAGCGCTCGTCGTCCGCGGCGTTCCTCTCGTCTCGTGTGCGGGCGCCGCTACGGACGTCGAAGCCCTCATCGTTTGCCGCGTTCTTGTTGTATCCACGGACCGGCGCCGCGGCTACGCCAGAGGTCTTGCCGTTGACCGTCCCTTGGCGGGCCGTTGTGGTCGCTCTAGATTCGTCGGTGGCGGCAGCTTCCCCCTTGCGTCCGTGCACCACCGCGCGCCTTCGCCGCAGTCTCGCTGCCGAGGTGGCGTGGGCTGCGGTACACCTTGCACAGAACGCGAACACCTTCTTCCAGGTCACCGCACTCGCGGTCGGAGTGAGTTGGAGCTTTCCGGACTAGCCCACCGTGGTAGCATTGTTGTAACTACCCATTCTTTGTGAGTTTGATCTTTTCTATCTGTAATGGACAACCTCTTGATGGTGTATGGATTTAAAATGATGTCATATTTTGTTTGGTAAATTATCTCTTCTATGTTTGATATTTTTCAGAAAAAAAACTTCCTTGGTCGTCATTGTGCCACCTCATGTTATGGTATTTACACCATTCACTTTTTCTTTCAAGTATTTAGATATATGAAGTGTTGAACATCTAAACTATAACCTGTATGACCATAGTATGTCATATCCGTTGTTTAATATATCTCTCTTTCTGTTCATAATGTATCGTCTAAGGTGTAGGTTGCAGTTCCTCGTCTCCTATTTGTGTGCTCAGGATTGTGGTCTCTTAACGAGGATTGAGCATGGATTAGATGCGATCTTGAGGTGTGACTCAGATGTAATTTTCTCTCTTATGATTTAATAAAAATATGTACATAGCATATTATAGAAAAAATAGTTGTCTTGCAAAATATATAAAGCTAGCTTATACATACAATGCATTAAGGTAATATAGTGTTCTATTAGTTCACCCTTTAATTTTAGCTCTACCTAAAATCTCAGGTTGTAGGGTGGAGAGATAATTGAAGACGTTGTGCATTACGGTGATACTGCCGACTTCGTGATGTGGGATGTAAGGCGCTATTATATCACTCACTTATGCCACATATGCTTGCACCTTATTCATGGTGTGGCCTACCGCTCCTCCTAGGAATAGGATGCCTTGTTATAACAGGTATCAGAAGGGGACAAAACAAGTAAATAAATGAGGAGTCACTTACCACAAGAAGTCAAAGATGACAAAGAGAAGGGATTAAAGCGGGTGGCTTAATGATAATATTCAAACTTTTGTTTTCTTTCGTTGTAATGGATTAGTGCAAACCAAGTTGCTTTGTAATTACACAGGAATTTGTGAATAATTTTTTTTAGCTAGTTCTTTGATCAACCACCATACTAGAAATATTTCCGTATCAAAGGAATTTGTGTTTGAGTCACCTTGAGGCTTCTTTTAGAGTACACATGTTTTCATGATTCTTTTAATACACACCTTCTTCCATTCGGCTTTCCCTGGATTCACTACTGTCAGACACGAAAGTGTCAAATGCTTACTCCTTTTCATTCAGGGGTCAATCAGTGTTACCGAACTGTCATAAGTCTAGTTTCATGGTTGGCCGTGAACAATATAGATTGTTTGGTTGCACCTCAGTCCATTTTTGTGATGGAAGGAAATAAGTACATTGCACTGACATATTCTTATGATAAGGATGGTTAACTGCAATTAGGATCTATTTTGGCCAACAGCGACATAAAAATCCCTGCTCAATGAAATTAATTAGACCATTGATAACAGTCATTTTTCCTCTTAAAGTGATCTATATCAGAAAGATCTAATTGCAACGTAACACATGTAATAATTTTTTATCGATGTGAATATACATTAATATTTGACTTGCTTGTTGCATCATCTTTCTGGCTAACAAAATGGTATCGTTCTGATTTTCATTTTAGACGAGAGTTGGTTATTGCCATGGTTAACATACATGCTTCATGAGAACAAGTTATCATCATCTTCATTCCTTTGCATATGGAGCAGGTACTGTATAACACATTAAAATTTTGACAACTAAATGCATGAATATCAAGAAAAAAAATCGGCACGTTAATCTTCTGATAATGCCACACTTCATCGACGTGCATTTTTAGCGACAGTTCAATACCCCTGAACACTTTGAGGAATAATTTGCAAGTCATGTCATGTAGCAGGCGAGATTATGGGAAATCATGTCATGTAACACGCCTTGGTGTTTGCGGATGCGGCGCCGGATACTTCAGCTGCCATGCCCATCTGGTGCGAGCTCAGTGGAGCCTGGAGCGGCTCGGCCGGCATGAAAGGAGATCTCAACAGCTATGGAGCAGGCGATTTGTGGGTGCGGATTGATTTGCTGGGGTGGAACCGGGGACGGCGGCGGCCGCCACGAACGGCTGGCTTCGGCGGACAGAGGAGAAACGACGCAAAGCAAGGGGATATTCGTAAATTATGGGGGGCATTATGTAAATATTTGGATCGGGATCGAAATTGGGGTTGTTTTTGAAAATAACTGGATAGCGAGCCAAATCGCGGGGGCGTTTTGCAATTTCTGAGCTGGCAGCGCGACGGCATCCAGCGAGGTTGCGCCGCCGCCGGCGACCCCCGTCAACCTCGCCACCAAGGAATCCCACGTTTCTCGAATCCAGTAGTAGGCTGAGGGCCCCAAGCACGCTTCAACAGGTCCAGAGATCCCGCGACAGCAGCGGCGCCGCGCCGAGAGTAAGGTGGCCTTGTTCAGGCGGCGCGCGCGGCTGCTCGGTCCACTCACTGCTAGTCGCTTCGATCAATCCAATGATTCGTATTTTAAAATTTTTACGTGATAGGAGGGTCGGAGAGCTGGTCCTTGGAACGGCCGGATCAGCGGCGCCGGCGAGATCGGTCTCGCCGACTCGCTGACGTTAACACTACATGGAACTGGAGGAGAAGTGCGTGTCTGGCGTGTCGCTGCTGTTCTGTAGCTAGCTCGGATCTGGAGAAGAAGAAGCCGCCACTGCACAACAGAAGTGACGATCAACAACAATCACGTCGGGTGCGCGTGAAATCCAAGCGCCATGTCTGACTCTGCTGAACACCGATAAGAACAGAGTATGCTCTCGTCGCCGGCCGTCCGCGGCCTTCCTCTTGCCGTCTTGTGTGGCGTGGCAGAGCAGAGCTCTCATCGACCGCGGCGTCCCTCTCGTCTCGTGTGCGGGTGCCGCTGCGCTACGGACATTCCAGCGGAGCCCTTGTCGTTCGCCGCCTTTTCCTTGCATCCACGCACCGCCGCCGCGGCCGCGCCAGAGGTCCTGCCATCGGCCGTCCCATGACGCGCCGATGTGGTCGTTCTAGGTTCGTTGGCGGCGGTCTCTCCCTTGCGTCCATGCACCACAGCCTTCGCCGCGGTCTCGCTGCCGCTTGGCTTGCCACCGGGGTGGCGCGGGCTCCGGTACACCGTGCACGGGACGCGAACATCCTCTTCCCGGATCGAACGAGAGGTGTCCGGATCGACCGGCTGTAATATCCCAAATTATTTAACACAAAATAAATAATTAATTAAAAAGACTCCCGGAGTTGACCAAAATTTGACTTTTTGAACCGTTACTCGGATGGACGATCGGAAACCATAGATGCGTAGATCTCATCAAAACGAGTCCGTTTGACTACTCATACGCGAGTTTCCGACTTCGAATGAATCTATGGTGGTTGGAGTAATATGGACCGTCGGATGTGCTTCTAAGTTTCCTACTAGTATATTCGTTGAAACAGGGGGATCGGTCTTTTTCTTTCTTCTCCAGCCGAGCCGCCGCCCCGTTCTGAACCACGCCGCCGCCTCCTTCCTGCCCTAGCTCGACACCTCCCCGCCCCGTTCCTTGCACGCCTCAACAAGGAGTCGGCCTGCTGGTTGTCCTGCATGTCCTAGTGCAGTTCTTGCTGGCTGCATGCTGCTGCGTGTACTGGGCTGCTAGCACCGGTAAGTGCCGTCCTGCTTTGCCGCTACTAGCCTGTAGCCCATGTGCTGCTGGCTGTACGCTGAGTTAATCAGTGTTGCTGCTGTCTATAAGCTGAACTATTCAGTGTTGCAGTTGTGTTGAACTTGAGGGGTGCGGGGAGCAAGGAATTAGGAAGAAGAAGGGGAAGGAAGGAGGAGAGAAGAGAGGAATTCGTGGATTTGATCTTCTCTGCACAATCTCTGGCTTTACGCTGCTGTGGTAATGTTTAATTAGCCATGGATCAGTTCTGAAGGTTGAATTTCACACTGAAAGTCGAGAGTAGTGAACTGAATTTCTGCCCAGTGAGACTGTTTCGAAATCTGGCATGAATTGGTTAGGAATTGGACTTTGAGCCAATTAGAAAAGCTGTATATAATGTTTTTATCTTTCAAACGGCGCTGGTTTCACTTGATTCCGATAAGTGGTTAGGGAGAAAATGTATTTTTACTGCTTCTGTCCCAGGATTTCTCAGCATACGCAGTTATTTGTTTAATTATTTTCGAACCAGTTAACGAATTTTGTAGCAAAACTTGCTATTGGGAAAGTTGTAGGAAATTATCTGTAGATGTCCAGAATGCATTCATTTGCAGCATGGTATTGAAAATGCAAAGTTATGGGCAAAACAGTGAGCCATAGAGGACTTTGAGCGAATTTCAGTTAATCGGTGAATTAGTTTATTTTTGTTTGAATAAGGGAATCGTTTCGATATTCAGATAAATAGGTTGTATATGCGCCGAAGTAGCTTCTAAGAGTAGTTTTTACTCTACAGGTCTTGAGAGCTCCGGTGCTAAGGGTGTACCGCCGTCAACGTTTCGCCGAGGTTAAGGCAAGTGCATGACGGGCTTGTGTTGTGATGTGCATCGTTTGTTGATATGTTCTTACCGTATTTGCAACGTTCATTCCATAATTCGTATTTTCTGGTATTCCAATGATTCATGGTTAATTGCTTCAAGATTCAAGTTATTCATTCATTTACATATCATTCATGTTCCGGTCGATCCGGATGTGCAAATTGGTTCTTATATTCATGTTCCTGTGAGTAAGTGCTGGCCCCACTTGCTCGGCTTTACCGGTAAATGCAAAGGATGTCTTCAACTGTTGTCCGTTTCAGACGGAAACTACTATTTCATTGGATATTCAGAGATTGACATCACTTTTTCTTGTTATTCGCCTTTCATCATGTTGTATTTGTTTTTTCTAGCTCTAATTGTACTTGCTGAGTGTTTTTACTCACTCTTGTGTTTCATTTGGTTTTAGGTACCCGTTGATCGACACAAGCATTGGGTGGGAGTAGCATATTCATTTGAGCACACACATACATACATCTTCACATTTAATTAGTTTACTAGACTTTAGAGTTATTTGACTGGTCGAGATGGTCATATGGTTGTGGTGAACCCTTCGTGGTTTGTCCTTTGGAGTTGCTGGTCGGTTATTACTTATTCATGGATATGTCTATTTTTATGATGATTGTGTGTCCGCGGATGATAGGATTTACAGGGGATACTCTGCCGAAATTTCAAATAATTTCTATACTTGTAGTTTTAATTGTTTTATAGTAGCCTCCAGATTAGTTAAATATCTGGGGTGTTACACCGGCTCCCCATTGTAGTATTGTTGTAGCTACCCATTCTTTGTGAGGTTGATTTTTTTCTTTTCATCCGCAAGGGACAAGCGCTTGATGGTGCGTGTTTAAAGTCATGTCATATTCTGTTTGGTAAATTATCTCTTTTGTGTTTGATATTTTTCAGAAAAAAAAACTTCCTTGGTCGTTATTCAATATTTAGATATATGAAGTGTTGGACATGTAATCTATAACCTGTATAACCATAGTATGTCATATCCACTGTTTAAAGTAAAATATCTTTCTTTCTGTTCACAATGTATCGTCATATATAAGGTGCAGGTTGCCGTTCCTCGCCTCCTATTTGTGTGCTCAGGACTGTGGTCTCTTGACGACGATAGAGCTTGTTTAGATGAGATTGATGTGCAACTCAGATATAATTTTCTCTTTTTTTCATGTAATAAAAATATGTACATAGCATATTATAGAAAAAATGATTGACTTGCAAAACATATAACGCTAGGCTCATACATACCACGATTAAGGTAATATAGTGTTATAGTAGTTCACCTCCTAATTTAAGTTTTACTCAGAAACTCAAGTTGTATGGTGGAGAGATCACTAAAGACATTTTGCATTATGGTGAAACGGCCGGTGTTGTGATGTGTGTGGTAGGGCGCTAGTTCATCGCTCACATTCGCGATGCTTGAACCTTACCGATGGCATGACTGACTGTTCCTTCGACATTGCATCAGATCAGAAATGGAAGGATGACTTAATTGGTATAGCTGATATTAGAACAAGACAAAACAAACAAATAAGTAAAGCATGCAGCTAAGAAGGGGGCCGCTTACCACAGGAAGTAAAAGATGACAGTGAGAAGTGACACAATGCGCGCCGCGGCGTCGTCCCCCTTACTCTACTTGAGCAACTGCATGAGGAAGTCAAGTCCCCCCTCCTCGCACGTGGTTGCCCTGGAGACGAGGCGTTCGGACACCTCCCCACGCTCTTGCGGCTCGAATTCGACGAACAGGGTGGAGATGTTGTGCGCGTCGAACACGTGGAGCACGGTGGCGAACTGGTCGCCGGCGAGAGAACGCAGTTGGCGCCGCAGTACATCCTGAGGTGGGTGCACCACAGACACCCCTTCCCCTTCTCCTCCGACGCCATGGCGCTTGATCAGAGCTCGACGAATTCTGGTTGGAGGGGAATGGATTGGAGGGGAAGCAGGCGGGGAGGGGATGGAAGGTTTGCGTGAGGGGGCTTCTGGCGTGTGCGTCGCGGGTTGATATTTGAGGCGACGACGGGGAGTACGAACCCTACTTGCCGATCTACTTACCCACGAAAGAAATGTAGTTACAACGGATAAATGTAGTTACGACGGTCACGGTAAAAAACTGGGGGGACGGGTTCACGCCCACAACGCCGTGGCATCATACAGGGAATTTGGTCCTAAGGTGGAATGGCTTACCTATTTAGCTGGGCATTCTCAGAAACATATAAGAGGCTCGGTGAAACACATTGGTGTGATGCTTTTCATCTATATTATGTCTCCCTGTCAACAGCAATTTGTGTACTGCTTTCAGTCAGAGTCTCAAATATTCAGTTGCATACCCAGAAGACCGAGAGCGCATCTTTTAATGAATTATACTTATGTATAGCCTATCCTTTTTCATTTTTCAGTTTTTATTTGTTTAGAGATGAACTTAGGATTATGGAGTTGAAATATCAAATAATGTGTTTTTTGAATTTCAGGGATTGTTTGGATGTTATCCCAGTTGCACTCTTTCTAGTTGACCATCGGGATCTTATGCCTTAGCCTAAAGATACTTACAAGTCCTTTTTTCTGATCACAATTGAGCACGGTTCCTCTTGGGCTGAATATTTTTATGCAGCTCGCTGAATATCACTCGCTTCCGTACTTTCGGAAGAGATTAGGTGTAAGATTGTTGAACAGTCATATTGTTTCTCAACCCTTTCAGAGTTTGTATTATTTGAGGTACCCATGTTAAGGGGTTGCGAAGAAGTACAGCAACATCAACAATAAAAGAACAGTGTATCTCAGCTTCTCTATAGGCATGCCAAACATAAGGATTCTGTACCGAGAATGAATGAAAACCAAATAGAGTAAGCAGAAGCTTCTTTTCGCCAGCTTTTCAAATAACATTCTCTGAACATGCAGCAGCTCTCTGGAGCTGTGCAAAACCGGGCTATACACTGATCTGGAATCAACCTTCTATTGCAAAGTAGCCTTAAGAACTAAGCTATCCTAATTATTGCTCAGCCTCGGCTGACACGTTTTGGCTCATAACACTGTTTCCGATATCAAATCTCACCAGAGGATCTTTCGAGAAAAATCTCACAGGAAGTGGTAAAACGCGCTTGTACGTGCAACGAGGCTCGGATAGCTGGTCCTTGGAACGACCGGTTCAGCCGCACCGGCGAGATCGCCCTTCGCCGCCGTGACCACAGCTCGGAGCTGGAGGAGAAGTGCGTCTGTAGCGTGTCGCCGCTGCCTTTCTGTGGCTCCGACCTGGAGAAGAATCCTCTTCCGCCGCGCGACAGACGAGACGTCCCAAAATAAACACGGTGGATGCGCGTGAAATCCAAGCGCCATGTCTGACTCTGCTGAGCACTGGTAGGAACAGAGTATGCTCTCGTCGTCGTCCTTCCTCTCTCTTGCGTGGCGCGGCAGAGCAGAGCTCTCGTCGCCCCGCGGCGTTCCTGATCTCGTGCGCGGGCGCCGCTACGGGTGTCGCGGTGGCGCCCTCGAACGTCGTTCGCCGCCTTCTCGTTGCGTCCACGCGCCGGCGCCGCGTCTCGCCGTCGGCCGTCCCGTGGCGCGCAGTGGTGGTCGCCCGCTCGAGACTCGTCGTCCTCCGGCTACCCCTTACGTCCTTGCACCACCGCCGCGGGCTCCCTGGGCTCACAGGGGTGGCGCGGGCTGCGGTACACCGCGTGAACTTCTTGGCGCGGGCCGCGGCGTACAGGTCGGCCTTGTGGACGAACAACGCGACCGACTTGCAGAGAAAGCTTCAGTAACAATAGTACTAGTTAATCTCCTATCAACATGAATCAAACTATGTTTCAGTGTTCGTCGCCAGAAACAAGGGGGAAAAAAAGAGATAAGGGTCTTTCAGCTTATTACTTTATTTAGCTCGTGCGTCATTTCTCTGTTCAAGTGTGGTACATCCACTAAGAAGTACTGTAGGAACTGAATATGCACTGTTCACCTGAGAAATTAGAATCACCGTGGTTTCTAGTTCAGTTTAGACAAGGTTCCACAAGTTTCAAACCTGTTCGGTTCTTGACAAAGGCATCAGCTCATCATGTAGTTGAGTTGTATGTTATGTTTCTGTTCATATGCCAATTGGAGCTGCTATGAAAAAAGGTGCAGTGGTTGTAGCACTTTGAGCGCGCACACACATCCCTGTAACTGAAAGACAACAGTTATCACTGCTAGTGCTCTGTTTTTGCATGCAGCCGCCAGCCATGGATCTACCTGCTCCTAAAGGTGGAATCGATTTCCTGTTCAGATGGGTATTGTAAATGTGGATTCTCAGAAACATATAAGACGCTCACGGAAACACATTGTTGTGATTCTTTTCATCTGTATGATGTCTCCCTGTCAACAGCATTTTGAGTCAGCCTCAAATATTCAGTTGCATGCCCAGACCGAGAGGGCAACTTTTTATGAATTATACTTCTGTATATAGACTATCCTTTTTTTTATTGTTTAGGATTATGGAGTTGAAATATATATAAACAATATCTGTTTGAGTTTCATGGATTGTTCTGGAATTATCCCAGTCACACTTTTTCTAATTGACCACTGCGATCCGATGCCTTAGGCTAAAGATAATGGCAACTCCTTTTTTTTCTGATCACAATTGGGCATGCTACATCTTTTTATGCAGCTCGCTAAATATCGTTAGTATCCGTACCGTACTTTTGGAAGACATTCGGTGTGAAATTCTTGAACACTGGTATGGTTTCTCAACCTTTTCAGAGTTATTATGTGAAGGTAGCCAAGTTAAGGGGTTGAGAAGAAGTATATCAACATCAACAATAAAAAAACAGAGTAAATACATAGGCCCTGGCAGGGCTTATTTCTCATCTTTCTCTACAGGAATGCCAAACATTGGGATTATGTACCGAGAATGAACGAAAAACAGTACTACTAAGCAGAAGCTATGTTTCACCAACTTTTCAAATAACAAGCAGCAGCTGTCTGAAGTTGTGCCAAACCGGGCTATACACTGATCTGGACTCATCCCTCCTATTACAAAGTAGCCTAAGAACTAAGCTATCCTAATTATTAATTGCTTCTCACTGACAGCCTCGCCGACACGTTTTGCCTAATAACTTTTCGTTTGGGATATCAAATCTCACAAGGTGGTCTTCCGAAAGAATCTCACAAGAAGTGGTAAAACGTGTGATCCTTGGGTGAAGAATCGCCACCCGTCTCGCCGCCTCCCAGAACAACTCCCGTCTCCGACTCGGATTTCGCTGGGGCCACGCCTACCTGCGCCTGCGCCGCGTCGACGTGGAACCCGCACCCGCATTGCGGGCAGTGCAGCTTGATCGTCTGCGCGTCGTCAGGGCTGCTGTTAATAAATCCTTCGTCGGCCTTCCTCATCTTCTTGCGTGCCGCGTCAGGGCTCTCGTCATCGCCGTCGTACGCGGCCACCAGGTGCCTCTTGCGTGTCGCGCTGGAGCTCTGGTCGTCGTCGCGTTCCGGCGCCGCCGCCGACGTCTCGGCGGAGTCCTCGTCGACCGCGGCGTCCTTCTCCTTGCGTCCGGCAGCCGGCGGCGCCGCGGCCGCGCAGGCAAAGATCTCGCCGTCGGCCGCCGCCCCAAGATTCGGCGCCGTCGTCGCCGCGCTGCAAGATTCGTCGTCGTCGTCGCCCTTGCGCGCTGCAGGAGACGCTAGTTGCGGCGGCGGCGGCGAGGAATCGCTGTCTTCCCCGCGGTAGCGCGGGCTGCGGTACACCTTGCAGAGGACGGGGGTCCCCTCCTCCAGCTCGGCGTCGAGGCGGAGCTCCGCCATGATCCACCCGGTGCGCACCCGCGCGCCGCGCTGGTCCGCCATGAACGACAGGGCCTGGCGCAGCCCGGCCTCGCGGCCGGCGAGCCCGTCGACGACGGGCCGCACCCTGGCCTCGCCGTGCCACCACCCGCGGCGCGTGGCCACGGTGCGGTCGATCCGCTTCCCGCGCCCGTGGATGCTCTTGAGCCGCAGCCGCGTCAGGAAGTACCACGCGCGCTCGCCGTCCTGCGCCACCGCCGGCGCGAAGGCCCGGGTGAGCTCCGAGGGCCCAGCCGCGTACACGTCGGACTCGTGGACGTACGCGGCGGCGGGCTTGCGGCCGGTGGCCACCCACGGGCGGAGGAGCGTCTCGATCAGCGCCAGGTCGGAGGGGTGGGAGTCGAAGTCGGCGCGCGGCGGCGACGACTCGGCGGCGGCGGGCGGATTTGTGGGGCGCGTCGCCATCGACGGATTCGGGGAGGGGGACGGATTCGGGGAGGAGGGGAAGAGATTGGAATGGTGAGGCCGTTGTCGAGAAGACGCGTTGGTTTTTATGAGGTCGGATTAGCGTTCCGCGTTTGAGTCGGAATCGGAGAGGCCCGCGTGCGATGCACGCAAGTGGCTGCCGCGGAAGGAAAGTCCTGTTCGATTCGGTTTGTCCGACTCCAACTCGAAGTCGGTTCAGGTGCCTCTGGATAATGGGCCTCAAGCAGGCCTTGTTTCTCACTAACCGACCTGGCTGATGTGGATCCTAGTGGGCCTGTTGGAGGATCTTCATTCTAAAGAAACGCCGGCCTTGCGAATTTTTTTTTATTTTTAATCGATTTTTTTATTATATTTTTATTAATAGCCGCACGTTTTAGGAATTTGCAAGACTAGTCGCCCAATCGCCCGTTCATAGGACGATTAGGGCTTATCGCCCGGCCAGCGGGCGAGAAGAAGCGCGATGGGGGCCTAGTCGCCCAACGGGTGGGTGACAGGACCTTGTCGCCCGGCAGTTGGGCGACTGGTTACTGTAGCAATTTTTTATTTTTCGAATTTTTCTGCATTAACAGTTAAGCCTCCCAAAGACTAAATTAAAAATACTTTTACACATCTAAAGTCAATGATGATTTTAATAGTTGTGGATAATATATTGATGTTTAACACAGAACAACCCAAGAGTTATTTCCGCATGAAGCCCACCAGGCTGAGGTAACATGGGCCGGAACTGCTTCAGGAAGTTTACCCACGTACGTGTCTCAGAGACAGGCCCTCACCTGGGCTGAGTCCGTACCAAGACTGCGACAGCGTTTGAATTGCGGCCCCATCTGCTTCTCTAAATTCTACTCAAAAAAAAAAAAAAAAAAAGAAATCTGCTTCTCTAAATTTGCTCCCAAAAAAAAAAAGGAGCTGAAAGACTTAAGAATGTGATAGAAACAAGCGTTTGAATAGGTCTATTATGAAAAAGTTTGATGAGCTGCAATCATAAATATCTTCAGATTGTTTAGTTTCGCAAAAATGAAAATTGAATAGTTGATTCGTGGTCTATGTGCATGGACTCGTAACCCATCATGTGCTAGGCTGGAGGCAACTCTCGGCCGATTGGTTCTCGAAAAGAATACTTCCCGCCTAACCAAACTCTGTTTTCTGATTGAATGAAAGAAGAAAGTTCCATCGATAGAACTCAGAGAAGGTAATGGTGGATGCCGCACCACATTTCAACATCAAGGCCTCACATAAAGCAACCAGAAATTCACCCACCTCATCTCTCTCTCAACTCCACCTCATCCTCACTTCACTCTCACCTCCGCTCCCCTCACTTCATTCTCACCTCTACTACCACTATGGTGTGGTCGCGGCCAGTGACTCGCTCGTTTATGTCTTGACCATGACAAAGATGGTATCGTTATTCAGAGCCGCAACACATTGATATTATGACAAGGTAGCGAGGGCATGGTCTCAAGTCACTCACTTGAGGAGTCGTATGTACATGTGGCTGCCACACCTGCTCCTAGTAGGTCGGGCCGCACCCCCCCCCCCCCCCCCCCCCCTCCCCCCCCGGCCCTCGACCTCTGCTCAATATCACCTCTGCTTTCACCTTGTGGTCGAGAACAGTCACGCGCCGCCTTGTCTAGATAGTGTCAGAAATGAAGCCTACCATGCTAAGGTGGCATGGGCTATTAGCTTCTTGAGCAAGTTTACCCCACATGTCAGAGACATGTCCTCATTTGGGGAGTATCCTGCCGTCGAGCACGCGGCGCCATATCACCGATCCAGCGTGCCTCGTACGTGCCGCCGCTCGCTTGCAGGAAGTAGCGTTACATTCTGATTGACCCCCGCTTCTCCAGTCGGTAGCTACCACGCGTTCCACCGGACGCCTCTGCCGTGCATTCGACGGTAAGCTCGATCGGCCTCTTTGTCCCGGCCACGTCTTTCCTTCCTCCACTCTGCCGCCGTCGACCACAGAATACTGCGTGCACGACTGCAGCCACGGCGTCCTCCTCATGACTCCATCGAATTCGTGCACCTCGTCGTCTGGCTGGCGCGCATCGTCGCCGCGGTGCTGTCCAGCAGCCACGCGGCGGACGTCCGTGACATCGAAGAGATCAATGTATCAAACTGACCGACGTCCCTGCCCGTTCTATGCATGCTTTGCGCGACGCCTCTTTCCACACTCCGTGGTGGGGCGCTTGACGGCCATCGAGCTCTGATGCCGCGTTGTGCTCTCCGGGAACTGAACATGCAGTGCGTCGGCGGCGCTGCTTGACGGCCGCAGCTGCAAGGCACGGCGCGGTTGCCAATGTCGTGCACCAGCCGGCGTGCCCGTGTCTTGTTGAATGATCCCAACACTGTTGCCGCGTGACCCAGCCGGCCGGCCGACCGGCTTGGAGGTGCTCTCTTGTCATGCCGGTCACAGCCGCCATGCTCCGACGGCTTGCCGTGGGCGCGCGCGCGGCATCACCGCCAGCTACACGAGCTCCGCTGCTGCATCAAGCTCTGCGCCGTCTCGCGATCCGCCTGTTATATACGGCGGCGACCCGACCACCGCGATGGCACGGCGACGGCGAGCATGACGCGCGAGCAGCTTGGCCGGCGATGATGGAGGACGATGGGCCGGGCCACCGGGCAAGTAACGTCCGGAACGCGGCAGCGTCGCTGCAGCGTGGCGCGGAGGTGCCGTCTCGATCGTGCGGTCGTCGGGTGGGTCGTTATCAGCGGCCACCCTGGTCTCTGTACTCATCATAGCTCGGTGAATACGCCAGGGCTTTGCTCTGACCTGCCTGCGCCGGCCGGCCGTACGTACACGTCCGCCACCGTTCCGTGCGGTCCGGGTGTTTTCATTCAGTCGTGCATCCTTGGCTGAGTTTTAGGTCTGTTCGCGACGAACCAAACTCCCCACGAGCCATGACAGAAGAATCGACCCGGTGGCTTCCTTCCGTGCCATATAAGCGCGTGCTGGGCGAGCGCAAAGTCTGGACACGGCCGACGAGGCTGACAGCGGGCTCGTGGACATCCAACACGTCATACGACAGTGGCTTGTACGACGGCCGCCGATGCAAGACGTCGCTGGCGCGCCGCTCCCGCATTTCCATGCTTTTCGCCACGACGCCAAATGTGAATCGGCCGGCGCAAGTTTGCATATATTCGCCTCTCCCGAACACCGCATGCATGGCGGAGCTCTCGACGACCATCGAGCTCCGAATGATGCCCCATCATGCTCTCCGTGAGCTTGGCGATGGAGAAGTTCAAATGCGATCCGGCCACGCCCGACGGCGGCTGACCCAAGCAAAGTGATCAAAGCTGCCGCCCAGCCTTGCTTCTCAGCTGCCGGCCGAGCCGACACGTAAGCAGATTAGAGGGAGGCAGCGAGCTAGTTGCAGGAAGCGAGGACGAGGTTACCACCAGCGTCACCGGCTGGCGAGCTCCGCAGGATCCGAGAGAGCTACATAAACTTTCCCCATCTACATGCTCTGCGCTCGCCCTCTCGCGATCCGCCGGGTCCACAATGCGCCGAGCCTCATCAATACGAAGACAAGTCAACTCACTATCTGGACCGCACAAAGCTCATCGTGACTGCCTCCGGCCTCCGGGGAGCCGTTCCGTTGTTGCTCAACGCACCCCAGCAAATCTCTTGAAACTGAGAAACAAAGATCTCCCCGCCCGGCGGCCCAGCGTGTTCGATCTCTGTCATCGCAGACGAAGGTTTCGTTCACCACCCGCGGGACGGCGGGCACGTCCTCTGCTCGTAGCTGCCGTGCCATCGGCGTGTAGTCTACCTCGCATCCCTAGTGGCGTGACCAACAAGGGCTCGACGGCAGGGCTTTGCTCTGACCTGCCTGCGCCGGCCGGCCGTATGTAACACATCCACCGGTGTTCCGGCCGTGCATGTGGTCCGCGTGTTTTCAGTCTGTCCATGCATGGCAAATGTGGGTTACGTAACCAAAAATACATTACAGGAATATCTAACAACGTTGACCGATGTCTACTTACGATGGCAAATATGTTCAAGAATCGTAACAAGGCTGGCGCATTTCATATTAACATTTTTGCGGCAGATCTCTACTCAGGAGAAATTGCAATGGCAAATAAATAATTATTCCATAATTCAAAGTGTTTCTCAAAAGGAACACTTCCCGCCAAACCAAACTCTGTTTTTGACTAAATGAAAGAAGAAAGATCCGCTTATCTAGTGGAACTCATGGAAGGTAATGGTAGATACCGCGTCACATTTCAGTATCAAGCCTCCTATAAGCAGACAAAATTTCACTCGCCCGACCTCACTCTCAACTCCAATTATTTCACTCTCACCATCACTGCACTCAACTCCGCTTCCTCGCTCCTCTCTCACCTCTGCTTTCACCATGGCGCAGCCGCAGCCAACGATTTATAGCTTTGTTTAGATAGTGACAGAGATCGTATTGGTATTGAGAGCCGCAAACACTAATGACAAGGTATCGAGGGCCTAGGGTCAAGTCGCTCAACGTCTTGAGGTGTCGGGCGTATCCTCCAAGTAGGTCGGGGGGCTTAAGCCCCCTCCCCTCCCCAATCTCGCACGTTGGATCCTCCCCAGCCCTCGCTCCACTCTCACCATGCTGTGGCCATGCCCAGACATGCACCTCCTCGTCTAAATAGTGTGATCGAGGTGGTCTCTATTTTCAAGCTCGCAAAAGAGACGACAAGAGAGTTAGGTCTTGGGCTCAAGTGGATCAACGCCTCTTGGAATGCGGTATACAAGTTTGCCAAGGCCACTCAGGGGATGACTGCATGTAGAGTTAAGCTCAAGAAATTGATGGGTACTTTAGCAAAACCGGTGGAGGCGGCCGGTATGTAGTAGAAATCGTGGCGTTGGCACAGGCACTTGCGGTGGTTCCTCTCTTTGGGGTGAAGCCAGCGATTGCATTTGTAAACAAAGATCGATAATATATATGAACAGAAAGGGAAAAAAAGAAGTTCCTATTGTTACCATTATAATTGTCAGACAAGTATTTTGGAGGGTGTTAGTATTAAAGTGGAGGATTAGATTTTAATCATTTGAATGTAATTAAGGGATTGTTGCTTCATTTCATTTTGCACTAAATGACTGTGTAATGTTACTGTGTTGAATGCACCATTCATTGTGTGCTCATCTATATGTGGCCCTGGGCGTCACGTCTTTTTTGTTTGGTGATGAAGAAGGGCCTCACACGTCATCGTCCCACTGGATACTATGCGCCAATTTGTAGCTCTAAAAGGTCTGATGAGCCACAATTGCGAAATTTATGTACGTCTTGAGTTTTCTTTTATTTTATTTTCTTTTTGAAATGAAATGAATACATCATTGGATTTAGCATAGAGAACAAATAACTGCCATGTTTCGGTGCCATCAGCAGCGTGATCGCCCACCGTCCCTACTAGCCTGACAAAGGCGTGACGCTAGGGCTTTGCTGATTTGATTTGGCCTACCTGCGCAGGCGACCACACGCATCCGCCAGAGTTTCGTACGCTCCGCGTGTTTTCAGTCCATGCTTGGCTCAATCATTAGAGGATGAATCTACATAGGGTTTTGCTTGAATCACACTCTGGTTGAGTTTAGTTCATTTTGTTGGACAAATGTTCCCCCAAGTTGCCATCGATGTCAAGCCAAACTTTGTTCTTGTTCTACCATTATGATCATGATTTGATAATAGCCTTTCATGTTCAAACCGCTTACCGCCTAACCCCCACGTGGGGCGAGTGCGCACATGCACATAGCACCCCTCTTACGCTTTCGTCCTCGCTTCGTGTGAAAAGGTTATCCCGGAGGTGCTATGCTTGGAACCAACAAGGGTTATATACTGATCCTCACCCATCTAAACAACCAATGTGGGACTATTCCCACAACTCCACTTCACTTCTGGGCCACTTGGACCGAAACCACTACTATCAGGCTACAAACGGGCTTGGGTGTTACAGTCACCCCCCCCTAAGGGCTGACGCCCCGGCAGCACACCGCATACACAGCAAGTGGATACCCAAGATCGGTGGATTTCCTAACTTGGCGCGCCTGCCACTC
This sequence comes from Eragrostis curvula, assembly GCA_007726485.1. Lineage (NCBI taxonomy): Eukaryota > Viridiplantae > Streptophyta > Magnoliopsida > Poales > Poaceae > Eragrostis > Eragrostis curvula. The sequence goes on from CM017442.1 coordinate 41,645,186, forward strand.
CATCTTCGGCTATAAAAACCCCCCTGTCCGAAGGACCCTATAAATACTCCTCACCAGCTCCAGAACAACTCGCACCTTGATACGTACTTCATTTAGTTTCTTTTAGTAGCGAAGCGCTGCTGTAGTAGTGAGTGAGTGAGAGGAAGGAGAGTCGGAGTTCTCGGAGGATGTCGGGGCTCTGCTCCTACTTCGCCTCGGGTATGCTTCCTGCCTGGGAGTAGTCTACCACGTCTTCCATGCCGGGCAACATGTAAGGATATTATTGGTCGGATAATGAAGTAAGGTATTCTGCTCTATTCATTTGTGGGTTTCAGGTATATAGTAAGTATTTATTTATTTAGATGCTTGCTATGTTGACTAGCTTATAATATTTTGCTAGTTGTAAAGATTGGTGTAAACGTGGTGTTTAGACCTAGAATTATCCCTGATCTGCCCGTAACCCCACGGCGGACGGTAGCTCCACGTGTGACAGGCGTGTTCAGGCCTTTGCAATCCGCCACGTCTGGGTTATCGAGATGGTAGGGTCTTAATTATAGCAGGTATAGTTCTTAGTGGTCGAATCTAATTCTCGGATTATCTGCTAAGGAAGTACGTGTGCCCCGAAACGAATGATAGAGTAAGGACCTTACCAAGTTATTTAGCTACATAATTCATTGACATTAGATTGCCTAACCAGAAGACTCTTTTATTTATTGTTGCATTCACTAGAACCTTTGTGCCCCCTTTATTCGGATAAATCGATAGGATTAGAGTATCTTTTACACTGTTCGTTCCCTGTGGTATCGATACCTTAGGAATACTTCTAAATGAAAGCTACATCGGTATCCGTACGCTTGCGGATTAATTTCTGTTAGGCCTTTGGACTGCCAACAATAGCCTCCGGCTATAGTCGAGATAGACGGGTCCCAACAGAGTCATCAGATGGGAGCGATGCATCGTCATCAAATTTGAGGCGTCGTACAAGACTCCCATTGCAACCCCAATGATTTTTGGTGGCTATGGCGATGTTATGAATGTCATTTGCGTGTGCAAATATGATAGTAGCATCTTCAACGTAACATCGATCTCAATTTTATCATTTTTAATGACTAAAGTGTGCAGCATGGGAAACATCATTGGGTTATTACTGATGCTGCACGCTACTATGACAATATATTACCTTAATATAATATATGTCCAAGCTTAACTTGTTTGAAAATCAAGTCATATTTTTCTAGAACATGTGCTCATCTATAAATGTTTCCCAAAGCAAGAAGTGACAAAATTACTTCGAAGTTAGATATGAAGGTTCTCCTAGACCCTAGTTTGATCATTGCCGGACAATGGTTATAAAGATTTTAGTCTACACATTATACAAAGTGGGTATTTAACAATTCATATGTTTAAGCACTTGAAAGAAAACTATGTAAATACCATAATATGGGAACATATAGCACTATGGAGATGCTCTTACAAGGTATTCCAGGCTGCGATAAATATGGGAATCAGCTACTTGGTGGTGGAAACAATCTCTGCTCTCTCTGATGATTTTTATTCAGCTGAAGCGGGTAACCTGTTGATAGAACTGGAGGCTTCATTAGCTACAAATTTTTCTCTGTGTCGATAGTTCATAGAATCATAGTTCAAGAAATTGTAATAAGGCTGCACATGCTTTGGCTGCTTTAGCACGAGAGTGTGAAGCTGAGATTTTAATCCATTGCTGGATGTGCTCCCTCCGTGTATCCAGGTGTCTGTAGCTGATGATTTATAATCAAATGAGTAATAGAATCCTCCACTTTTTTTAAAAAAAAAGCTTCAATTTTCCTATAAATTTTGTCTTCATCATCCAAACTACATCTCTTACGGTTCGTAAGAGATACATTGAAATTAATCTCCCACAGTTCATAGTCAACTGCAACCGAGTCTCTAGCCAAAGCGGGGATGTATGATCCAGTACAAGTATACATCCATATCCACTTAAGCTACACCTAACCAATGCGTGCTGCACATGTCTTGATAGTGACGTGCTAGAAACGGCTGCGAACACGCCATCCTGTCAGATGCATCTGCTCAAAAATTAAATCATAGTTGACCACTTGATGGGAATAAATCCTAGTTGCTGACTGTTTCCGCGAGAGGGGAATAAATAATTTCTACACGAACGCAAAAAAAATAAAATAAATCTCCACTGCCTTTGAACGTATATCAAATTGAGTATAAAATGGACCAAAGTTCACAAAGTTCTCCCAATGTGTCATCTAGGTTCAAAAATTTGTCCGTATATGTCATTCATTTAGGTTGATAAACGTTTCCTCTGTAGCTATAAGTTTATGAATTTTTTAAGCGGTATACTCTGTAGATCCATGACCACTCAAATATTTTGTTCTAACATGATGACATGATTGTACTATACTATGGCAAGAACTACATAAAGGTCTAAACTTGACATGATTGAGGTGGTGTTGTGAGAGACATGTGTCAGGACCGTGGTGGCGAGGGTGCGTTAGATCTGTCTAAATGTTCAGTGAAGACTTACGGGGCTTTCCGTCGATTTCGCGTGCTGTCTCGAACTTACGACTGGAACTTCCGATAGCTGCCAGTTGGAACTTTCGAACTGAGCCTGGAACCTCTGATATTCTGATTTGAGTATCTCCATTCGGAACTTCCGATATGGGACTGGAACTTCCGGTATTCTGATTTGAGAATCCCTGCCGGAACCTCCCATATGTGACAAGAACTTCTGGTATCTTGATTTGACTATCTCCAGTCAGAACTACTGGTATGGGATCAGAACTTCCGGTAGCATTCAGAGATTTTAGGCTTTATTGATCACTGTTTCGAGCTTCTTTCCTATATCTTGTTGCTTCTGCTCGATTTGTAACCATTTCTAGGGTTACCACATCACTAATTGGTGTGTGTAATTAATCTGGGTGGTTCATTTGAGAGGTGCGTGGTTGTAATGGGATATATGCCAAGTTCTTGAAAAGAATTTTAATTGGCTCCCATTCACCTCATCTGGTCGCCTTTTTAGTCTTTCAACGAACTTGTTTATTTATATCATATAGGTCCATTAACTTTTCCTATAGCAAGTATAGGTATAGGGGCATTTGCATATCTGGCATTATTCTGCAGGCTAATTGCAAGTTTGACCTCGTTTTTTAAGGTTTGCATATTTGGTCTTATGTTTTCAAACTGAACCATAAACTTGACCCTATTCCGTTTGAGGCATTTGATGGTGTTAAGTCTATGATAAAAAGACTTTGACACCCTTTTGCAGGATTGACCCTACTCTTTAATGACTTTGCATGAATGACCCTATTTTCTGAAATAAACAGTGACAAGTAATTTAGCTGAGAATAACTTGAGTTCAAACTCGAAATTAGTTTGAAGATAAATTTGATGAGGGTATGGCATTTGCTTTGAATTAGTTTGTCTAGATTTTTTTCTCATCGAATTATTTGTATTAGTAAAAATGGGTTTGGCATTTGCAACACATAGCGTGAGGAATCGGAGCTGTCCATAGTGGCCCCATCTTGAAATAAAATGGAACACTTTCGTTCTCAAAATCTCAACTACTCTGGCCTCACTCTGTTCTCTGATTCACCCGTCGCCCTTCCGCATAGAAGAAATCTATAAGTGTTCCTCAACCAAAAATAAAACTTGAACTCTCTCCTCTACTCGAATCATGCTTCCTCTACCATTCTTTTCCTCAGATGTAGCCGCGAGATCAAGCGCACAACCTAGCAGGAATCCCAATAGCATAACACAATCCCCAACTGTCTCTGCTCACATCTGAGCAGTAAAGATGAAGGTCGATCTTCCTCCTCCGCTTCGCATCCAGCCAGCACAGGTCCAAACACCGCCCTGCTCCTGCTCGCCTGCATCTGGATGGTGCCGTGCCGGCTCCTTGTCCTTCTCGAATGGGACGCGCTGTGCGCCCCGCTGCCGCGGAGCCAAATGTCATACCCCAATTTCTGGAGTATATTGTGCATTATGTATCAGTCTCTGGATCAGTAGCTGATACGCACAAGAACACAGATATGGTAATCAAAAGCATACTTCGTATAGGTAAATAGTATAGTACCTGATATTAAGCCTTTAGTGACGGTACAACAAGGATTCCGAAGTATCCTAGTCCTTCCGACCAACTAATGGCTGAGCAGACAAACAGCGGAAAGCACGACCCAAGCTACAGGCAGACTTGAGATGCAGGAACGAAAACCAGACGTCATCGTTTCCTACGAAGGCCTCTCTGACTAAAACCACCAATGCAAGAGCGTGAGTACATAAGGTACTCCGCAAGCCCTACACTACACAAGGGTATATATACATGTATATTTGGTCTTAGCAAGGAGAAGGCTGTATGGTTCCTTTGTAGAAAAGCCATTTTTATGCAGGGTTCACTAAAGCAGTCAAGGATTTAGAGATAAAAACAGGAGATTTTATTGTCAATATTTTAGTTGGTTGGCCCTGCGGGTGCATATACATTCCCGCCAGTTTCCAAGTTTTAATTGGGCCTTCTGATCTCAAGGATCATACCGACCCGGCATCCATGCCAACACTTCCAATACACGGGTTGTCTACAACCCACTCACTCGTCAAGGATAGAGAGAGGTGGCTAATCTCAAAAGCGCATAACCATAATGTGCCATATGCCGTGGCAACGTCCATCCGGATGAATTGTTATCCTCTGCAGAGGTTGTACACTTTACCCACGGGCTACGCACCCTTAGCTAGGGGGTACGCAACGCTTGATCCATCTTCTCCGAGTATCCCCACATTTCCCACCGCGGGATGCGCCCAGTGGCATAACAGGCAACAGGTAACTGCTCCCCCGAGTATGCTGCGGTTAACTTTACTCACCCGAGCATAACAACGGGTAACTCGCTCCCCTGTGCCTTGCCAGACTACGAGAACGAAGTCTCGAGTCATCTCCTGGTCCTCCGTTATCCTACTCCTCCTGATGGGTTATGTGGGAGACACCAAGAAGGTAGGATAAGTCCTGCCCATTGAGGTTCCGTTGTACGGGAAACATTAGGTTTACGGTCAAGAGAACCGGTCCTTATGTGGCCGGGCAAGCATCATATCCCACACTGGTGGGCTATCACACTAACCACTTCTCATCCACAGTGGCCTTGCCCGCAGTCCAACTCATCCCATCACCAGCTCCACCATCATCACCTAACACGGTTGTGCTACTCCCATACCCAAGTATTTACTCACACCACCAAACTCGTTTAACACATTTTCAAAAACAAGTGTGTGAGAGGTGTGGCAATGTAGAAACATTGCGAGGGGTCCTAAGCATTTCTATTAGCAAGGAAATTGTACCATCATAGAGATGATGGAACTGTCCTAGGGTTATCAAGGAGAGGGGTAAACAAGGGTAATCAAGGATTCTGGTATTTATGCCTATATAGTGGCATCATTACCAGCAAGCAAGTAGGTCATAGCTACACAAGCAGTAAAATAACAAGCAATGCATATTACTAGAATAGGCTCTATAGGTGCGATGCGAAAACAATAGGTTCAATCATGATCAAGGAGATGTAGAGCTTGCCTGACAAACGTTTTCCTAATCTTCGAGTTCTGGGTCTTCGAGCTTCTTGTCTCTTCTAAATCCTTCTCGAAGCTTGGGTTCTTCTAGATCTTCCTTGAAGCTTGACTCTTCTAGTTCTTCCTTGGCTCTCGCGTAAACTATCGTATAAAGATAAATCGTATAAACAAACTACCGCAAAAGAAAATAAAGATAAACAAAAACCGGATAAGATCCAATTAAACTCCAATTAAGAACCAAAAGAACTCCAGTGAAGAACAGAGGTATGAAGCATGCATGATGCAGCATATTTAATGCAGGGCATGTTACTAGTCATAGGTGATATACCTGGCCTTGTAAGGGCCATATTCACCTAGACAAGTTATTAGTTTCTTATGTTCTCTAACATATGAACATGGGTGTGTGGTTATGCATATGAGCTCTGCTAGTTGATCACCTTAGGGTGAAGATGATGAGATGCACATGTATTGCTTGATGGTGATTGCGTGCATATCTAATATGCAAGCTTCTATATTATTTTTATAAAAGAACATGCATGAGTGCATGACATTGGTTTGTGCACCTGATCATGCATGACATGAATGCGCGATTGCAAATAAAACACGGGGATCACAAGATTAAGAACAACTGGCAATCAAGATAACAATAAACAATAACTCCAATAAAATCAATTAAAAGATCACTTATAAAAGAAGATGATTGAGCGATAAGACTTGATAAGGAATCGGTGGTAACATTGGAATAGGTGTTGGTGGCAGGGTTAGGTTTAAGATTGATTGAGCGAGGATTGATTAAGGCTAGGTTCGGAGTCGAACTCAGAATATAGAAGGTTACGACATTTAGAAGTGATACAGCATGAACGATTTATCGTTAGCGGATAAATAAATGAATATGTGGTATAGGAATGGAGCGGGATGCGTGCTGTCATGAGAAAGGTACTAGACGACTAGCACCACAGAATTGGTTAGGTTTGGGTGAGCAACAATTGTGACATGCGAGTTTGACATCGCACGATTGCCGATAAAAGGGATATAATAGGTTAAAGGGGTTTTTAGGACATTGATGATGTCTAGGTATGATGTGGGGTTCCAATAGTAGTACCATGATGTACTACGCGTTTCTACGAATCCGTGAGCGCAAGAATCGCTCAAATCGGAGTTATGGTTGGAGAGATATCGATATTTAAAGATCTGGGGATTATTTGTAATTACAAAGGATTTATTTGTAATTACAGAAAGGTCTTAAGGACTTATTTGTAAGGTTAGAAAGTTTTAGGGTCCAATATGTAATTATGGAAAAGTTTGGGGGCCTAGGTGTGAACAGATGAGGACCAATACATAATTACAGAAAAGTTTAGGGACTTTTCTGTAAAAAGACAGGGCTTAAGCATAATTTCAGAAAAATTTAGAAAAAGTTTAAATTTGGAGTGATTTTTATTCCTTTTGAGTTGTACTTATTTATTTATTTCATTTTCATTTAATTAATTTTTTTTTTATCTCCAAAAAGAGAGGTGTTACACCAAAGAACCAGCCACGCCGCTGAACCACAGAGAGAGAGAGAGAGAGAGAGAGAGAGAGAGAGAGACGGAGGAGAACAGAACAAGGGGAATCGGTATTGTTTAGGGAGGGTACTTTGGTCTTGTTCCATTCCCTTTCATTATCCGTATCTTTCTTTTCGTTTTTTTTAAATCCTCAAATTAAGTGACGGGTTAGAAAAGAGGGCAAGTTTCATTTCGAAATAACGGAGTTAAACACGCAAACCTTAAAAAATAAGACCAAACATGCAAATTGTCCTTCGGAATAGGACCTAAATACACAAATACCTCATAGGTATATAGGTGTTATAAGTGATGCATTGTAGGTCCATAAATCTTCACTGAACATTTAGACAGATCTAGCGCACCCTGACCACCTAGGACCTGATATATGGCTCTCACAACACCACCTCAATCATGTGAATCCCAACAACTTTAGATCTTTATGTAGTTATTGCCATAGTAGAGTACAACCATTTCATCACGTCAGAACAAAATATTTGAGTGGTCATGGATCAACAGACTGTACCGCTTAAAAGATTCATAAACTTATAGCTACAAAGGAACAATTTATGAACTTAAATGATAAATTTTTGAACCTAGATGACACATTGGGAGAACTTTGTGGACTTTGGTCCATGTTATACTCATTTTTATCTACGGTCAAAATGTTTATTCCCCTCTCGCGGAAACAGCGTGATGAAAGACAAATAACGTTAGGTTTTAAAAAAAAAAACATCGAGTAGCTCTTTTTCTTTGAGATTTAATATCATCAAGCTCTCTTGACAACGACTCATTGTACATAACATTTTAGCTATCACCACCGGCGATAGCTCACTAGGAACGGGTCTGGCCATGCCTTTCCCCGAAAGGCCATACACCAATGGCCATTATTGATAGAGTATTGCGATAAACATTAATCTGCGGAGAGCTTAAGCTTACCATTATTAACCAAACACCACTAAACTTGAAACATGGAACGCAGCTAACCGCAACGACACACAGCAAGCAACGCCCAACTGTTGCAGGACCAGGCCTCCGGACAGCAGCGGGACACTCGCTCACAACATATGCATGCCTGCTCACCGCAAATCGCATCCAAACAACTCGGCGCAGCCTGGATAACATTCTGCGACAAAGCGGCACCAAACGCGGCAACTCGCGTAGCAAGACTTGCACGCCTCAGTAGCACATTCTTCGACCCCTCCATCGGTTATTATCAACTTGGAGAGGACATTCTTCCACCCCTCCACGGGCACCTTCTGCTCCTTCTCCGGCGTTGCCCGAGCATGAACGGCCACCAGCTGGGGCCCCACGACGACGCATAGGACCAGCGCGCAGATGGCAACCATCTTCAGCGCAGCAGCGGAGGAAAAAGCCATTGCAACCTTGACTGACTAGTGGCTAATAATGAGCGAGACTTCAGGAAGAAACTGTGTACCGATGGTGTGGAGTGTCAGGAACAAGCTAAGGCAATTTATAGAAGCGATGCGCGCCGATCAAGTGGTCTGCTACGATTTAAATTTTGTGAAGATGCATGCATGTGACGGGATGGCGTGTTCGTACCCGTTTCTAGCACGTCACTATCAAGACACGTGCTGCACGCATCGGTTAGGTGTAGCTCAAGTGGATATGGATGTACACTTGTACTGGATCATACATCCCCCCTTTGGCTAGAGACTCAGGTGTAGTTGACCATGAGCTGTGGGAGATTAATTTCAATGCATCTCTTACGAACCGTAAGAGATGTAGTTCGGATGATGAAGACAAAATTCGTAGGAAAAATATGCTGTGTGCGGCAACGCAGAGGCAGGATATTATTTCCATTTTCTAAAAAAAAAATTATAGGAAAAATGAAGCTTTTTTTTTAAAAAAAGTGGAGGATTCTATTACTCATTTGATTATAAATCATCAGCTACAGTCACCTGGATACACGAAGGGAGAACATCCAGCGATGGATTAAAATCTCAGCCTCACACTCTATGACTAAAGCAGCCAAAGCATGTGCAGCCTTATTACAATTTCTTAAACTATGATTCTATGAACTATCGACACAGAGACAAATTTGTAGCTAATAAAGCCGCCAGTTCTATCAACAGGTTACCCGCTTCAGCTGAATCAAAATCATCAGAGAGAGCAGAGATTGTTTCCACCACCAAGCAGCTGATTCCCATATTTATTGCAGCCTGGCATACCTTGTAAGAGCATCTCCAACGTGTTCATCATGTTTTCATACTATTACTTCTGCCTGGAAAACACTCAGCAAATAGTGGACGCTCCCACGCCCTGCCAGGATTACATCACCATGAATCACGGATGATGGAACCCCAACCACCCCGTTAAGCTTCACGGGTATATGACGCATCAGAATTCAGGTTCAAAACTCCTTTCAAAGGTTTAAAACTCCTGTCAAAATTCCTTTCACGGGTAGAGCTTTTTATTCAGCTTGGGATTGCCATAGTCTGAATTTAACTCTTTGTGATATGGCAAAGTCTTGTGAGAAGGCAAAAAACCTTTTTGGAGTTATACAGCGCATCTATCAAACATTTGCAAAGTCTACCAAGAAATGGCAGATTCTTAAAGATAACATCACAGGATACACTCTCAAGTCATTAATTGTCATCTACTCGTTGGGAGAGTCGTGTCGATAGTGTTAAGGCTATAATTAAGGTTCCAGTTTCTAGAAATAAGGGAGGCTTTACTACAAGTGGCTGAAAGCGACAATGATCTGTTGACAAGTAGTGAAGATAAATCTTTAGCAGATAATGAAATTGGCGACTTTGAGTTTTTGTTGGCAATAATCATATGGTATGAAATATTATCTGCTGTTACTTTGGTCAGCAAGCAACTACAAGCAAAGGATATGATTATTGATATTGCAATTGAAAGAGTACAGGGGCTGATTTCCTTTTTCAATAAGCACAGAGAAAATGGCTTTTCTCAAGCATTGGAAGATGCACAGAAGTTGCCCTTGACATGGGTTTTGATCCAGTGTTCCATACTAAGCGTAAAATCAAAAGAAAGAGACAGTTTGATGAGACCACTAATGATGAATCTACTGTGACACAATCTGCACAAGAATCATTCAGGGTGAATTATTTTATGCTTTTGTTGATCAAGCTATAGCTTCACTTACTACGAGATTCGAACAATATCAAGGGTTTGAAAAGACTTTTGGTTTCTTGTTTACTTCAAACAAGTTGTGCTCCTTAGATGATAAGTGTCAGACCCCATTTCTGGAATCTGTTGTGCATCCTGTATCAGTCCCTGGATCAGTAGCTGATACGCACAAGAACACATATATGATATTCAAAAGCATACTTCGAGTTAGTAAATAAGTAATATACCTGATAGATAACACCTTTAGTGGCGACATGACAAGGATTTATAACTATCCAAGTCTATCCGACCAACTAATAATGGAGCAGACAGCGGAAAACCATGGCCCATAGCCACAAGCAGACTTGGAAAGCAGAACCAAAAAAACCAAACGTCGTCTTCACCTACGAGGTCTTCTCCTACTAAACCAACAATTGCAAACACGTGAGTACATAAGGTACCCCGCAAGCCCTACACTACTCAAGGGTATAAATACATGCATATTTGGCATTATCAAGGATAAGGCTTCACGGTTCATTTTAGCAGAACGCAAACTTTATGCAGGGTTTCAGCAATCAAGGATCATAGATAAAATAGGGAAATTGATTGTCATATTTTAGTTGGTTGGCCCTGGGGGAGAATGATTCGATCCCGCCAGTTCCCATATTTTAGTTGGGCCTTCTGACCTCAATGGTCATACCGACCCGGCACACTTGCCATCACTTCCAAAACACGGGTGTCTATACACCCACTCACACACCAAGGGATAAGAAGGTGGCTAATCAATGTGACGCAACAGAATGTGTCATATGCCGTGACAACGTCCATCCGGATGAATTTTATACTCTGCAGAGTTTGTACATCTTTACCCACAGGCTATGCACTCTTGTACGGAGAGTAACATAACGCCTCAGTCATCTTCTCCGAGTAGTCCCACAAGCCCACCACGAGGATTAGGAGCGTCCATAATAATAATAAAGGTGAGCGACACCATTGGCCAAGAGTTGCGGGTATTCATGCCCGAGATTCACATCCACTTTGCTCCTAACATCCGTTTGCCACTACCAGCCACCAGGTGGAACTTGCTTGCAGGAGTACCAAGAAGGTAGGAAAGAGGTCCTGCCCATTCAGGTTCTGTGGTTGTACGGAAATCATTATGTTATACAGTCACAAGAACCGGTCCTTATGTGGCCGAGCAAGCACCAGATCCCACACTAGGGGTCTATCACACCATCAACAGATCACTAGTGGCCTTGCTCGCAGTCCAACCCATCCCATCATCACCGTCACCATCATCATCACCATCGCCTAATAAACACAGTTGTACTATTCCCACCCCAATTATCACACACACCACCAAACTCGTTTAACACATTTATAAAGTTAAATATGTGAATATGGTGTAGCAATGTAGAAACATTGCGAGGGGTCCTAAGCAGTTTCTAGTAGCAAGGCGATTATGTGCCATCATAGAAATGATGGAACCATCCTAGGGTTAACAAGGTGGCAGGTAATCAAGGGTAAACAAGGATTCAGATATTAATGCCCAAGTAACAGACATCAATATCAATAAACAAGTAGGATCATAGCTACACAAGCAGTAAAATAACAAATAATGCGTAGTACAAGACGGCCATAGGTGCATTGCGAAAGTAGTAGGTTCAATCATGATCAAGGAGAAGTAGAGCTTGCCTGATAAACGCTATTCTAATCTTCAAGTTCTAGATCTTCAGACTCTTTTGTCGAAGTCGATGTCTTCAAGTCATTTCTCGAAACTTGAGTCTTCGAAGATTAGATCTTGTAACTCCTTCTCAAAGCTTGTATCTTCCGATTCGTCTTTGGACTTGTCTTCGTGCTTCTCGTAGTCTACACGTAATAACGCTAAAGTAAAGACTACGCGTAACATAAACCAAGTGAAGCCAAATAAGAATCAAATGAAATACAAGACAGAAAGCGATGGTTTAGGGAACATGGTTGGGTCATGGAAGATGAACGGAACAAGAATCATCGGATTCGGAGTTGGAACGGTGAAGATATAGCTTACAGGAGATTAGGGAATAGATATGCAGAAGTGTGTGTAAAGGATGTTCAGAAGAGTTTGTGCAATAGTACCAAAGGGTACCATGCGTTTCTGCGAACGCATGAGCGCAAGAATTGCTCGAAACGGAGCTATGGTTAAAAAGTTATAGAGGTTTGAAGTTTCTAGGGGCTATTATGAAATTACAGAAAGATTCTGGGGACCTATCTGTAATTACAGAAAAGATTAGGGGCTTTGCGATAAAATGATAAGGACTGAAAAGTAAATACAGATAAGCATAGGGGTGTTTCTGTAAAATGACAGGACTTGAACATAAATATTGCAAAGCTCAGGGGGTTATCTGTAAATCTACAGAATCTGGGAATTTCCAGGGAGTTTAGGATTTATTTTTGTACTGGGAATAGCAGAATAAATCTGGGACGTCGGATCTTGATTGAGTGGCTGAGATTTAATAAAACGAAAGGGTATCGCGAGATCTAATCTCGGCCGTCGATTACAGAATGAACGGACAGGAGCGGCTGGGAGCTGGGCTCGGCGGCCGGCGGCGCCATGTCTGCGGCTCGCCGGAGTAGCCTATCCGGCGCTCCGGTGGCCCAAACTTGATGCGGAAGGATCCAGGAGAGAGAGGAGGGAATGAAGAGCTCACCTCGGGCACGTATTGACGTCGCGCAGAACGAAGATGAGCTGGAGACAGTGAGGAGCGGGTTGCAGCGGCTATGCTCGGCGGGGAGAGTGCTCCAGCGACTCCGAGCTGTAGCTAGTGGGCTAGGGCAAGACATGGAATCATGGTGGAGCTTGCGCGCGGGAAAGGAAGGCGAGCAGGGGCTTCATGATGACGAATCGAGACGAGTCGCTCCGGGAAGAAAGATGGGGAAAACACTCGATTGCAGCTGCTCCGTCGACGGGGCGTGGAGTGGAGAGCTTGGGAAGGGAGAGGCGTTGGTCACGCACTCGAATTTACAAGCAATGGAGAGAGGAGAAAGCTGAGGACGCGGGGCGGTTAAATCTGGGTGCGGGCGCGTCCATGACGTGCTTGCCCAGTGACACGACGTCCTGGCGCGGGAGCGGAAGTCTTCGCTTCGGGACTCGAACTTTGGTTTGGTGTGGCGCGTCGCGGAGTTGTCAACACGGAGGCAGGGCTGTGCTTGGTTTGAACGCGTGCGGCGGCGGGTTGACGAGGAGGGCGGCGAGGCGGTGAAGCGGTGCGCGCGGCTTGGAGCGGTGGTGCGTTGGTGAGGGCCTGGCGGAGACGCGCGTCAAGGTCGTGGCGAGGTGGCGCAGCAGCAAGACGACGTCTGGGCGTGGCGTGGCGCTGCGGCGAGGACGCGCAGCCACGCGGTGGCGACGGTCGGCAGCGGCGACACGAGGAAGACGACGAGCGGCGCGGGCACGGGCCGGACTGGGCTGGTCGCGATTGGGCCGAAGGGAAAGAGAAAGGTGGAGCGCGGCCCAGCGAAAGGGAAAAGGGAAAATGGGCCAAAGGAGATGTGGCCCAGGAGAGGAGAGGAAAGGGAATTGTTTTAAACATTTCCAGACTCAGAAATTCGAGTGAAATCCAAATCAAACCCAAAATGACTCAGATAAATTCAAGTAAGAATTTTATAAATCAAGGATTTAAGTTATCAAACAGGTTGGCACACTCCCATTTTAATTTATTTTGTAAATTTCCATTTCTCTTATATTCTTGAGCTAATTTAGTTTTGAAGTTTTATTTTCAAAATGCTACAGTTAAATGGAGGCAGATTAATCAAACACTTGAGCACAATTTTATATTTTAGAAATTTCCCTTTTCTAGCTCTAGTTTATATTAGTTTACTTAACTTTCATTTTTGGAAATTCGATAAATAGGTAAGAGTTAGGCATAAATTTAAACTTTGAGTGATTTTTATATCTTTTGAATTTTGGGTCGTGACAAATCTACCCCACTTAAAAGGAATCTCGTCCTCGAGATTCGAGCGATCTGCCAGACAGTGTAGAACCTGCTCTTGCTTCTTCCTGATTGACGGTGGTAACTTCAAACATTTCGCCATAGCTCTGACGGTGGATTCTTCTCATTGTAGAGGTCTTCGGTTGCTGGCTTTTCTAAGGAAAGATAAGAAGACTAGGGTTTGGTTTCAAGGTTGCTTGATTAGCTGGCAACAAATCCTACCCCACTTAAAAGGATTTTAACATGGGGTACTCGATTGATGATCTGCAGTTAAGTCTGTGTCCTTGTTGTCATAAGACATTCCATGTAGCAAAGCCGATAGCTTATTCGGAGTCTTTCTTTGAAAAGACTGCTGATTTCGAAGCTTTAGGTTTCCACGGTGTGGCACGTTGACTAGCCTGATCAGTTCTTTTTGTGTGCAACGCTTGATACTCCAATTAGATTCGTACTTGCACACTCTATGTCAATTCAGGGATCCAGGCTTTCTTTTGTTGTCTCATTTTCCATGTATCACCTTTCAACATGCTTCTTTCCGATTTTATCTCAAAAGTTGGCCTTTCCATGATTCATCTAGGCTTATATGGTAAGTTTCCCTTTGTCGTACTCTCTTCAACAAAATAGTCAACATCGTCCAAGAACGTGTAACTTTCTTTTTTTCTTGATCCATCCAGACCAGGATTGAGAAATCGAGGAGGTCATCATTATTCTTATCTCGTGGAATCTCATCGAATCTTGCTTCTGCAGGTTCATGGTTTATGGTATCCAATATCTCATATCTTTATCCAAGTCAGTAAAAACAAGGAAACATTGATTTCCTGAAACTTTTGCTTCCTTGATTCTCAGTGTATGCTTGATTCTTTTTGGAGGTGGTCTCATCTTATGGTAGTGCTATATGATTGATTTCTACCATACCCTGGAATATTTCTTCCTTACATAAGGTTTGGGGACAAAATTAACCTTAGGGCGACTGTAATGATGTGTCCATATTTTTTTTTTTTGTGAAGGTAACACTTTGACTACTTCAGGACATACTCATTCTTATACTCGTTTTGATATCACTGCTCTATCCATAGGTACCATGACTCTTCAACTGAGAGGATACAATCTCTTTTTCCTTTCAAGCAGGCGCTTCTACTAGAAGTTCAGTTCTTGTGTTTGACATTCTGCTCTTGTTCAAGCTCATGTGGCTCATTCTTGGTATCCCTGTCATTTCGCTGATCTGTTTGTGTATTCCTCCAGATGGTACATTCAGACTCTTCAGTGTGTTGTAACCGATGTATATTCTGTCAACTTTTCAGGAGACATAGCATTTATGTAAAGCTTGATGAGATTCGTCTTGACTGTCCATTTCTTGAGGGTTATACTCCACTTTTATCCATTTCAATTTAGCAATGGAGTGGAGATTCCATATCTCATAGGCGATTACTCCCAGTTGCGTGATCTTGTGTGGCCATTGCAATTGTGATACTGACTGACTGTGGTAACTGTCGAAACATCTTGTCAATATCACATCTGTTGTTAGCATTGTCTTCATTGTTAAGCTCTTCATTACAAATTCATGTTGCCTTCTTCTATTGACGAGTAACTGACACCTTACTTCTTCCCACTACTGCATCTTCCATTTGAATGCTGATTCTCAGCTATCCTTGTGCCATACTACTGACTGACTTGGTTCTGAGCTCAACTCTTTGACAGTTGATTCCCTTGGTAGGAGGTTGGGTATAGGTTAGAAGAGGGCTTTCTATTTAAGCTACTATTCAACTTTTGTTATAGTGATGTTTGGTTAAGTTAAGAGCACACAGGCATAAAGAACATAGAGAGTAAAACAAAATCATCAAATCACACAAACAACGTGATCTATTTGTTATGGTTGGATGTGTAAGCGTACTATGAACGTGGTAAAAGACATAAGGGTAGGTTAACTATCGATTTTTTTTTCGTTGTCAGCAGAACTCGACCAATAGTCCGTTGACCAAAAAGAATCGAGACGGTCGTATGACTTGGTCGGTTAAAAGAAAAACCATTCTTTGCACCATTCATTCTTAGCAAAGGCTTCAGTGACTTGATGTTTTCCATGTATTGCATGGTCATTGAATTTTCACCTTCCTTGAAAGTTGCCTGTGACTGCATTCCACATTCTTTATGGCCATACTGACTTTTTATTGCTCATGAACATACTTACAACTCTAGTACAACTCCATTATCGCGATTACAATATCATACAAGTACTACTAGTACTTTTGTGACTAGTGCCATTCTTCTAAGTGATCACATCCTTGAGAGAGGTTCCAAGGAATCATACAGATGCTTCATCTTCCAGGTTGATCCCCTTTTTCTTTTTCTTATGGTTCGAGCGCTTCAGGTGCTTCGGAAGTTTTTTTTTTTCTATACCAGAGTTTTAAGTTCTTGCATCCTCTAGTACTTTG
Organism: Eragrostis curvula; assembly: GCA_007726485.1. Taxonomy (NCBI): domain Eukaryota; kingdom Viridiplantae; phylum Streptophyta; class Magnoliopsida; order Poales; family Poaceae; genus Eragrostis; species Eragrostis curvula. Next base: position 41,661,746 of record CM017442.1, read on the forward strand.
GTCAATCTCTTAATCCTGGGACAATCAATCATCAAGTGTGCGGGGTCGCAATAGAAACATACTTGAGGCACACCTCTCTCAGCCTTGGATATAATAGTTCTTGCCTCAGGTCAGGTAGCGAACCCCCTTATTAAATGGGCATCTGGCGATCACGTGTCCTTCTTGTCTATAGTGGAAGCAACGTCTTGTCTTGTTGGTAGTGCTGCTTGGGGTTGGCTTTTGTTCATTGTCTAATGGCTGACTTGTACGACTTGAGTTTTCATGTACATTGGATGATTGGTGAAGGGCAGATCCCTCTGTAGTGTACCTTGACTTGTTGATCTGCTTAGATATACCTGGACTAGCTGTTTGATGGTTGTTTCTCTTTTTCTGGTTGCGTTTCCTGCTAGCGTCCTTTTCCTTCGGGACTTTCTTGAGGTTGGTGACTTCTTTTGCGATCTTATTCACTGACTCCTCTAAGTTGTTCAACCTCTTGACTATACCTGTGAGGGCAGTAGTTGATGTCACGATTGCCTTGGCAACGCTATTCCAAGCTTCTTGTTCCTGGTGTTTTTTCGGTGCTATAAATCGAGTCTCTCTTGTTGATGCTTGTAATTGAGGCACAACATTTTCCATGTTGGTCGTTGCAACTCTTGCGTCAATGCTTGGTTTGTTGCAAGGGAAATTGGCAACCTTATTTCCGGGGTTGTGATAGTTGTGGCATATCTCCCGTGATGTGTTGCCCTTAGTTGCATTGACATTCCTCTTTTGCTTAGGAACCAAATTCGGTGCACGGCAGACCTGGTATGATGCATTGTCCACTTCTACAGTCACGTAGTCGGGGTCATCCATCTAGTTGATATTCTCCTGTTGTAGACATGTTAAGTTGAGATATGACTTCTTTGGTAGGTCGAGAGAGAGAGAAAAGAGACTTTTTAAAAGATGAGGAAGGGATACTATGGAAGATTTTTGTAAATAGTTTGAAAATAATCATTTTCGAGCGTGTCAAATCCTAGGTTTTCGTTCTACGGCCAAGTATTGCTCTGATACCACTCTGTCAGACCCCATTTCTGGAATCTGTTGTGCATCCTGTATCAGTCCCTGGATCAGTAGCTGATACGCACAAGAACACAGATATGATATTCAAAAGCATACTTCGAGTTAGTAAATAAGTAATATACCTGATGGATAACACCTTTAGTGGCGACATGACAAGGATTTATAACTATCCAAGTCTATCCGACCAACTAATAGTGGAGCAGACAGCGGAAAACCATGGCCCATAGCCACAAGCAGACTTGGGAAGCAGAACCAAAAAACCAAACGTCGTCTTCACCTACGAGGTCTTCTCCTACTAAACCAACAATTGCAAACACGTGAGTACATAAGGTACCCCGCAAGCCCTACACTACTCAAGGGTATAAATACATGCATATTTGGCATTATCAAGGATAAGGCTTCACGGTTCATTTTAGCAGAACGCAAACTTTATGCAGGGTTTCAGCAATCAAGGATCATAGATAAAATAGGGAAATTGATTGTCATATTTTAGTTGGTTGGCCCTGGGGGAGAATGATTCGATCCCGCCAGTTCCCATATTTTAGTTGGGCCTTCTGACCTCAATGGTCATACCGACCCGGCACACTTGCCATCACTTCCAAAACACGGGTGTCTATACACCCACTCACACACCAAGGGATAAGAAGGTGGCTAATCAATGTGACGCAACGGAATGTGTCATATGCCGTGACAACGTCCATCCGGATGAATTTTATACTCTGCAGAGTTTGTACATCTTTACCCACAGGCTATGCACTCTTGTACGGAGAGTAACATAACGCCTCAGTCATCTTCTCCGAGTAGTCCCACAAGCCCACCACGAGGATTAGGAGCGTCCATAATAATAATAAAGGTGAGCGACACCATTGGCCAAGAGTTGCGGGTATTCATGCCCGAGATTCACATCCACTTTGCTCCTAACATCCGTTTGCCACTACCAGCCACCAGGTGGAACTTGCTTGCAGGAGTACCAAGAAGGTAGGAAAGAGGTCCTGCCCATTCAGGTTCTGTGGTTGTACGGAAATCATTATGTTATACAGTCACAAGAACCGGTCCTTATGTGGCCGAGCAAGCACCAGATCCCACACTAGGGGTCTATCACACCATCAACAAATCACTAGTGGCCTTGCTCGCAGTCCAACCCATCCCATCATCACCGTCACCATCATCATCACCATCGCCTAATTAACACAGTTGTACTATTCCCACCCCAATTATCACACACACCACCAAACTCGTTTAACACATTTATAAAGTTAAATATGTGAATATGGTGCAGCAATGTAGAAACATTGCGAGGGGTCCTAAGCAGTTTCTAGTAGCAAGGCGATTATATGCCATCATAGAAATGATGGAACCATCCTAGGGTTAACAAGGTGGCAGGTAATCAAGGGTAAACAAGGATTCAGATATTAATGCCCAAGTAACAGACATCAATATCAATAAACAAGTAGGATCATAGCTACACAAGCAGTAAAATAACAAATAATGCGTAGTACAAGACGGCCATAGGTGCATTGCGAAAGTAGTAGGTTCAATCATGATCAAGGAGAAGTAGAGCTTGCCTGATAAACGCTATTCTAATCTTCAAGTTCTAGATCTTCAGACTCTTTTGTCGAAGTCGATGTCTTCAAGTCATTTCTCGAAACTTGAGTCTTCGAAGATTAGATCTTGTAACTCCTTCTCAAAGCTTGTATCTTCCGATTCGTCTTTGGACTTGTCTTCGTGCTTCTCGTAGTCTACACGTAATAACGCTAAAGTAAAGACTACGCGTAACATAAACCAAGTGAAGCCAAATAAGAATCAAATGAAATACAAGACAGAAAGCGATGGTTTAGGGAACATGGTTGGGTCATGGAAGATGAACGGAACAAGAATCATCGGATTCGGAGTTGGAACGGTGAAGATATAGCTTACAGGAGATTAGGGAATAGATATGCAGAAGTGTGTGTAAAGGATGTTCAGAAGAGTTTGTGCAATAGTACCAAAGGGTACCATGCATTTCTGCGAACGCATGAGCGCAAGAATTGCTCGAAACGGAGCTATGGTTAAAAAGTTATAGAGGTTTGAAGTTTCTAGGGGCTATTATGAAATTACAGAAAGATTCTGGGGACCTATCTGTAATTACAGAAAAGATTAGGGGCTTTGCGATAAAATGATAAGGACTGAAAAGTAAATACAGATAAGCATAGGGGTGTTTCTGTAAAATGACAGGACTTGAACATAAATATTGCAAAGCTCAGGGGGTTATCTGTAAATCTACAGAATCTGGGAATTTCCAGGGAGTTTAGGATTTATTTTTGTACTGGGAATAGCAGAATAAATCTGGGACGTCGGATCTTGATTGAGTGGCTGAGATTTAATAAAACGAAAGGGTATCGCGAGATCTAATCTCGGCCGTCGATTACAGAATGAACGGACAGGAGCGGCTGGGAGCTGGGCTCGGCGGCCGGCGGCGTCGGAGACGGCGGCGCCATGTCTGCGGCTCGCCGGAGTAGCCTATCCGGCGCTCCGGTGGCCCAAACTTGATGCGGAAGGATCCAGGAGAGAGAGGAGGGAATGAAGAGCTCACCTCGGGCACGTATTGACGTCGCGCAGAACGAAGATGAGCTGGAGACAGTGAGGAGCGGGTTGCAGCGGCTATGCTCGGCGGGGAGAGTGCTCCAGCGACTCCGAGCTGTAGCTAGTGGGCTAGGGCAAGACATGGAATCATGGTGGAGCTTGCGCGCGGGAAAGGAAGGCGAGCAGGGGCTTCATGATGACGAATCGAGACGAGTCGCTCCGGGAAGAAAGATGGGGAAAACACTCGATTGCAGCTGCTCCGTCGACGGGGCGTGGAGTGGAGAGCTTGGGAAGGGAGAGGCGTTGGTCACGCACTCGAATTTACAAGCAATGGAGAGAGGAGAAAGCTGAGGACGCGGGGCGGTTAAATCTGGGTGCGGGCGCGTCCATGACGTGCTTGCCCAGTGACACGACGTCCTGGTGCGGGAGCGGAAGTCTTCGCTTCGGGACTCGAACTTTGGTTTGGTGTGGCGCGTCGCGGAGTTGTCAACACGGAGGCAGGGCTGTGCTTGGTTTGAACGCGTGCGGCGGCGGGTTGACGAGGAGGGCGGCGAGGCGGTGAAGCGGTGCGCGCGGCTTGGAGCGGTGGTGCGTTGGTGAGGGCCTGGCGGAGACGCGCGTCAAGGTCGTGGCGAGGTGGCGCAGCAGCAAGACGACGTCTGGGCGTGGCGTGGCGCTGCGGCGAGGACGCGCAGCCACCGGTGGCGACGTTCGCGCAGCGGCGACACGAGGGAAGACGACGAGCGGCGCGGGCACGGGCCGGACTGGGCTGGTCGCGATTGGGCCGAAGGGAAAGAGGAAAGGTGGAGCGCGGGCCCAGCGAAAGGGAAAGGAAAATGGGCCAAGGAGATGTGGGCCCAGGAGAGGAGAGGAAAGGGAATTGTTTTAAACATTTCAGGACTCAGAAATTCGAGTGAAATCCAAATCAACCCAAAATGACTCGATAATTCAAGTAAGAATTTATATAATCAGGATTAAGTTATCAAACAGGTTGGCACACTCCCATTTTAATTTTTTTGTAAATTCCATTTCCTATATTCTTGAGCTAATTTAGTTTGAAGTTTTATTTCAAAATGCTACAGTTAAATGGAGGCAGATGAATCAAACACTTGAGCACAAATTTTATATTTTAGAAATTTCCATTTTCTAGATCTAGTTATATTAGTTTACTTAACTTTATTTTTTGGAAACTCGATAAATAGGTAAGAGTTAGGCAAAACTTAAATTTTTGAGTGATTTTTACTTCTTTTGAATTTTGGGTCGTGACAAATCTACCCCACTTAAAAGGAATCTCGTCCTCGAGATTTGAACGATCTTCAAGACGATGTAGAACTTGCTCCTGTTTCTTCTTGCTTGACAGTAGTAACTTCCAAAATTTTGTCGTAGCTCTGGCGGTAGATTATGTTCATTGTAGAGGTCTTCGGTTGCTGGTTTCTCTAAGGAAAGATAAGAAGACTAAGGTTTGGTTTCAGGGTTTCTTGATTGACAGGCAACAAGACCCACCCCACTTAAAAGGATTTTAACATGGGGTACTCGATTGATGATCTGAAGTTAAATCTGCGTCCTTGTTGTCATAAGACATTCCATGTAGCAAGGTCAGTAGCTTATTCGAGGAGCCTTCCTTTGAAAGGACTTCTGATTTTGAAGCTTTTGGTTTCCATGGAGCGGCACATTGACTAGTCTCATCAGTTCCTTTTTGTGTGCAACGCTTGATACTCCAATTAGTTTCACACTTGTACACTCTATGTTGATTCAGGGATCCAAGCTTTCTTTGTTGCCTCGTTTTCCCATGAATCGTCTTTCAACGTGCTTCTTTCCAAGGTTATCTCAAAAGGTGGCCTTACCATGATTCATTTAGGTTTATACGGTAAGTTTCCCTTTGTCGTAGTTCCTTCAACAAAATTGTCAACATCGTCGAACAACATATAACTTCCATTTCTTGATCCATCCAGACCAGGATTGAGAAATCAAAGAGGTCGTCATTATTCTTCATTCTGTTATTCTTATCTCGTGGAATCTCATCGAATCTTGCTTTTGCAGGTTCAGGGTATAGGGTTTCCAATATCTCATATCTTATCCAAATCAGTAGAAACAAGGAAACATTGATTTCCTGAAACTTATGATTCCTTGATTCTTAGTGTATGCCTGTTTCTTTATGGAGATGGTCTCCTTATGGTTACTGAATAACTGATTTCTATCATACCTTGGGATATTTCTCCTTACATAAAGTTTTGCGGACAAAACTGACCTTAGGGCGACTGTAATGATGTGTCCATACTTTCATTGAAGGTAACACTTTGATTACTTTGGGACACATTCATCCTTATACTCGTTTTGATATCACTGCTCTGTCTTTAGGTACCATGATTATTCAACTGTAGGGATATAAACTCTTTTCCTTTGAAGCTTGTGCTTCTACTAGAAGTTCTATTCTTGTGCTTGACATTCTGCTCTTGTTCTCATGTGGTTCGTTCTTGACATTCTTGTCATTTCACTGGTATGTTTGTGTACTCCCCGGAATAGTACATTCAGACTCTTCAGTGTGTTGTAAACTGTGCATTTTTTGTCAACTTTTGGGGAAACATAGCATTTACGTATAAAGCATGATGGATTTCATCTTGACTGACCATTTCTTGAGAGTTATACTCCACTCTATCCATTCCAATTCAGTAATTGAGTGAAAATTCCATATCTCAGGGGTGATTGATCCCAGTTGCTTGATCTTGTGTGGTCATTGAACTATAAGACTGACTGACTATTGTAACTGTCGAAACATCTTGTCAATATCACAGTTGTCGTTGGCATTGCCTTCATTGTTAAGCTCTTCTTTACAAATTTATGTTGCCTTCTTCTATTGACAAGCAACTGACACCTTACTTTTTCCCACTACTGCATCTTCCAGTTGAGTGATGATTCTCAGTTATCTTCGTGCCATACTACTTACTGGCTTAATTCTGAGCTGAACTCTTTGGCAGTTGATTCCTTTGGTAGGAGTTTGGGTATAGGTTAGAAGAGGGCTTTCTATTTAAGCTACTATTCAACTTTTGTTATAGTGATGTTCACTTGAGTTAAGAGCACACAAGCATAAAGAACATAGAGAGTAAAACAAAATCATCGAATCACACAAGCAAATCAATTTTTATTTGTTATTGTTAATGTGTAAGTGTACTACAAACGAGGTTTAAGGCTTAAGGGTAGGTTAACTATCGATTTTTCTTTTTCATCAACGCCGAAACTTGATCAGTAGTCCGTGACCCAAAAAGAATCGAGAGGGTCGTATGACTTGATCAGTTAAAAGGAAAATCATTATGCACAATTCATTCTTGTCAAAGGCTTCAGTGACTTGATGTTTGGTGTTGATTGTTGTATATTCAACGTTTCTTGCAGGTAGCTTCTGACTTTATACTACACTTTACACGGCAACACTGAAACTTTTATTGCTCACCACATACTTAAAAATCCAGTACAACTCCATATATTATGGTCACAACACTGTACAAGTACTACTAGTACTTTTTGTGACTAGTGCCATTCTTCAAAGTGATAACATCCTTGAGAGAGGTTCCAAGGAATCATGCAGATGTTTCATCTTCTAGGTTGATCCCTTTTTTTTTATGGTTTGGGCTCTTCGGGTGCTTTTGAACATTTCTTCATACGAGACTGAAGTTTTTGCATCCTCTAGTGCTTTGATAGATCTCTTATACTTGGGACAATCAATCATCAAGTGTGCGGGATCGCAATAGAAACATACTTGAGGCACACTTCTCTCAGCATTGGATATAATAGTTCTTGCCTCAGGTTGGACCGGTAGCAGACCATCCTTATAAAATGGGCATCTGGCGATCACGTGTCCTTCTTGTCTACAGTGGAAGCAACGTCTTTTCTTGTTGGTAGTGCTGCTTGGGGTTGGTTTTTGTTAATTGTCTAATGGCTGACTTGTACGACTTGAGTCTTCATCTACATTGGATGATTGGTGAAGGGCAGATCCCTCTGTAGTGTACCTTGACTTCTTGATCTGCTCAGATATACCTTGACCAGATGTTTGACAGTTGTTCCTCTTTTTCTGGTTACGTTTCTTGCTAGCGTTCTTTTTCTGCGGGACTTTCTTGAGGTTGGTGACTTCTTTTGCGATCTTATTCACTGACTCCTCTAAATTGTTCAACTTCTTGACTACACCTGTGAGAGCAGTAGTTGATGTCACGATTGCCTTGGCCACGCTATTCCAAGCTTCTTGCTCATGGTGTTTTTCCAGCGCTATAAATCGAGTCTCTCTTGTTGGTGCTTGTAATTGAGGCACATCACTTTCCATGTTGGTCGCTGCAACTCTTGCGTCAATGCTTGGTTTGTTGCAAGGGCAATTGGCAACCTTATGTCCGGGGTTGTGATAGTTGTGACATATCTCCTGTGATGTGTTGCCCTTAGCGGCATTGGCATTCCTCTTTTGTTTAGGAACCAAATCCGATGCACGGTAGACCTGGTATGATGTATTGTCACTTCTACGGTCACGTAGTCGGGGTCATCCATCTGGTTGATATTTTCCTATTGCAGATATGTTGAGTTGAGATACAACTTCTTTGGTAGGTTGAGAGAGAGAGAGAGAAAAGAGACTTTTAAACCATGGGGAAGAGGTACTATGGAAATTTTTTTGTAGCTAGTTTTGAAAATAGTCATTTTCGAGCGTAACAAAGTCTAGGTTTTCGTTCTACGGCCAAGTATTGCTCTGATACCACTATGTCAGACCCCATTTCTGGAATCTGTTGTGCATCCTGTATCAGTCCCTGGATCAGTAGCTGATACGCACAAGAACACAGATATGATATTCAAAAGCATACTTCGAGTAAATAAGTAATATACCTGATAGATAACACCTTTAGTGGCGATATGACAAGGATTTATAACTATCCAAGTCTATCTGTCCAACTAATAGTGAAGCAGACAGCGGAAAACCATGGCCCATAGCCACAAGCAGACTTGGGAAGCAGAACCGAAAACCCAAACGTCATCTTCACCTACGAGGTCTTCTCCTACTAAACCAACAATTGCAAACACGTGAGTACATAAGGTACTCCGCAAGCCCTACACTACTCAAGGGTACAAATACATGCATATATGGTCTTAGCAAGGAGTAGGCTGTATGGTTCATTTGTAGAAAGCAAACTTTATGCAGGGTTTTAGCAATCAAGGATCATAGATAAAATAGGGAAATTGATTGTCATATTTTAGTTGGTTGGCCCTGGGGGAGAATGATTCGATCCCGCCAGTTCCCATATTTTAGTTGGGCCTTCTGACCTCAATGGTCATACCGACCCGGCACACTTGCCATCACTTCCAAAACACGGGTGTCTATACACCCACTCACACACCAAGGGATAAGAAGGTGGCTAATCAATGTGACGCAACAGAATGTGTCATATGCCGTGACAACGTCCATCCGGATGAATTTTATACTCTGCAGAGTTTGTACATCTTTACCCACAGGCTATGCACTCTTGTACGGAGAGTAACATAACGCCTCAGTCATCTTCTCCGAGTAGTCCCACAAGCCCACCACGAGGATTAGGAGCGTCCATAATAATAATAAAGGTGAGCGACACCATTGGCCAAGAGTTGCGGGTATTCATGCCCGAGATTCACATCCACTTTGCTCCTAACATCCGTTTGCCACTACCAGCCACCAGGTGGAACTTGCTTGCAGGAGTACCAAGAAGGTAGGAAAGAGGTCCTGCCCATTCAGGTTCTGTGGTTGTACGGAAATCATTATGTTATACAGTCACAAGAACCGGTCCTTATGTGGCCGAGCAAGCACCAGATCCCACACTAGGGGTCTATCACACCATCAACAAATCACTAGTGGCCTTGCTCGCAGTCCAACCCATCCCATCATCACCGTCACCATCATCATCACCATCGCCTAATTAACACAGTTGTACTATTCCCACCCCAATTATCACACACACCACCAAACTCGTTTAACACATTTATAAAGTTAAATATGTGAATATGGTGCAGCAATGTAGAAACATTGCGAGGGGTCCTAAGCAGTTTCTAGTAGCAAGGCGATTATGTGCCATCATAGAAATGATGGAACCATCCTAGGGTTAACAAGGTGGCAGGTAATCAAGGGTAAACAAGGATTCAGATATTAATGCCCAAGTAACAGACATCAATATCAATAAACAAGTAGGATCATAGCTACACAAGCAGTAAAATAACAAATAATGCATAGTACAAGACGGCCATAGGTGCATTGCGAAAGTAGTAGGTTCAATCATGATCAAGGAGAAGTAGAGCTTGCCTGATAAACGCTATTCTAATCTTCAAGTTCTAGATCTTCAGACTCTTTTGTCGAAGTCGATGTCTTCAAGTCATTTCTCGAAACTTGAGTCTTCGAAGATTAGATCTTGTAACTCCTTCTCAAAGCTTGTATCTTCCGATTCGTCTTTGGACTTGTCTTCGTGCTTCTCGTAGTCTACACGTAATAACGCTAAAGTAAAGACTACGCGTAACATAAACCAAGTGAAGCCAAATAAGAATCAAATGAAATACAAGACAGAAAGCGATGGTTTAGGGAACATGGTTGGGTCATGGAAGATGAACGGAACAAGAATCATCGGATTCGGAGTTGGAACGGTGAAGATATAGCTTACAGGAGATTAGGGAATAGATATGCAGAAGTGTGTGTAAAGGATGTTCAGAAGAGTTTGTGCAATAGTACCAAAGGGTACCATGCGTTTCTGCGAACGCATGAGCGCAAGAATTGCTCGAAACGGAGCTATGGTTAAAAAGTTATAGAGGTTTGAAGTTTCTAGGGGCTATTATGAAATTACAGAAAGATTCTGGGGACCTATCTGTAATTACAGAAAAGATTAGGGGCTTTGCGATAAAATGATAAGGACTGAAAAGTAAATACAGATAAGCATAGGGGTGTTTCTGTAAAATGACAGGACTTGAACATAAATATTGCAAAGCTCAGGGGGTTATCTGTAAATCTACAGAATCTGGGAATTTCCAGGGAGTTTAGGATTTATTTTTGTACTGGGAATAGCAGAATAAATCTGGGACGTCGGATCTTGATTGAGTGGCTGAGATTTAATAAAACGAAAGGGTATCGCGAGATCTAATCTCGGCCGTCGATTACAGAATGAACGGACAGGAGCGGCTGGGAGCTGGGCTCGGCGGCCGGCGGCGTCGGAGACGGCGGCGCCATGTCTGCGGCTCGCCGGAGTAGCCTATCCGGCGCTCCGGTGGCCCAAACTTGATGCGGAAGGATCCAGGAGAGAGAGGAGGGAATGAAGAGCTCACCTCGGGCACGTATTGACGTCGCGCAAAACGAAGATGAGCTGGAGACAGTGAGGAGCGGGTTGCAGCGGCTATGCTCGGCGGGGAGAGTGCTCCAGCGACTCCGAGCTGTAGCTAGTGGGCTAGGGCAAGACATGGAATCATGGTGGAGCTTGCGCGCGGGAAAGGAAGGCGAGCAGGGGCTTCATGATGACGAATCGAGACGAGTCGCTCCGGGAAGAAAGATGGGGAAAACACTCGATTGCAGCTGCTCCGTCGACGGGGCATGGAGTGGAGAGCTTGGGAAGGGAGAGGCGTTGGTCACGCACTCGAATTTACAAGCAATGGAGAGAGGAGAAAGCTGAGGACGCGGGGCGGTTAAATCTGGGTGCGGGCGCGTCCATGACGTGCTTGCCCAGTGACACGACGTCCTGGCGCGGGAGCGGAAGTCTTCGCTTCGGGACTCGAACTTTGGTTTGGTGTGGCGCGTCGCGGAGTTGTCAACACGGAGGCAGGGCTGTGCTTGGTTTGAACGCGTGCGGCGGCGGGTTGACGAGGAGGGCGGCGAGGCGGTGAAGCGGTGCGCGCGGCTTGGAGCGGTGGTGCGTTGGTGAGGGCCTGGCGGAGACGCGCGTCAAGGTCGTGGCGAGGTGGCGCAGCAGCAAGACGACGTCTGGGCGTGGCGTGGCGCTGCGGCGAGGACGCGCAGCCACGCGGTGGCGACGGTCGGCAGCGGCGACACGAGGAAGACGACGAGCGGCGCGGGCACGGGCCGGACTGGGCTGGTCGCGATTGGGCCGAAGGGAAAGAGAAAGGTGGAGCGCGGCCCAGCGAAAGGGAAAAGGGAAAATGGGCCAAAGGAGATGTGGCCCAGGAGAGGAGAGGAAAGGGAATTGTTTTAAACATTTCCAGACTCAGAAATTCGAGTGAAATCCAAATCAAAACCAAAATGACTCAGATAAATTCAAGTAAGAATTTTATAAATCAAGGATTTAAGTTATCAAACAGGTTGGCACACTCCCATTTTAATTTATTTTGTAAATTTCCATTTCTCTTATATTCTTGAGCTAATTTAGTTTTGAAGTTTTATTTTCAAAATGCTACAGTTAAATGGAGGCAGATTAATCAAACACTTGAGCACAATTTTATATTTTAGAAATTTCCCTTTTCTAGCTCTAGTTTATATTAGTTTACTTAACTTTCATTTTTGGAAATTCGATAAATAGGTAAGAGTTAGGCATAAATTTAAACTTTGAGTGATTTTTATATCTTTTGAATTTTGGGTCGTGACAATAAGAGTTTATTTTCTTCATCTATTAATCTTGAGGCTGCACTTAAAAGTGGATAAAAATCAGACATTGATGGAAAAGAATTGTTTGTGGAGTTAAAGCTCATCCGAGATTTAATTAAGGAATCTATGGGCCCTCTTGACATTGAAGTATTTGAAACAGCTAGGATGTTTTCCCAATGCTGTCATTGCATAACGTATTTTTTGTTAACCGTTCCCATAACTGTTGCATCTGCAAAAAGGAGCTTTCCTAAACTCAAGTTGTTGAAATCCTATTTGTGTTCTACTATGACACAAGAAAGACTCAACGGATTAGCAACAATAGCACTCGAGAGTTATGTTTTGGGGCAGATTAAGTATGAAGATATTATTAACGATTTCACCTCAAGAAATACTAGAAGGATCCTTCTTTTCAGTAGAACATAAGGTCATTTTTATTTGTCGAGCATTACTTTCATTCTTTTAGCATCAATATTTGATACATTTCTAAATATTCTGAAAACAGCATGTATTGCAGTTATATAGTTAACTACAAGTGTATTTTGGCTATGTAAATTTTTATACTTTAGGGCGCCATTATTTCTCGTTTCGTCCCTGGGCCTCAAAAACTTTAGAGACGGCCCTGGTTCCTCGCACGCAGGCCTGCCCACACGAATGTTTGTCGGCCGGCCTCCGCTGCTCTCTGGTGTGGCTGTCCACCCTGCCACGCAGCTCCTCAGCTTTACATCGACGAACAAGGGTCCAATCCGACGGCTGTCACTCTCACTCATCGCCGGCACACCTAGCTAAACTCGCCCGGAACGCTGTCAAGCCGTCGAGGTCGACACGCCTCGCACCATGATAGAAGAATCGGTCCGTTGTTCGGTGCATGGCCATATATAAGAGCGCAAGTCCGGACACGACGGCGGTCGAGGCTGACGGCAGGCTCGAGGACGTTGAACACGCCATACGTCGCACGCGGCGCTGCCCAACGGCCGCAGATGGAAGACGTACGTCGCCGGCCTTGGTGTGTCGTCGGTGGAAGTATCTCAAGGAAACTACTCCCGCTACTAGCTCTTCTAGTGAGAGACGCCGAGGTTGCCAGCGTCTTGCACCACCCGGCATTCCCGTTATGTTGAACGGTCCCACTGGTCCTGCCGAATAAACAAGCCGGCCGGCTGAGAGTGATCTATTGCTATATCCGTACGTTATTTGCGCCGATGCCGCGCCATGAGCTGGGACGACGCCCGGGCGCGCGCTGCGGTCCGGCAGCCACGCTGCCGAAGTCCGTGACGAAGAGATCAAACAGACCGACGTCCCAGCCCGTGCCTTTCCATGCTTTGAGCCACGCCTCTTCCACACGCCGCGGCGGGGACGCGCTCGAAGGCCATGGAGCTCCGACTCCGATCGATGCCGCGTCGTCGTGCTCTTCGCGAGCCTGGCGATGGAGAAGTTCAAATGCGATTGGGCCACGCGCGACGGCGACTATAACCCGAGTGAAGATTCCGGACGGCCTGGCCAGAGTCGACACGTAACCAGATCAGAGCGAGGCAGCGAGCTAGTTGCATGAAGCGAGGACGTACGAGGTTGCTAGCTGCGTTACCGGCCGGCGAGCTCCGGCCGCTGCGCCCGGCATCAACAAGCTCTGCGCTCGCGAACAACCGAGCCTTATCAATGCGTCACTGGCTTTGTACGTTGTCGCCGTGTGCTGGCCCAGGCTCACAGCACACGGCGTATCGGCCTTCGCCGTCGGGCCTGTTTGCCGTCGGGTTTTTGCCGTAGGCCGCCTACGGTGAACTTGTTCGCCGTGTGCTATTGTGCGTTTACCGTGTTCCTCTGGCACACGGCGAACAATCGTTTTCCCGTGGTGAAGTCAACTCATCCAATCTGGACCGCACGAAGTTCATCCGACGGTTGACAGAGACCAGTAGAGGTCGCTATTTCGCTAGCGACCACCCCAGCGATGGCACCTCCACACCACGCCAGATTGCCGCCGCGTTCCGGACGTTTACTTGTGTCCAACGCCATCCTCGTGAGTGCCTCCGGAAAGGAGTACCTTGTTGCTCAAGGCAAACCAACAGATCTCTTGAAGCTGAGAAACAAATATCTCTACCCGCACGGCGTGTTCTCTGTCATCGCAGCCGAAGGGTTTCGTTCTGTGAAATTCCAGCCCAAGATTTAATAGAATGGATAGAATACTTATATCAACAAGTTGCAACTTCTTTTCTAGAAGCTCATCTCGAAAGAACTCCGAGGTTAAGCATGCTTGGCCTGGAGCAATTTCGGGATGGGTGACTGACTGGGAAGTCGTTCCCGGGTGTGCATGAGTGAGGATAAAGTACGCAGAAAAGACATGTTTTGGTCTCACTGTGAGGTAAGTCTTGATGTCTTAGAGAGCTGCCAGGTGTGCGGGCCTGGCCTCGGCGAGGTGGGACGGTACACGTTCAACACCGGGGCGCGGTGCACGCGCCGCCCAGCTGCTGCATCACGGCTGGTGCCTCGTGCTCGCCGTTGCCCTGCCACAAGGGCGCGCTGCCAGAGCTTTGCTGATTTGTTCTGGCCTGCCTATGCCGTCGACCGCAAACATCCGCCAGTGTTCCGTGCGCTCGGCGTGTTTTTTAGTCCACGCTTGGCTCAGCAATTAGGATATGAATGTACATAGGGTGTTGCTCGAATCACTGTGGTTGAGTTTTAGTTCGATGTGTTGGACACAACAACCTAGAATTTCCATTTCTGTTCTGAAAAAAACAGTCTGTATGTCTCAGTTTCACTCTCCGTACGTTTCAGTTTGATCCGAACAAGGTTGCCCAAGCAGTGCTTGAGGTTTAGGCAGAAACTTGGACTGAAAATATTGGACTTTTTATAGTTCGTTTTCGGTGAATTTTTTTTCAACACTGTTAATAAAGAAACTAAAAACACAATATCCTCGGATAAAAGAGATCGAGCTCATTCTTCAACTGGAAGATTGAAAAGATAATGTCGCCTACACATGTATTTCCAAGGATGCATTTTTACTGAAGGGTAAAGAGTTATGAGTAATTAAGTTACCACTGCAAGTTTCACTCTTGCTGTAGACTGTACTGGAGAGCGGCATCACCAGGAACTCCTGAAACGAAAGTGTTCTGTTTTTACATGCAACCATTGAACCACCAGCTGCTAAGTTTAATGGCTTATCCTGTCACAGGGAGATAATCTAAAGATTAATAAAGAGATTTGGCTGTCCATCCAGTTGACAGGATTTGTAATGATCTAGTCGATAGACTGAAAAATTCATATGGTCACAATAATTATCGTTGGTGGTACTGAGTAATATTACCTAAAATCGCATTCAAACAACACAATAGAATTTCTATATGAACCACACATTGTTTTCTCCAAATACGATCTATATTTGATAAACTAACTACATTTTTTATTTCAATTCCTCATTTGGAAAATTTATTTATACTTCAAAAAAAAAATCGACAGGTGGAGTCAAGACCACCCCACGACATTCTGGACTAGAAGAAATTCTCTTTCTTGCCCGATCATGAAAAAGCCTCAAAGGCCGGCTGTCTAGACGATGCACTGTCGATGTCTCTAGATAGTTTCCAAAAAGCTTTCTTTTTTTTACACAGCTCAAATATCTGCTTTTACAGGGAGTTGAAACCGCATCCATGGTCTTAACCATTCCACCAAAAGCCCTTTCACATATACAAGTATACAAAAAATTTCAACCAAACTTGATATTTTCAACCCTCAAATCCAGAAATGTAGAGGAATTGTATGAGGGCAAGCAACTATCTGCTCAAGGATTTAGCCTCCATACAACTCATCGTGTAAAATATCCAATGACTGGTGCACAACACCGCGTCTACTTGTTCAAGACTATCCCCTGAAGCAAACGGACCTCCATCCACTCGATTAACTATGGCTTTGTTGACGATGCAATAGGATTCTCCTCCATGTATGGTGCTAGCCTCCCCTTATGGTCGAGATAGATGGCTCACGACGGAGAGGGTGAAACGCATGATGGTTAGATATAAGGCGTTATTCACGATTCCCATTACAAGCACAATGACTTTGGGTGGCTATGTTGATGTTATGAATGCCATTTGCAAATTTGGAAACGATAGTAGCGTCTTCAACACCAATCTCAGTTTGTTTTCGGTGACCAACGTGTACAGCACGAGAAAGATCATGGTGTAATCGTTGATGGTGCACAGTACTATGACAATATATTACCTCAATATAAAGTATATACGAGATAAAACTTGTTTGAAAAGCAAGCCATTTTTTCTAGAACGTGTGTTCTATACGTGTTTCAGTAAGTAAGAAGTGAAAAAATTACTTTGAAGTTAGATATGAAGGTTCACCTAGACCCTAGTTCGATCATTGTGAGACTAATAAAGATTTTAGTTTACACATTATACAAAGTGCATTTTTAACACTACATACATTTAAGCACTTGAAAGTAAACTATGTAAATATGATAATATGGACAATATGGCACTATGGAGACCCTGGAAGTTTTTCTCAATAATATCAGATATATAAGACAATTTACCAAAACAAAATATCACAACATTTTTAATTCTTAAAATCACCACCAGTGGCCGTTGAGTGTTTAAGTAAAAAAAGGGGCCTGTCTACATGAAACCTGGGTGTTTCTGTTCCTGCCCAGCACCCGGGTGCTGGGGCAGGACAGAACACCCGAATTTTGTTGTAAAAAATTCAGGTGCTAGGCTGACTTCCAGCACCTGAATTCTGAGCCCTGGATCCTGGATCCAACGTATCACAAAAAAATATATATAGACAGTGCATATTTACAACAACGGCTAACACATTTGAACCACACAGAGTTCAAAAACAATCCTTAGTCATAGATCATGACATATACACAGAAAAAGTTGTTCAGGCTACTATATTGGCATGCAGGTACTGCTAAAATAAAAAGTGAAAATGAAAAGTGACAGGCAGGTACTGCTAAATTTACACCTATGTGAAGGTGTAAGTTCATCAGATTGCAACTGTGACTGCGATTTCAACTATAGTAGTGACATAAAAGACACAAAAAAGAATAATAAAAAGGAACTAATTTAGCCATTAGGAAAAGATGCATTTGTTTTTTTTTTTGAGAATTACACAGTACAAACGTAGACGCTCACAACACGCACGCACACTCACCCCTATGAACACACGTACGCAAACCCTACCCCTATCAGCACCTCCGAAGGACTGAGCACCCGACAGATCGGGAGATTCCTGAAGTCACCAAAGGCGCCTCGTTGTCAACGGGAACGCCGCTTATCACTTAACGCATAACGCCGGTAAATCCTAGAAAATTTGCTCCCACCGGGAGTCGAACCCAAGACCTCAAAGGTGTTACTTGGGTGCCTTAACCAGTAGGCCAAGACCCCTTTCACGGAAAAAATGCATTTGTGAGTGTTGTACATTAGTAACAGAACAAGCCACAACCCATAACTTCCCCTGGCCCAGTAAATACAAAGCCCAGTTTCCCCAGACAAGTAATACCAGCACCAGATTTGTACAGGGGCAAAAAAGTAAAGAAGATTTTGCAATTGCCAAAAACCTAATCGGAAGGGACATATCAAAAAGTCCAAATTGCCACTCTTCCAGAGCCCACATGTTCATGATGATTAAAGGTTAAAACTGTAAAACAAAACACACAAGTTCCTTCAGCTACAAGAAAACCTCTAGATCTTGGTTACCCCTATCGACAGAGGCAGGGAGAAAGAACCAACCAGACATGGCGATGAACACCTGACTGGAGATGGAGAGCAAAACAAGATCTGCAGAAAAGGGGCCTTGGGCAAATATGACAGGCAAAGTAAGTCCACAAACCTGTGATTTCCACCCCCCCCCCCCCCCCCCATGCTGTTTAATTGTGGATAAACCTGTGATTTCCACCCCCATGTCTGCATCCATGATCAACACTCGGTAGATTCATCATATGGTTTCCTCTGAAAAAAAGCAAAACAGGTTTCAGTTTTTGCACAGTGTAAGCAAATTCGAGCTGAAAACTAGAAAAACTAATCCCATACACATAATCAGGGTACAGGTTGTATCAGGAACCAGGAAAGATTGGGAAAGAAATCCTCAGAGGTAGCAGTTCCCCACCCATACGAATCCATGAATGAAGCATTTTGTACAGAGGTAAAGTGCTTACGCCCCAAAGAACACAAATTCAGATTGTTTTTTCAAAAAACAAAACGCTGAATGAATCTAGATGCATTTTATTTATGTAGGAAGTGGACTCAGATGTGCATGTCACATCATTTGCAACAATGAATCAGATACCAGGAGATCAGATGGTATGTGGTTTTTAAACATGAAAATGAATGACATGATTATATTAATTTTTTGATTATGTCATATGCAACTGGGCAGGGAACAAGTAGATTGAGCCAATATGAGCAAGGAAGTTGTCTGGATTACCTTGGAAGTTTGTACAACAATCCCCAGGTAACAAAAAGAAAATATCATATTCACCTGCATGACCATGTTTTGAATTAAATCAGTTGTCTGGATTACTTGACGTGAGATAAGCAATATGCATATACAGCTGCGTGTAGGTTACACTAATTTGCTTATGGAACAAATAAGAAACTCCCAGGAAGAAAAGATTGATCAACTGGCACCATAGGTACGTTCATAAGGGTTTTTGAGAAAAAAAATGAACTACAGTTGAGACTTTACAGAAGACGAGTGTAACAAAAACTGAAAATAATTGGTTTTGTGTTTGAATCAGGTTTCAGGGCATGAGCACAGCTACGAGATGTTTGGAGGGCTACAACACAATAATTCAGAGCAATCAAATCATAATATTGATCCTACACAGGTTAGGCCTACAACAAAGTAAATTCAGAGCAATCAAACTATTAACTTCTATTGGCAGACAAAAGAAATTCAGAGAGCACACTATGCAATTATTTAAAATATTAACTTTTTTTAACCCCCCTGTTTATGTTTTCTACAGTGTGGAGCTTACAAAGGCACATTCACAGAGCTTCTATTGGCAGACAACCCAATGGTTCATGATTATGGGGTAGAAACTGGAATTTCAGAAGACAATGACATGCGTTTAACTACAACTTTTTCAACACAAGTGCAGAGTATGGGCATACCAATTATGAGGCAACTTCAAATGTGCCAGAAGCATCAAGCATTGAGGTAACAGAAAAAATAACAGAAAGATTAAATATACCAGGTTACATTCCATTTGTTTGATTAAAAAATTGATTGTACCTCTGATGCAGGGATCGAGTGTGCAACATGAACAGAATAACCAGCTTGTTGATTCTGAAACCTGGGGTGTTGGCATATTTGATGGAATGAATCTAGAAGAGGTAAATTTATTATTCAAAAAATAATTGATTAGAACTGCCATGATCAGGAGCAGAATACCCTGTTCTGTTGCTAATAAAACCTTGTATGATACTCCTCTTTTGCAGCTACAAGGGATTGCTTGCCAAAAGCAGAATGCACAGACCAGCACTGGAACAAAATCATCAACAGAAAAATCAAACATGCAACCTAGCAGTGCAGATGTAAGGGATCAGGAAGAGCAAAATGAGGAGATAAATGGTAGTCAGGAACTTCCTGAACAAAAGATTGACGAATTCCTTCGCAGTGGACAAGACGCAGCCAAGGAAGGCAACAATGCAGATGTTAATAGCAGATACGTGCCACAAATTGGAATGCAGTTTAAAAGTAGAGAAGATGCTCACCATTTCTTCTGCTTTTATGCATTACTCTCTGGGTTCGAAGCAGTGACAACTCATGTCTACAACTCTACAAGTAACAAGAGGAACTATGAGTGTTACAAGGTTGCAATCAGATGTCACAAGCATGGCAAAGAAGGCACTGCAAATAAAACACAAGAAAAATCAGAGGAGGAGGCCCTAGCTGATAGCAATGTCCATAAAGGTGCTAAAAGGAAGACAAGTGTGCAAATCAAAACTGATTGCCCAGTGCATATGATAGTTATGAAAGAAAAGAATGACATTTGGAAGATAACCAAGCTAGAGCTGGACCACAATCATGAGCTTGTTCCAGAAAACAGCGGGCAAATGTTCAGTGGCCGCAAATACATGACAGACCAAGAGAAGGGTCTTATCAGAACCCTAAATGCATGCAATGTAGAAACAAGGAAAATGATCGCCATCCTGTCTTATCTAAGGGGAGGTGTTACTGCACTACCATACAAGAAGAAGGATGTGAGCAATTACAGAACCAAAATCAATCGGGAGGTTACTGGTAGTGACATGACCCAAGTCATGCAGTATTTCAACCAAAGGAAAGCAGAAGACCCCACATTTTTCTACAAATTTGATGTTGATGATGAATTAAAGGTTAAAAACATATTTTGGGCAGATGCTTCTTCAGTCAGGTACTATGCAGAGTATGGTGATTGTGTCAGCTTTGACACGACATATGCAACAAACAGGTATAACCTCCCGTTTGCACCATTTGTGGGAGTTACAGGACATGGGCACACTTGCTTGTTCGGCTGTGCATTTTTGGCTGATGAAACAACGGAAACCTTCAAATGGGTATTCGAGACATTCCTAGAGGCAATGGGAGGCAAGCATCCAAAAACTATTATTACTGATCAAGACAAAGCTATGAAGTCAGCAATTGAGCAGGTATATCCAGGTACAAGACACAGGAATTGATTCTTTCACATAAAGTCAAAGTGCTATAACAAGAATGGAAAGTGCTTTGCATCACATGAAGGTTTACATGATGAGTTTGAAGATGTAGTGAACAACTCATTAACCATAGAGGAATTTGAGCTGTTATGGACACAGATGATAGCACATCATAGTTTACAGAATAACAAATATTTCACCAAGATGTGGCAGAACAGGATGAGGTTCATACCTGTGTACTTCAAGGAGAATTTCTTCCCATTTCTCCATAGCACAGGTCGAAGCGAAGGCACAAATTCTAGGTTCAAAGATAACATAGGACCGACATACAACGTCATCTCATTCCTGAAAGAGTACGCAAGGATAATAGACACAACTAACATTTCAAAAGCAATTGAGGACACTAAAAGCAAGCACAAAAGACCAAAGGAACTCATATTTGGTTATGCTATCGAGCAGCAAGCAATGGATATGTACAACAGAAAAATATTCAGAATTTTTCAAGTGCAGCTACAGGCAACAACATCTTTGAGTTACAAGGTGATTGACAATGGCAGAGCCTATGATGTGTACCGTAAAACCAATCAGGTGCAGAAAGAACACAGGCCTAGGAAATACAGGGTGCTTACAAACCTGACACCAGGACAGGAGGAGTTCACTTGCATTTGTGGCAAGTTCCTGAAAGATGGCATCTTATGCTCCCATATTCTGAAAATAATAGTTGAGGAGGACATGAGCATTATCCCTGAGAAGTACATTCTGAACAGGTGGCGAAAGAAAGAAAGGAAGGTAAAAGTGGTAATGACAGTGGATAACATCAAAACTAATGCACTCCTTATATACAATGCACTATCTCGCAAGGCAATGAAACTATCTTCAAAAGGATCAAAAAATGATGATGTGACGGAGTACCTTAATGATGAGATGGCCAGGATTGACAAGGAGCTTGATTTGTTGCTTCTTTCAGACAACGATGGTACCTCATCCAGTGACAATGAGTCTGATGGTGCTGGCAGCTGCATAAATGTAGACTCAACTAATACAGGCTCAACCACCCTGAAGGATCCAGACAGGGTAACAAAACAAAAAGGGAGACCCAAAAAGCCAAAAAGGTTTAAAAAGAGGATTGAAATTTTGAAACAGAAGAAAATTGAAGAAGACAAGAGAAAGATGAGGAAGACAAAGAAGGCTGAAACAGCTAGTAAGTTAATTTTTCAGTAAACAAAACAAAACATTTTGACTAGAAGTAAATATTGCAGAAAAAGTTTCTTCTTGATTATACTGATATTGCTATGTGGAAAATAATGCAGGTCCTAATGGGAAAAGCAAGAAAAAGCAGAAGAAATGATGGCAAATCCAGAGACAAAAAAAAGTGCAGCAGATGATTTATCTTTAACTAGATTCAATTTCATATGGAAATGTAATAGAAGTAATATATAGACACTATATTTGCTGCTATATTGTTCAGAACGAAATGTACATTTTTGGAGCTGTAATTTTTCATTCTATCCTATTACAAGCTCAAAAAGAGTAACGATCATTCCTCAGGAAGAAAAATGCTATGAAGCATGCATTCCACTCTTCTTGGTACAGGAAAATGAGTCATTCCGCAGAGAAAAAAAAATGCAGAGAAAAAGGCGTGTTAGGAACATAATCAAAATGAAGTAACACACCCTATAACTTGCCAAATAGAAAAGGACAGAAAAGATAAGTAACATTCATGCACGTATGCGATAACAAGATTTTTATTTCCTTTGTTTCTCGAATTGAACAGCAGATTGTTGGCAATCTTAACCCTGATGTTTGGAACATCTGATGGAGAAAAAATTGTTGACAACATAACTCTTGGAGAAGTCCAATATTCAGCACACATCATTGATATAATTCCAGAGTCACACCTGATGCATTGAGAAGCAAAAAAAAAAGAACAGAAATCAGAAGAAGGATATAATGGATTCTGATAGCAACTAACATGTTATCTTCAGAATGTGCGGGTACATTGGGATACACAACATCGTACTCATCGAACTTCATATCAACTCCCACATACCTATCCCACTGAATCATAAATGAGTAGATCGAAAAAAAGACAAGAACAATTCATGTCATGTAGAGAACATTCTGAACTAAAACAATTAGAGGATACAACATGAGACAAATTAAAAAGGATACAAAAACTAACCATCCTGTCCCTAACATGTTCTTGGAATGCATCGTCCTTGGAGTAGAAAGGATCAAGAAAAACAAAGTTCTTATCCTTGATGTCCACAGCAAACACGAACCAGTGATTATCGTAACAAGTTGGGAAAAATAACTACCAAAAAAGCATGAATTAATATTGTAAGAATAGCTAGACACATTATTATATTATAATAGAACACCACAACAATTTGAGTGTATCAGGGCTCATTACCAGATTAGATTTTGAAAGCGGCCTTGTCTTGCTGCATATTGAGAAACCTCTTTCCAAGACAGCATTATTAGCCTGCTCGGGGTCTAGAAGTAGGTTCTCCTACAACACAAATGCAAGATTAAACTTACATATATTACACTTAACTTTGTCCAAAAAATGAGAACAAAAATATACTAGGAACACTATATGGGCAGGCTACATACAGTAATCAGATAGAAAAATACATTAGCAGCATATTACAAAATTAAACAAATAGAAATATACGATATTTTGAAAATGACAGTCAAAGTAAGCGAAAATGACACCATTACCAAGGTGTAACTTCCACTGTTTGCAACTGTGACTTTTGCAGAAACACATTTTTGTAACTAATTATGAGACTATAATGTGAACAAGAAACAATGAAGCATTATAGTGAAATAAGAACAAAGAAGACTTCTGATTCATGAGAAGAAGTAAGTTCAATGAAATGAGGGCCTCTCTTCCTAGCCATCTAACATATTTGGAAAACCATGAAATAGATGAGTTAAACATAAATTTGCATCCATTCAGAAAAAAACAATGTCAATAACATTACATTTATATAAATTGTCAAACACCCATTTGTGCATTAATAAATTTTCAAACTGAACACTGAAGTGGAAACAAAACATAATGGCCAACTGCAACATAAAAAAAGCTGATATACTAGCGCCGGTGTTGAGAAATGAACCTATATCAACCATAACTACAAACAACAATGATGTTCATTTTTCGCATACACATAAAAATATATAAAAAAGGTGTGCATGTGCTAAATGCCACAGTTGAAGAATATCTAATGATCATATCATGTCATTCAAGTACCCCACCAGACAGTGAGATCATTACTTTAGTGGGGGTGTTAGTGTTGAACTCATATAACCAACGCACAAAAAAGACAAAATGAGATGATCAATCATTACATTACCACATTTAGAGAATATGCTTACCCCATAAATTTCATTGACACATAACCAGAAAAAATGACAGTCAAAGTATTCGAAAAAATGACAGTCAAAATATGCTGATACAACATAACCATTAACTTGGCTGCCCGGTTGCAGAGAATCGCCCAAGGACCAATAAGTGCACTTGACACTAGATGTTTCAAAAGCAAGTTCACTGTGTTTTCATTTCGCATAAAAAATCACAATCTATAAGAAACGAACTGAAAGCAGGATGATCAAAATAAAAAAGTGTTGACTCAGGGGATATTTGAACTTACGTTCTCCATTCAGATTTGGCCAAATGACAAATAGCTTTGTAATTCAGCAATTCAGACTTATTGACAGAGAAAGATGGCTTTCTGGTAACAAATTCTGAACTCAAGAAACGAGAAGGCTTCATAACTCTGCGTGGCCCATGCAAAGGTAACTTTCCACCAGAAGAGTGAACTTCTCTGTCATACTGAAGCTGATCTGCAGAAACTCGAGGAAATGGACGAGAACCAAGGCTGTCCAAATTGATTCTAGTTGCAGCTATCTTTTTGGTGTTACTGGACCCTTGGGAGTAATGGAACTTTTCATTATACTGCAATTCAGATTTCCTAGTAGACTCCTGAACCTTGTCAAAAATAGACCTTTCTCCCAAAAATTGGATTTCAGGTGACAACTTGTCAAAATGAAATAAACAGGAACTCAGTACACTATATCAAAAAAAGATAACAGAGAAAAGAGAACAAAAAGGTTTATGATGACGAACTGGAAAACAAGTTATAAAATCATACCTTGGAAGGGCGATATTTGCTAGGGATAGACTCCTTTTCTATTGAAAAACCTGGAGTGACTACATTTGGCTGGATATTTGACTTTTGCGGTGTATCAGGTGAAGAGTCAAGATTTTGCATGTGGATAGGTGTCTATTGCAAACACAAATAAGAAATATATGAGACATTGGAAAAGTATAATAGTATACAATGCGTAAGTGTAAAAATAGTGTACAAAGTAAGAAACAAAATATTTTAGACAACATACTCTCTGATGCAGCATTGGTGTAAAGCGGTCTGATCCTGGTGTGACCTAAAAAAAAAGAAACCAGATACATAATGAAATACCTCAAAAAATAGAAATCATGTATAAAATTTATGCAAGAACAAAAATGACAGTCAAATTCTGCTGAAATGACAGCAATAGTAAGTTGTAATTTCCTCTAAATGGAACTGTTACTTTTCACGGCAACGTGGAAACAAGTTCTGTGAACAAATATATAAACAAGAAAATAGCTCATTCTTGGCTAATAAAAAGATGACAGTCACATTATTCATGACATCAGGAGACATGATTTTGATTGGATGAAATACCTTTGGCAGAAACATTCTTCGTTGAAGCGAAGGAGGGTTGGGAGACAAAGAATCAGGGACAAAATCAACATCTCCATCGACGTAAATGACGTCTCTACGAGAGCATCCAATGTCTTTAAATGAAACACTCTTCTCATGATTACAAGCATTAGAAATATCCATGAAAGGCTTCCTTGCAGTCTGGTTCTTGAAAGCAGATTCAGCATTACCTATTTTTTAAATATGAATGGAAGGAAATAAATAAAAAAAATCAATCACAACATCTCAGGAAATTTGATTACATAGAAAATGAATGATGAAAATAAAATAAGATACTCACATCTCAGAGGTACCATAGAAGGTTGAGATTTCAACGCAGTTGGAGCATTGGCAGTTGCTTCATTAGCAGTACTAGTAGCTACATTACAAAAAGTAAATTCAGTAATAACAAAATGAATGTTTTCAAAAAAATAAAGTGTCTTATTAGCAGCACTAGTAGCTCACATTGTTTGGAGAGCTTGCGCAAAACTTTTTGAAGATCAACATTGGGTGACTGCAAAAAAATGACATATGAAAAAAAGTGATAATGATAAGAAACATTAACGTATAACAGAATTAGCAATAATATGAAGTTGGCAGAAAAGTAGAAAGTGGGATATTGTACCTTTGCAAGGGTAGATGTTATAGCAGAATTAGCCAAGTTTGGCACAGGCAGTTCAGGAATTAATTGAGATGCACATCCTTGAATTTCATCTGATGCATGATCTGATGGAGCTGAAAAAAAAGATTAAAATTGTGATTTCAACTATTAGTGCTGTCAAAAAATAAATATATATAACTGATAGATACCTATGTTTCCAAGTACTGGAGACTCTTTGTCACCCTCGCCATTATCAGGAATCATCTTGTTGTCTTCATTAACTGAGTTTTCTTGAAGATCATGCCACTGTTCAGAGCTATTAGAACTATCATTCGGGAGCTTCAACAGATCTAAAACAAGGTTTTTAGCTCGGTCGTCAACAGATGATATGTGGTTTAGTAATTTGGAAAAGATGCGTTTAAGCTGGACTGGTAGAGGATTTAAAGCTATAAGGTCTAGATTTACAGACAGGGCTGAGTTTAATGAATATGACTCAATTAGCTTGCATATATTCATCTTCAAGAAATTTGGCAGATTGAAACCAAAGACTATATCCTGGGACTCAAGGAAATCAGAGTGATTAGATAGTGATAGTGATCTTGGTTGAAGCAAAGTCTGGGAAAAAATTACAAAAAGACATAATTAGAAAAAAATGAAAAGTAACCATCAAAATAAGTAACATTGACCCATCGTGCATTAGAAATTATGCTTATCCTAAATTTCACTGACACATAACAAGTAGAAAATGACAGTGAACCCATAACCAAAATGATAGTCAAAAAGTAAGCTAAAAAATATTTTCAAGATGACAGTCAAAGTATGCCAAAATGACAGTCAAAGTATACTAAAATGACACCATCACCAAGGTGTAACTAGCACTGTTTGCAACTGTGACTTTTGCGTAAACACAATTTTGTAACTAATTATGAGAGTATAATATATATTACACTTAACTTTGACCAAAAAATAAAAGCAAAAATATAGCAGGGGCACTTTATGGCATGCTATAAACACTAGTGAAAAGACAGAAAAATACATATCACAGGGCTACGATTGACAGGACCTTAATGAGGACCAAAACGTTCAATTGACTTGGTCTCAAACACATGACAGTCAGTAACCATTACACATACAAACATAAAAAAGTAATGGCCAGAAACATGTGACAGAACTGTTAAAAAGCATCTGAATAAGATTTAGTAAAATACACAAAAAAAAAATTCAGATGATATATTACCTTTGCATAACATGTGACAGAACGATCAAGTAATGGCCTCAATCCATATAGTCCATGTGATTTTTCGTCCAGATCTGAATAAGACTTAATCATGTCTTGTTTCCATACCAGGACTCTAGGAATAGTGTCAGCTGGTTGCCCATTGGCAAAATCAACATTATCTAGATATATAACCTGTGTGTGGAAACAAAATATTGATTCGCTTAGATAGCAAGGACAAAAAAATATGACATATAGGACACTAAAAAACGAGTGATAAATTGAAATTCAACATATATTGAAGAACTTACTGCAAGATAGTACAAACATCCTTCGAGCGAGTAGCTTAGCTCATTTGCAGTTATTTGTTTGCCCATGTTGAAACTCTTTATTCTGTTCAGTAGCCAATCAATGATATAGCCGCACCAGTCATACTCTAAGAACTTCTCAATGTCTTGAAAAACACCAAAATATTTTTGAGAAGGCTTTAGGTATGTATTGGGACATAGAAAGGAACTCATTACAACTATGGCAAAGCAGATAACTAACTGTTCTTCGGACATATCCTCATGCTTTAATATCTTCTCAGCAAAAAAGGATGTAAGGGGCATTGAGGACAAACCAAACAAACTGAATACTCTTGATTTGCCAGCTTCACTATTGCTTGGGAATGGCTCTGACCCCATAGGCAACTCTAAGACCATGTGAAGAGACTCCCTAGTTAATGAAATAACCTTTCCATCCAAGATAATGTCACCAGACTTGTGATCAACAGAACGAGCAACCCACTTCACAAATTTATTGGGTACATGGCATTTATCAAATGTCAGCAAGGACCCAAACCCATACTTCTTTAAGACCTTCTGATCAGAATTCAAAGCTGATATCACATTAGAAAAGGATGTAACACTGAATCTAGTGAAGATTTCTTTTAGTTCTCTCTCTATCCTTAGCCTCTTTTCCTACAAAATTAATATAACTGCAACTTCAGGATATGCTGTACAAAAAGGACTATTCATACATAAAAAAATTGGGATGTCTAGAGGCAAAACAATGCAGTTCAGGCATTATTATGGGGAATAAGTGTGCAAAAAATAGATACCATGCTTTTTCTTAAAACAAATAAAGTGTATAAAAGAGAACATACCATGCTTTTCTTTAATTTCTTAACCACTTTGTTTTTCAACAGCTTAATCTTGTTAATCTGCAAAAATATATCATAAAAAGGAATAAGTATTAAGAAAACATTGATTATGTTAATACACATTTAACAAAGCGAAAAAGGGTGCTGCAAAAAACAGTTAACATATAAAACCTAACCTCCTTCATGCAGTTGTGAAGTGCAAGCAAGCTGTCCTCAACCCCATCAGATATGTCATCCTGCATGATTTAAAGCTAATAATTAGCTGAGAATACAAAATACGCTTGACATATACAAATGATAAGGATTTCAGTAGTACAAATGTAAAAAAGAAAAAGTTAAGACAAAAGCATACATCAGAATTGACGGCAACATCAGCTGCATGACCATATAGGTCTGCATCTGAAATCCCATTGTTCGAATCATTATCTTCTGATTCATCAGAAGAAGTAAGTTCAATGAAATGAGGGCCTCTCTTCCTAGCCATCTAACATATTTGGAAAACCATGAAATAGATGAGTTAAACATAAATTTGCATCCATTCAGAAAAAAAAATGTCAATAACATTACATTTATATAAATTGTCAAACACCCATTTGTGCATTAATAAATTTTCAAACTGAACACTGAAGTGGAAACAAAACATAATGGCCAACTGCAACATAAAAAAAGCTGATATACTAGCGCCGGTGTTGAGAAATGAACCTATATCAACCATAACTACAAACAACAATGATGTTCATTTTTCGCATACACATAAAAATATATAAAAAAGGTGTGCATGTGCTAAATGCCACAGTTGAAGAATATCTAATGATCATATCATGTCATTCAAGTACCCCACCAGACAGTGAGATCATTACTTTAGTGGGGGTGTTAGTGTTCAACTCATATAACCAACGCACAAAAAAGACAAAATGAGATGATCAATCATTACATTACCACATTTAGAGAATATGCTTACCCCCTAAATTTCATTGACACATAACCAGAAAAAATCATAGTCAAAGTATTCAAAAAAATGACAGTCAAAATATGCCCAAATGACAGTCAAATTATGCTAAAATGACACCACCAACAAGGTGTAACTTCCGCTATTTGCAACTGTCACATTTTGCATAAACACAATTTTCTAACTATTTTATGAAGCTATGAAATATAGTACACTACACTTAACTTTGTCAGGTCTACGATTTGACAGGGCTGTAATAATAGGATTAATCGTAGGCTATGATTGACAAGGCAAATCAACAGAGACCTGATACATCATAATTACCAACACACGAACTTCATGCATCAATAGACAGTACCTACAAAACTGTGGTTGGAATCAAGTGTAATGGACCAATTCAAGGTGAAAAAGGGGGTTGCTCCTTCGGCAAAACTAGGAAACGGCATCACATATCAACAGAGTAAAAACATATGAACGGAAACATCAACGCATCATCAAAACACATGTCACAGATCTGGAAAAGGGGAACACCTCATCGACGGCAATGACAACGAAAATCCTTCACGAGCGAGAACTAAAGCACCAAAACAAATGGAGGGAACCACGTCAGAATCACATAAATCATGCTGCGTGAACATGACACAGGGTGAAGGGGGTGCGAGAGCTAACCAATTTTACCAACGATCCAACTGCTTTCGAGCACACAAACGCGAGGATGTGAGTGGAGAACGACACAGTGTTAGAACCCATCAAAGGTGCACGAAAAGGAGAGCAGAATCAAGTCGAACAAAACAACTCACCGGGGGATCGCCGGCGGATCGCCGGCGAATCGCCTCCGGCTACCAGCTCGGCAAACCCTAGCCAAGCAAGCTGTCCGTTTCGAAATGAGCGGCGAAATGAAATGGAAACAGGGGGCGCGCTCCAAAAATATCTAAAACGCGCCACTGAGAAAGTAGGGCGCACATGTCAGAGGCAGAACAGAGAAAGAGAAGCAGAGCATATGATCGAACGGTACAGAAGCTGAGGCCACAACATCCAACGCACAGAAATTCAGGTGCTGGCACGGCCAGAAACACCCGGGTGCTACATAGCTTTTCCCAAAAAAAATAAAAGAAAACAACTCACAAACATTGCATCCTGTTGTGGTGGAACACGTCGTCTCCAACACTGGCGCCTTGACGGAGTTCCGGAAGTTCATAAGAGCGAACTATCACAAGTCTGCAGCGGCACGATCGGAAGAGATTGTTCCGCGAAGAAACCCATTAAGTTGAGGCACCATAGGTTGTAGCTGGGTGAGGGAAGTTTACCCCACATGTCAGAGACAGGTCCTCACCTGTACCGATTCACTGCGTTTTGCGGTGCGGACCGCCTCATCTGCACTCTAAAATTGCTACGTTTTTTTTAGATAAAGGAAACTTTTTATTTCGAGGTGAAATAATGTTCCGGCCTCTGTACAACGAATGTACATCTAGCCTTTACATGACTACACCAAGATGAGCCGATACAAATCAGCCTTGAAACACCTAAAAAACAAAACACAAACTCCTATCATCTAGCTCAGCACCTCTAAAATCCTATGATGTCAATTATTCATTGTTGTTATGGCTATGTCTTCATCCTCAATAGAAGTGACTTCTCTGCAGGAAACTATTATCGCCACTTAAACAACACTTCATCACTTACATCCGAACTCTGGTTGACAAGGTCGTGCGGAGACTAGACGCCTCCCCGCGCGCACACGCGACGCTTTCGCTGCACTTCATGAACAAGAATGAATGTCAGACTGTGCGGAGGTGAAACACCTCCCCGCGCTCCACGCGACACTTTCGCTGCATCTTCCCTGACGTTGAAACATCTTTGCTCAAGACCAAGGCTTCCAGATGCGGTACCACTGACTAGAAGAAGGTATATGAAGTTAGCAAACAGCTACACCCATTGCTTTGATGGCCTCTCTCGAACTAAGCAAAGATCTAGCCACCACAGGTCAATGCTGCCACAAACTTCATAAATAAATGCTACCTCCAAATCATCGGATTGTTGACCACCAAAATGATATCAGGTACTGAACAAAATGAAAGAAATATTGATCTGATCCATTACCCAAATGCAGACAGGCCAAGGACGTACACATAATACTGACGCAGTTTTTGAAGATTGGAGAAATTAAACGAGCATCCGTATTCTCCATGGGTAGGCAACAATACCTCTGATGAAACTGATCTTCCACTTGAGGAACCATGATTGCCTGTGATCTTCAAACGATGCAATCCCAACTACAATTATCATCAACATATTATCTTCCCGTTGCCTCTCTGCCAATGCATTGGGTTTCGGCTTCGATCCACCCAAGACCAGGCGAGCCTCCGCTCGGAACCAGCAACAGCCGGCGAACCGCTGCCCGCCGCCGCCGAGGTTACGTCGTCCATTGCCGCCGGCGATTCAGTCGTCGTTTCGCTGAACAGGGCCCCGCCGCCGTCGTCCTCGCCGTCGACCGGGTTGTGCCGGCCTTGGGCTCCGACAGCGGCAAGGGAAGGGATGTGAACGAGGACGAACGGTGGCGGCGCTGTGGCCTCCTGGATTTTCCTTTCTGGGGCAATTCCTAATAAAATTGCTACGTAGGACAGGAAACCACCTCGATCCTCCCCATTGCACACCTCGTGCAGCGTGCGGGTGGACGGCGCCATTGAAGGGATCCTCCTCCGCCTGCCGCCCGATCGACAACCCCGCGTCGCATAGCCACCTTCAGGACCTGCCACCTGGTGCCGCATCCACACCGACCCCGGCTTCTCCGGCCGCTACGTGCGTTCTACCAGACGCCACACCCACGCTGGGGCTGGGGTTCCTCCGCCGTGCGTTCGACGACAATCCGGGCCTCCCCCACACCCTTACGTCCCTCCGACGTCGCCGAGCTCGGTGAATACTAGCGCTGCAAGCGGGGCGGGATGCGGGCGCCCGTGCCGCGCGCCGCATCAGCCGCAACTGCCGAAGCGGGCTGATGCGGCGGCCCGCATGCCGCCGCTTGCTGTCCGCGGGCTGCCGCAACCGCCGCAAACTAGCCGCGCATGTCTGCCGCTTGCACGTCACTGTCTGCCGCTTGCATGAGCTGCGAGATTCCCAGAGCAATAGGTCCCTATCGCCAGCTCTGGTTGCGTTGGTCGACGCCGGCGAACTCCGCACCAGGCCGGCAGCCGCATCCACGGCGGTGAGCACGCGCCCCGCCGCCCTGCTGCTTCCGCCGATCGCGCCGCGCTGTTTTCTGCAGAGAGAAGCAGTCGCCACGGCCTTTCTTCTGTTTACCTAACATACATGCCTTCGCTCAGAACGAAAATCAAGCAAGAAATTCTCGCGGCTGACATACGGCAGGAATAGCTTCTCTCCTCATTGTTCTTGTCACAGTTTATGGTAACAAAGCAGACGAAACTAACGCCGGAGCAGAATAAGAAGATGGGAGAGAAGCTTCACAAAATCAAGCCTGCAACCATTTCACGCATCTGATTATTTTTGTTTTGAACCTCCCATTGATAACAACAGACATCGAAAACTTCAATGCTTCAGCCGGGACTTCGCCGTGGAGTACCTGCCCCGGACTTGCTGCGGCGAACGGCGCGACGGCGAATGGTGATGGCGAATGGCGCGGCAGCGAACTGCAAGGCTGGGCGCCCCGTCGGCGGGGCAGGGCAGAGTTGCGGCGTTTGCGGCGCTGCGGGTCCCGCGAGCCGCGCCGCATCGACCCGCTCTGGTCAAGCGGGCTGGTAAACGGGTCGTGTGCGGGTTTGCGGCGCGGGCCGGCCCAGCGGCGTTGCGGCGCGGCCCGCCCCGCTTGCAGCGCTAGTGAATACTACTAGCACGGCTGCTGCCATGGCGTTGTCCAGGCACGAGTGCATGCTTGCTTGCTCGATTCCAGCCGTGATGTGTCTGATTCCAACCGTGATGTGGCTGCCTCGCCGCCCATCGGAGTTCATCATGGTTCGGAGTTCATCATGCCGTGGTCCATCTCAGCCTCGAGCGGAGACCCAGGGTGTCACGCCCGCGCCCGCACGTGTCCTTCTCCAACTTGGAGACTCCACGGCCATAAAACACCCCTGCTCCAAGATCTAACTTGGACAAATTAAACAAGTCAATCCCCGCTCAGATCAGACACCCTAGCTACCCCTCGTCATATCGTCCCCGCACCTCAGCCTCCGTCGTCTTCGCACGTCGCCCTCCATGAAGTATTGGCCGCTCGTGACGGCGTGTTACGGTGTCGGCGCCGCAGCCGCTGCACCATGGGTCTGGTTCATCTACACGTTGCACCAGGACTCTAAGCGCGATACATGCTGTAAGATCGCCGACGCCATGAAGCGGTTTGATCTGGAGGAGCAGAGGTGGCGGCGGCATGATCATAAGCCGCCGTCTTCGCACGCCTACTTCCATGGGCCAGCTAGATTCTAGTATTCGCGATCTTCGTCGTGAGGTCGACGACGTCAAGAAGCTGCTTGAGGAGCAGAGAAGGCGGGATCTCGACACGCGGAAGTAAAGTAGTACGGATGTCCCGGGCGTGATATTGCCGAGATCGACATGGGTTGGAATTATGTCTTACGATGTGAACCACGTTTGAATTTTTTTTTCCTTCTTCTTCATAGTACAAATCAGAAAAATATTGTGTGCAGATTGATGTTCTGACAGATCGGTAGTTTACTTTTTGCTCCGATTGCGACTTGAGCTCTCTTTTCCGACCCACTTTTTTTTTATTGGTCTTTCGGACCTATTTTGATTGTTGTAGGCGAGTTGCCCACGATGGAGTCCACTCCAGTTATACCTAGCTAAACCTAGCGCTGTACTTGCATTGCAGCAGCAGCAGCCGCCGTTTCTTCACTTTGCATTGCTTACCACCACACCGGTCTAGCCGCCGGCAGGAGGGGGCTGCGCGCGCAGGAGCTCGTCGTCCTGACTTGTGAGTGTTGACAACGCATAATCAGTTCGTGGCCATGGAGGGCAATGGCAGCGGAAGCAGGACGGCGACACCGGGCTGAGATCTCGGCATGCACTGGGCGACCGGTGTTGGCTTGTCGGGGGGTGCGGCCCCTTCCTCGCAGGCCTGCCCACACAAACGTTTGCCTTCCTCCACGGCGTTAGGCTCTGCTGTGGCACCCTGACACGCAGCTCCCCAGCTTTTACGGCGACGACCAAGGGTCCACTCCAGAGACGGAGTTTGAGCGCTACTTAAGAGGGGGCCAATCAACAAATAATTACAATTTATAAAACATAAAGACAATTTATTAGTGTAAAGGAATAATTAATCAGTGCTTTATGAAGCATTGTGAGGAAAGTTGTGAGCGTGTGTGTGTGGGTGGGTGGGGGCGGGGGGGTCTGGGCAGGACCCTCTTTAGTGACAACTAAGATCCGTCACTGGTTCAATCGGGCGGCTGTCACTCATCGCACCGGCACATCTAAACTACTCCGAATGGCCGTGAAGTTGCGGGAGTTGCCGCGGGTGCTTGTCGAGGTGGACACAACCCGCACCATTACAGAAGAATCAGCTCGACATTGGCTGCATGGCCATAAGCGTGCAAGCTGAGTCAGAAAAACAATTCGGTGAAAGTTCACCAAAATATCCAAAATTTCATCTTTTTCTGTGAGGTCTGAAATAAGGTCGAAATGAATGGTGCCGACAAAATTTTGTTCTTGACCATTTTCATGAATGTAAAAATATGAACGGAACCTCAGGGGAGCCCCCTACCTATTTTTCTATTTTCATTAACCCATTTTCATGAATCTAAATTGTCTTGCTTACATTTATATGCAATCTTGATGTTTTATAGATTTGAAATCATTTCTTTTGAAATAATGTCAAAACTTTTTTTAAAAAAAATAAAATTTTATTCGTCGAGGAATTCCCAAAATTTCATGTTTATCGGTGACCTCTGAAACATTTTTGTTCCCAAAATTATTTTTCCTAGGGCTGATTGCAGGCTTGAGGGCGTTGAGCATGCGGGACGTCGTGCCGCGCTGTCTGATGGTCAAAAATGGAAAATGCGTCGCCGGTGTTGTTGGCGTGTCGCCGGGGATGGCTGTGACCACCTCGACTGCCATGGCTGATCTATGGATTTGACTTTTTGCTAGCTACAGGCCTATTTCAAGCTGAATGCCAAACCTATCCAGATACATCTGTATTCCTCAAAGCAACTAATTTTACTTGTATTACTGGCAGAATAAAGTGGCAACATAAATGGAGGTCAACACGCTCCATGCACCAAATAAAATTAATCAAATCCATTAATTTTGATAAACATGGTCAGAGAAAATTGAAAAAATTGACACCATCACGATCCCATTTTCTTTTTGTTACGTACTATTATTATAACAATACGTAGTATAAGTAAAATACTCATAAAATCATTGCCTGAACATGTAGCAGTTGCGTAGTATATGCAATATCATCATTTCATTAAATTATTGTTCATACCCGGAATGCAGAAGCTCACGTATGGAACAATGGAATAGTATGACCCTGTGACACCCAACTTCCTCACATGTCCTGACTTGAGCTTGATTGCGAAGACACCGACATTTGTGCTCATGACAGTAGTATCTGTGCCCTCTGCAAAGCTAATCGTATGAAACCATATTGAAGTGGGTAGCGGCGTCAATAATTGGATAGACCTTTGCACCCATCCTGCAATGCTGTCAGGACCAGCATACCAACACCACAGGCTTAGTATGCCGTCCTTGACACCGGCAAATCCCAGCCCGCCATCATCCGCTGCAATGGCGATGCCTTCCGGTCGCTGGTAGAAGTCCGGTGCGTATATCACCGAGAGGGTTAGCTGGCCAGTCATATCGTACTGGAGGATTCTTTTGCTATAATCAAGGATGAAGTAAATTGCGTCCGCGGTAAGGAGACTGGGCCTCTGCTCCAGGATGCAGCCACTGCCTTCTGTCAAGATCGTCGGCGCGCTCCACGCGTCTGTCTCCGACAAGTAAGTGCACGCCCACGTGACATCTTGTTCGTTGTCAGTGCCCACGAAGACCACGGTGAACGGGCCGCCACAGCAGTCGTGGTGGTTGCAGCCGTCGGTGGCGGCGCAGAAGACCGTCGCATTGCACCAGTGATAGGGGTACTCAGGGACGGCCACCTCCTTGTGGCCGCCGGAGATTGGGTCCCACACGATAAGGCCCTCGGGCCCCAGCGATCTGAGCAGCGCCCGGCCATGGCGGCAGCGTAACGCCAGGATGGGTAGTCGGGGAGCGGCGGCGGCGAAGACGAACCGTGGTATTGATCCGTCGTCGCAAAGGTTCTGGAGGAAGCCGAGCAGGAATGGCGATCGGTGGAGCACGCGGTAGCGGCGGCGGAAGGCGCCGTCGGAGAGGATGCGGCGCCAGGGCCTGCACACGGCGGCGGAGCGGAAGAGGTGCGCGGAGTCGTCTGGCGGGATGCAGAGGAGGATCTCGGCGACGGCGTCGTCCATCAGCTCCAGCGGCGGGCGCAGTGGCGGCTCCATCCTCGGTGGATGCGGAGTCAATTGGGAAGGGGAGACGACTTAGTTCTACCTAGGAACCACGGAACCTCACGATCAGGCCTAGGAGGAGCTCAAACAAAAAAAAATAACGATCAGGCCTAGGAACCACGGTCACCCATCAAATCCCATCACGACGCCACGGGGAGAGCTTGCAAAGCCAACTGTAGCTCACATTTTGAACCCCACCGTTTATTTGATTTTGGGGCCATACAAGTAGCTTATTGGGGTTGTTATGGTCGTACGCATAGACGAGGAGTCAAAGCCATTACTTGATGCAGCACAGGATGCGAAACATGCTGCTCTTGTCATCGTTGGCACAGTTCTGCTTAACGAGGCAATCGCCTACTTGACGCCAAAATCAGATACTGCATCATCAATGATAGCTGTCTTAAGGATAAACAAATAATTTCAGAGCCGGAGGGAGTATATATATCATTTGACTCTTGTTACCACTGGCAAACAAGTTGATAATACACCTAGCTCTTTGGCATCAATGATTAAAATTGTGCTATATTATATATGCTAAATGATCATTATGTCCACTATTTAAACTTCCAACTAAACAAGTCCATTCCTCATGATGAGTAACTGTTTTCTTACTCGCAAAAAAAAAAAAAAAAAAAAAAAAAAAAAAAAAAAAAAAAAAAAACTGTTTTCTTACTAAAACTGCCCAACTTAGAACTAAATCATTGACAAGGATGCCTACATTTTTTTATACCTAAAAATGTCTCCAAGTGAAACTGAACAATTCAATCATCAGCTTTCGGGAAGCCAATAATGCGTTGTACACTTGTACTAGCAGGACCATGTCCATGGATGGATCACGTCTTATTGCAGTGTTATCCTGCCCTTAGCAATATCTGAAAGGAACAATGGAGAAAGCTTACAACCATGCTATAATTAAGCCAATGTTTGCGCATATTCAAGGTATATTTAGTGTTGGATGGATGGCAATATGAATCTGCATGGTGCATGTGTATATTGGCCAGAAAGTTGATATAAATGAGTAATAGGTCACTAAATTTCTGTACACATCTAATCAGTTTCAAGAAATTTTTGCGACAAACTGAATTGAACATGGGAAATATAATTGGTCCATACAACAGCAAGCTTTCAGTTTCATATATTCCTTATTGATAACACATTTTAGTGAGTGCAAAAAATAAAAAAATCATATTCCTGTAATCAGTATGAATAGTCATATATCGCGGCTCAAAGATATATAAATTGTGTTTGTATTGTGTATGCTTCATATGTTCTACGCATAAAGACAGGTAAGAGTACTTTGTGTAGGTATATACGATTGCAACATTATAACCTCACAACCTCACTACTTTCGGATCTTGACTGTTCTTTGGATGACAGACAACGTATATAGTGCAGATGACGATAGCTGACATTAATATACATTATGAAGGGAGAGGCAGAGACAGCTACCTGGAATGTAGAAACTCCTGTAAGGTAAGATGTTGTAGCAGAACCCTCTTTCGCCTACCCTCCTCACCTGCCGTGATTTGAGGTCTAGTGTGAATATGCCCACGCGAGGTGAGTAGATGAAAATGGTCTGTGTGCCCTCAACCAAGCCGATGACTTTACGCATGGTTTTTCGGTGGCAATTGGGGAGCAGCGGCACAAGGTCCATGATCCACTGTCGCACCCATCTCGCAGAGTTACCGTGAGTATCAGCTTGCCATGACCAGGAGTAGATGCTATCGTCCAGCACAGCGACGAATCCGACACCGCCATCCTCAGCCATCATAGGAATGGCGCCATACATTCCTGGCGTGTCGACAATCACAGACATGGTCCTTCCTCCCAGATCAAACTTGAGCATGTGCGTATCATCATCCTGTGAAAGAGAGAAGTAGAGCGTGTCTCCAATAAGAAGACTGGGTTTCATCATCTCAATGTTGGAACCGTTCTCAATGGTGATCGAGTTCACGGTGCTCCACGCACCAGTCTCCGATGAGTACACGCTTGCCCATGCGACATGCTCTTCGCCCCCAACAAGACCATGCCTCGTCGTCCAAACAAAGACCACATAATACGGGCCGCCATGGCAGTTGAGGTGGTCACAGCAATCCACGGCGCAGAGCACCGCCCCATTGCTGTGGCTCATGTCCGAGTGAGGAGGAAGGGGCAGATGGTGCTTCTCATCCGTAATGGGGTCCCACACAATAAGCTCCACAAGCTCGTAAATGTGGAAGATCAGCACACGGTGATGGCGACAGTCGAGGGCCCACCACTGTCTTTCGGGCGCCACCGCCGGCGGGGAGAAGGGGAAGCCAATGGAGGTGGAGACTAATATGGGGCTCATCAAGCCTAGACCGTTGTGTATATAGCCGAGCAAGTAGAGATTTTGGTGGAACTTACGGTAGCGGCGGAGGAACGCGCCGTCACGGAGGATGCGGAGCCATGACTTGCAGACGAGAGCAGCGTGAACACGGCGCGCGGGCTCGTCCGGTGGAAGGCGGAGGAGAATCTCCTCAACGAGGTCCTCCATCAGCACGGGCGGCGAGCGACGCCGGCAAGGCGGACGCGTCATCTGACAACCTGTTTTTTTAGGTGATTGCATACGGATGATCTTCTTCTTCAGATCCGTAGTGCACGGCAGCAGCAAGCTCTTCGCCTTTTTCCTGTGGTAGCGAGAGAGTACACACGGCAGGAACCTAGATGGATCTAGTTATGGTTCTGTGGCGGCGGCGAAGTCCTAGCTCGGTCAGGTCCAACGCGATGAACTACAGGAGAAACTAGGTAAGGAAAAAGAATTACTTATATTGTGTGGGCCTGAACAATTAGGCCCGC
Organism: Eragrostis curvula; assembly: GCA_007726485.1. NCBI lineage: Eukaryota > Viridiplantae > Streptophyta > Magnoliopsida > Poales > Poaceae > Eragrostis > Eragrostis curvula. The sequence goes on from CM017442.1 coordinate 41,701,510, forward strand.
AGGCCCCCCAATAACGTTCCAACGTCTTTTCCTCTCCAAAATAGCTTAAGGCCTTGTTCGTTTGGCATGGAATGCTCAGGATTTGGACCAAAATCCAGTGGGTTTTCATGGCCTGGAGAGAATCCTAGAGTAGGCTAGAAATGTTGTTCGGTTATTTCTGAGTTTGATTCCTACCTAGTTCAATCCAGCCATTGCGCCCAACAAAATGCTAGGGATGATTCCTGGTGTCTGACCCCATGGAACGAGTCCCACTCACGCATGCGAATTTGATCCCAGTCAACCAAATAATACTTTGGGTCATGGAATTAGAAAATATAGGAATCAAACCTATGAGATGTAGGATTGAGTGACACACATGAAATCACTCAATCCATGCATGATGTGAATCCTGCACGGGAATTAATCCCAAGCTGCCGAACGAGCCCTAAACATGTCGGCCCGGCCTTTCCATCCAGCTGGGAAGGAAACAACAAACTCCTCTTCGCGCATGCGTCAGGCTCCGCTGCGGGAGGACGAGGTTGCCAGCATCACGTACCGCATGGCGAGCTCCGCTGCGGCATCAAGCTCTGCGCTCCGGACTTATCAATACGAAGGCAAGTCAACTCACCCGAACTGAGCCGCACGGACTTCATCGGACGGCTACCAGAGACCAGTGATGGATTGATCGCTAGTATTTCAACTATATAGCGTCCACCCAGCGACCGCACTAGACGGCCTCTCCGCTCCACGGCGGTGCTCCACTGTGTTCCAGACGTTACTTGTTGTTTCCAACGCCTTCATCGTGACTGCCTCCGGACAGCCGCGGTTGCTCAACGCGCACCAGTAAATCTCTTGAAACTGAGAAACAAATATCTCCCCGCCAGGCCGGCGCGTCCTCTGTCATTCGCAGCGTCATGCGCGCCGTTGCCATATGCCATATCGGCGTGTGCTCTCGCCATCCCTACTATTGGCCTGACAAACAAGGGCTCGACGCAAGGGCTTTGCTCTGACCAGCCTGCGCCGGCCGGCCGTACACGTCCACGTGTTCCGTGCGGTCCGCGTGTTTTGAGTCAGTCCATTTTTAATATGCGAAGGATGTTCAGTCAGTCCATGCTTGGCTATGCCATTAGGAAACGAATGCAGACAGTGTTTCTCTCGAATCGCTGTGGCTGAGTTTTAGTTCGGCTTTTCGCGAGCCAAACTCTCTTCTAGTTGTCTCATCGATCGTGACCATTGAACCCGGTCCAGTCGCAAACGAGTCACAATATTATTCAGCCTCACGTGTCAGGACCCTTGCTGTGTCCAGCCTACGTACTCTCCTCCCCTCCCTCGCGTTTTTTTTAGATAATTGGAAAAAGAGCGTCCCGGCCTTGGCCTCACTAGGAGGTTACGGCCGTCCTATTACAGCACAGCAGCAGAATGATGACATATAACTCAAAACACACACCATACAGTTTGGAAGATAAAATTTATTAAGAACAAAGTCTGTTACTAAATCTCCAGCCATGGTGTGCATAAACTTCAAACGCCAACACCTCAAGTCGTCGGCATGCCTCTACTATCACTTCCTTGGTTTCATCACTCCGCTGCAATTGTGCCCAGAAGCGGAGCCAATGCGTCTCCCGGAAGAGTACCTGCATATAAGTCATCATAAGTGCTTTATCAAAAACAACATCATTTCTACTCAACCAGATAGCCCAGCATAAGGCTGATGCACCTACAAGTAGTTGTTTTTTAAGATTTGCACCTATGCCACTTAGCCACGCACCAAACATATGAGAAATATTATGGGGTGGTTGAAGATTAAAACAAAAGAAAACTAGCCTCCAAATAAATTGTGCATAATGGCAATCGATAAAGAAGTGTTGTATGGTTTCCTCATGTGAGCAAAAGCAACATTTCTTACTACCGTGCCAATTACGCCTTGCTAGATTATCCTTAGTTAGGACCACTCCTTTATGCAACTACCACATAAATATTTTAATTTTGAGAGGCACCTTCATTTTCCATATGGTTTTGTTATATCCCCTCCCTCGCGTAGGGCATCAGATGACGCCGCCTCCCAAGATGCGCCGGTTCAGTCGCGGTCGCCGCCACCGCTGGCCACCGCAGCTGATGGATGACATCGCAGATGAGATCCTCCTCCGCCTCCCGCCCGACGACCCCGCGCGCCTCGCCCGCGCCTCCGCCGTCTGCCGGACGTGGCGCTGCATCCTCACCGACGCCGGGTTCTCTGGCCGCTACCGCGCATTCCACGGCCATACGCTGCCGCTTCTCCACAACCCTCGCTTCACCTTATCGGCCGACTTCGTCCCCACCACCACATCCTTCTGCCCGACCATTAATATTAGCTGCGAGAAGGATCGCAATGACATGCTCGTGGTCGACTGCCGCCACGGCCGCGTCCTCCTGTACGAGGTCAGCTCCGCGAAACTCGTCGTCTGGGCATTGCGGATGATGGAGCCTACGTCATTTTTTTGCCAATGCGGATGATGACGTCTTCATCATCGACCTCAAGTCACTCAAGGCGAGGAAGGTTTGCAAGCGTGAGAGATCATCCCGCATATTTCCCTACATGACTTTCTATACTCCAGGATCAAGTACGTAGCTGATAAATACTTAATTAAAATATATATTTTCAAAGCTTAAAGAAAAAAAATCAGCAGCGTCATATATTTCAAAAAAGAGGGAGTAGACTGACAATGAAATTTGTGAATTATTTTTTTTGGACACAGGTTCTTGATATATTGTTATGTTTTGTCCTCCCTTTTTGGACCAAATTTATGACCACACTGCAAATATTCAGAATCAATATATTTCTCACCTCCCTAAAGTTGTTTTATTGTTATATATATCGTGCTTGATTATAAGCTTTTACGCTTGGTATATTTTCAGCTTGTGTACCTGACGGACAAACATCATCACCTGTGGCGCATGGGGACTGAGCAATGTTCTATACTTCTATGAAGCATCATCACTGAAACTGTCCACGAGCATATTTGAGGATATAACTGGGCGACTTGAATGAATCAAGCAGTCCATCGCGCTCTGTGTTCTATGAAGCATCATCGCTGAAACTGTCTACGGGCATATTCGAGAATTCAACTTGGCAAATGGAATGGATCAGTCCATTGTCGTGCAAGTTTTATGTCTAGCATTTTGTTTCCTGTTGGGCAGCACCGAAAAATTTTTATCTCATGAGAAATTTTAAAACTATTCGCTGACATAGCTGTAAATAGTTGTAGAGACACCAAGAGTAAGTAAATTAGTTCTAAAGTAGAGACACCCTAGGGTCAATACTAGTGTATACTTGGCCAGGTCAATACTTGTTGCACACATAATAATTCTGTCAATTTAGCCTTTCCATTCATTGTTCTAAAATGTGGCATGCATTCCTTCAGATATGGATTCAATTGACATTACTAGAATTACATTATAATTACTAAGCTGGTGGTTTGAGCAGTATTTTCCTGGTTGTTCAAACAGGGAGTGATATCCTCAGTTGACACTTATAACTATTTGTCACTTATATATTTTTTTCTTATACTTTTATATTTTTTTTAGATAATGGAAACCAAAGTCTCTGGCCTATGCACATCACGCACCCCGGTTTTGTTTTTTTAGATAATGTAATACTTGTTGATGGACAAGTTAAACACTGGAAGGCAATCAAAATTACAGTTATCCATGTCAAATGAATTACAACCACTGAATTTTGTGAGTCGGCAGACTTCAGCTCATTTATCTATGGAGAAAGACCTTGATTCAACAGCATTGACGCTGCCTTCTCCAATGAGCGAACACTTAGATCTCCCGTCAACAGTTGTCAGAACAGCACGTCAAGCTAGGGTGACAATGCTAGAGGCAAACATAAGGGGTTCCAACAGCGAGGTAGTTCTAGTGATGGCTTCTGATTGACTTGCATGCATTCATCTACTTTTTAGAGTTGACAAAATCCAGCCAGTGGAGAGTTGACGGAATCTGCAAACTTCCTTCTCGACTGAGCATTTGTACTGTGGAAAGATGTAGTGCAGACACCACTTGTCATGGTTGTACATTTGAGATCTTAACTCTTGAGTTCATATCAGTAGTGGTCGAGTGATAGTTTCCATTATGTTCCTTCTTTTCGAAAATAAGTGCTCTTAATTTATTTTGAAGTGAGATATTGCAACTTGCTAATGCCATATTGTACTGACAAGAAATTCAGGAAAAAGATTATTTAGTTGAAATGAAGTTATGTCCGTGAGAAGAGCTTATTGTCCTATATGATAATGTTCTGGCAGTTTTGCCTCGTATATTGTGTTGCTGATAGATGACACACTTAGATTTTTCGGCAAATAAATTCTCTTTTTCTTAGAATAATCAGATTGATCTTTGGTTCCCTTTTTCTGGAAATAGCAACTCTCTTTTCTCCTTTGTATTTTGACGAACGTAGAAGAACTTGTTGGCTATATTATCAGGTGTGTTATAGCACCTATCACCACCGGTGTTTCAACATGTAGGTAATCACAAAGCCAGAAATTTACACATGAGTTAGGTGGTTCAGGCATCCTCATTGTTGCGGGCAATAGGATCGCGTGATGGCGTTGTCTTAGTCGAGGCCAAGAACACCGATGTTCGCTGGTTTCAACCCATTCACACTTATGGAACCAGGCTGACCAAGCCTACTTAGCTACATCGGTCCAAGCCTTCATAACCAAGCCAGCCTAGCCAAAACTAACACCTACGTGCTAGTTTAAAAACCGCTGCAAATTGGCAGAAACCACAAGTGAACATGACTCCTAGCACTAATGAAGGGAAGTCTTAGACTCAAACAAGTCTTTCTCATGTTATCAGAGGGCGATATGCATTGCAATTTGCCTCCCTTAATGGTGATAGCCTCTTCTTGTTGTCAAGATATAGACGGGTCCAACTGGAGTTCGTGCGACGCATAGCGGTCAAATTTGATGTGTTGTTCATGATTTCCAATACAAGCCCAATGATTTTGGGTGGCTACACCGATGTTATTGATGCTATTTATGTATGTAGAGTAGATGGTTACAGCTTTAACGTTAATCTCAATTCGTTTCTGGCAACCAACACGTGCCCCATGGGCAAGATCATGGTGTAATCACTGATGGTGCACACTACTATGACAATATATTACCTCAATATAATGTATCTCCCAGCTAAAACTTGTTTGAAAATCAAGTCATTTATTTTCTATAACTTGTGCTCTATACATGTTCACTAAGTAAAAGGTGACAAAATTTACTTCGAAATTAGATACCAAGGTTCTCCTAGACCCTTGTTCGATCATTGCGATACTATAAGGTTATAAAGATTTTAGTTTACACATTACACAAAGTGGATATTTAACACTTCATATATCTAAGCACCTGAAAGTACTATGTAAATATGATAATATGGGACAATATGGCACTATGGAGACCATTGAAGTTTTTCTCAATAATACCAGACATGAATAAGACAATTTACCAAAACAAAATATCGCAACATTTTTAATTCTTATAATCATCACTATTGACCTTGTGTCCATTGACTTTTTTTTCAAAAAAAAGAAATCAACTCACAAATATTGATTGGGTAAAACAACGCTACAAGAAATTTCTATTAACATGACACGTGAAAGCGGATCAGACATAAAGATCGTATTGGTACGCAGTAGTTACGAGGAGCCTAGTAGGAAAATATGAAAGATCCTTCTTTATGTCTGATCCGGTAACTAGCTCGCAGTCTCATGCTGATCTGCTAATCAATTTTTCGGCCCGGCGCGTCCTCTGTCATCACCGCTAGGGCTGAAAACGGGACGGATAATTTCTGACCGACCAACTGCCGAATACAGATAAAATTATATGGGCAAATACAGGATGCATCAAAGATTATGCGTCACTATCTGTGCCCGAATCTGAGTCCGAAAAATAATAACGGGATAGGATACGAGACGAGTGATATCGGTCCCAAATATGAATATTGTGTGATCTAAATAAATTTATAACGATTATACGCCTAATAATACGGTGTAAAATCGAGATATTAACATAAATAAGAGTCAAATTGCTCTTCATTATGTATATCAATGGTTAGTATGCCTATTTTTACTCTAATTGTTTCTCCATCTATTGATTTTTCATCCTTGCAAAATTTATGATAATATCCGTGTCCGACTCCGAATCTGAATAAAAATGTGGAATAGGGTATGCGATGAAGAAATAATTATCGGCTACTATCTGATCCGACTCCGAATTTGAGAAAAAAAATATAAGATAAGATATGGAATGAGCACTATGAATTCGTATTCGATCTGTTTTCATTCAACCCCAGGACGCGGGACACGCGCAGACCAGCTGCTGTGTCAGGGCTGGCGCGTCGTGCTCGCCATTGCCCATCCCGCCATCTCTATTGGCCTGAGGGCCTGACAAACAAGGGCGCGACGGCAGGGCTTTGCTCTGACCGGCCGTACACGTCAGCCAGAGTTCCGTGTGGTCCGCATGTTTTCAGTCAGCCGCCCATGTTTGAATAAGGCCCTGTTTTTTTCTTTTAGCGCTAAATTTTAGAAGCCTCTAAATAAAGAAAATCTAGTACTAAATAAAGTTTAATGACAAAACCTTTTTACAGATGGGTACATCTTTACGAGACGAATCTAATGAGCCTAATTAATCTATGTTTTGCTACAATCATGCTACAATAATGCTACAGTAACCATCATCTAATCATAGCTTAATTACCCTCATTAGATTCGTGTCGCGAATTAGATCAGGGTTCTGCAGTTAGTTTTGTAATTAACTTTATTTAATATAGCTTATCTAGAATTTAGACCCCTCTAAAATTTAGACCCCCATACGCCGAACACCCCCTAAGCCATTACTATCAAATGAATGCAGATAGTGTTTCTCTCGAATCACTGTGGCCGAGTTTTTGTTCGGTTTGTGGCCAGCCAAACTCTGTTCTAGTTGTGGATCATGATTTGAGAACAGCCTTTTCATGTTCAAATTCCGTTCGAGGTTTTCTTTCTTAGAACCGAAAAATACTGCAGTTTTCAGTACACAGGTTTGCATTGCATGCGTGGTAAATAAACTAAAGAACTGCCACTGAGAACTAAAGAACGGCATCTTCGACAGAAAGAGAGCTCATTCTTCAACTGGAAGTATGAAAAGGTAATGTTCCCTACACCTATATCACAAGATCTCTTTTCGCCGAAGGGTAAAGAGTTACTCCCAGTATCACTGCAATTTCACTCGTGCTGTAGACTTTACTAGATAGGGAACTGCTGAAACGAAGTGTTCTGTTTTTTACGTTCAGCCATTGGTTTATCCAATCACAGGGAGATATTTTAGAGATTAATGAAAAGATCTAACTGGGTGGCCTTCCGATTAAACAATTTGTAATAATAAAAATAGCCTGAACAAATAGATATGATGATTAGTATGTAATATCCCCCATTTAATTTTTTTGAAAAAATATCCATGACCCAAATTGCTGGCCAAATAATGTGGATTTCAATGAAAATTCTAAGTAGTAACTGTTCAAGTAGGTAGATTAGAGGTTGTTGAAACCCCAGATTAAAATTGAAGCCACGGTTCCTTAAGTCTTTCAGCTTGCTAAATTAAATTGTCTTATGATTTTCAAAGTATACTAAAAAAACCAAAAAAATATTTTAATAAAATATGATTATGAATATATTGATAAATACATCTTGTGTACCCTACCTATGCCCAAATTTTATTAATTGTTGCTCAAAATCGACAAACTGTAATTTTTGGTTCCTAATACGCCACTACCAGAATCCCGAGTTTTCCCGAGTGTTCCATTCGGGAAAGCGCACTCGGGAATCAAATTCACGGCGAAGGCAACTTTTCCCGAGTGTCTTTTGTCGGGTGCAAATCCGACACTCGGGAAACGAAATTTGATGGACGGCAAATAACGGCGAGAAAAGCTTTTCCGAGTGTAATTTAAATTACACTCGGGAAAGACCCCCCCCCCCCCCTTTAATGTAAATTACACTGGGGAAATCCTCGAACCTTTCCCGAGTGTAATTGCACGGACACTCGGGAACGCCCTGAACCTTTCCCGAGTGTCTGTGCAATTACACTCGGAAAAGAGTTTTTCCAGAACCATTTTTATTTGTTTTTTGTCAAATCTAATTAACAAACACGCAGGCATTATATATATATATATATATATATATATATATATATATATATATATATATATATATATATATATATATATATATATATATATATATGACAATATGCATCCATTTCATAACCACATCCACATCCAAATCCTCAAATAGTCCATAATTCAACAACTAATACACACATAGTCCAATATAGTCCACAAATAGTCCACAAATGGTTACAAGTGCACAAATTATCCATAAACGCTTACAAGTCCACAAATGGTTCACAAACACTCACAAGTGACACATATAGCCAACAAAACACAAATCATGGATCCCCGGTTGGGGGTAGTGGTGGGAAAAGCGTACGACCCGCCGATAGATCCACGTCTTGCACCCCAGCCACAGCCCCAGCCTCAACATTCGACCCCGCTGACCCAGGCATCGGCTGCACAAAGGAAGACATAACATTTGTGATACAACATGTATAGCACAACTAAGTTTTCTAAGTTTCTATGTTTTCTAAGTCTCTAGGTTTTCTAAGTTTCTAAATTTGTCTATGTTTTCTAAGTCTCTAAGTTGTGTAAGGTTGCCAAGAGACTCACCGGGGAAGAAATGGGAGGACGAGGAGCCCATGTCAGATGTGGCGGCAGTTGGTGACCCATCGCCACGAATTGAGCGTGAAAGTAGGAGAACATCTCCTGTGTCTGCGCTTGCACTTGCGCCTGCACCTGCACCTGCGCCTGCACCTGCTGCGCCAAACTCGCCTCGAGCTGCTCCCGTCTGGCCCTCTCTTCCTCAAGCTGGGCCTGCAATATTGAATCAAATGTTAAACTCAGGTGCAATATTGAATCAAATGAAAAAATTAAACAAACAAGGAATGTAACAGTAATAACCTGGAGGGCCTGTGTAGCGGTCGATCGTTCGCGTATACTCGGGCCACCGCTAACAGTTCGTGCTCGAATCTGGGAGAGCGTGGGAGTACTTGCCATGTCGATGACGCTGTCACCGAGATAGTACCGCCCATACTTCTTGCCTTTTCCAGCCCTCATGACGACTTCTCCATCGAGGTCGTGTGACCTCGGATCATAGTCTTGCCCATAGACCTCCTTTGCCACCTCTGAATACGAACTGAGGCGGCTATAGGCAGACAGATTGCTGTACACCTCGGGCGGGTCCTCCGGGTTGTAGTGGATCTGCGCCTCCGTCTTGCCCTTGTGGGACAAAGCAAAAGCCTCGAAGGTGTTGATAGGCTCGCCACCATGAGCCGCCGACTGAGGAAAGAAACATGATTAGAAATTATGCATTATTGAGAGTTAGAGTGAAGAAATAATTTGACATACGTATTTTACCGCATATGCGTTGAGGCTAAGACTGCCCTGATGGTGTGATGGACCTTGCATCAACAACCGACGCTGTCGGCAAGCCTTGTGCATCGCCTCCCAGCCCTCGGCGCACCACTTGTTCACCAAGACGTTCCAGCAGTCAGGATGCGATGCCATCCACCACAGAATCGCCTGCACATCATGAAGCATATGACATATAAGAAGGTCAAACGAAACATAGTTAATCTCATGAAAGCTTGTTCTATATTTACCTCCAAGTATTCTTCCTTCGTCAGCGTCATCGTTGTTGCCTCCTTCCTCTTAACGTTCACATTCCTGGCAGCGTGGAAATCAACGATGGCCTGGGTGCGCGCCTCGTACATCATGTCCTTCACAAGTTTGTGGCACGCTGTACGTGTCACCTGCCGCGCCAGGTCCTCGTATCCTTCCTCAATTTTGTAGAAATCCTACATACAAACGCGGTGTATCGAACCATTATTTCAAGAATGATCAATAAAACGCGATGTGTTGAGCAATGTAGTGAGGAAGACTTACCAACAGCTCATTGATCACCCGATCCATCTTATTGCGGAAAACCCTGCGATCTCGATCTGGCACATCGGTCACGGTGGCATAGTGTTCAAACGTGTCAGCCATCTCTATTCTCTCCATAACCAGCACCATGCCAGGGTAGTGTTGCCTGCACAAAAGACCCAGGATGCGGTTGACCTTGCATTTGTGACAACCCCCGACGGGAGTAGTCCAAGACTTGCCGAAGTCATTAAGATAAATTGTTAGTATCAATTGTAATTTAAAACAAATGAAATGAAAGTGTATTGGTAACAACTAAAGTAACTTACCGGGGAGGGATAGGGCGAACTATCAGACGACGGTCCAAAGGTATCGGTCGCTTCGGCAATTGGGACGACCCTTGCGACTTAGTTGAAGCGGCCTGGACCTGCACCTCCTCGCCCTCGCCCTCGTCCTCGTCCCCCTCCCCGTCCTCCTCCTCGCCCTCCTCCTATGTATGAAATGCCTCATTAAAATGTTACCCCCGTATAAGCTGAATCGTTCGAGAATTTTATAATCTACCAAATTTTTTTTATAAAAAGTATCTATGAAAATTGTTGGCCAAAAAATGTGGCTTTGAATGAAAATTTGAAGTTGTAACTCTCCAAGTAGCTAGATTACAGGTTGTTGAAAACCCAAATATAAATTGAAGACACGGTTCCTTAAGTCTTTTAGCTTACTTTATTTAAATTTTCTTATGTTCGTTCATAATATACTAAAAACCATAAAAAAATATTTGAATAAAAGATGAATATGAATTTATTGATACCTACATCTTGTACTGTATACTTTGTATGCCCAAATTTTATTTAATGTCAGTCAAAATCAACAATTGTAATTTTTGGTTCCTAACACGCACTCTTTGTTTGGAAATTGGAATGCCTCATCTCAAAATGTTATCTCGTACTCGTATAGGTTCAGTTGTTTGAGCAATTTATAAAGAACCAACAGTTGATAATATTGATCACCCAGTCCAGTTGGCCAACGAGTCACGATCCTTGCCGTGTCCAGCATCCGCTCTCCTCCCCTCTCTCGCGTAGTCACGCACGCGTACGTAGGGCATGACGCCGCCTCCCAAGATGCGCCGGTTCCGACGACGGCGCCGTCGCCGTCTCCGCTCCCCGCCGGAGCTGATCGACGACATCGTAGACGAGATCCTCCTCCGCCTCCCGCCCGACGACCCGGCGTGCCTCTTCCGCGCCTCCACCGTCTGCAGGACGTGGCGCCGCATCCTCACCGACGCCGGCTTCCCCGGCCGCTACCGGGCGTTCCACGGCCGGACGTCACCGCTTCTCGGCGTCCTCCGCAACCCTCGCTTCACCTCGCGGCCGACTTCGTCCCCACCACCACGTCCTTCCGCCCGAGCATTGGCTACGAGCTAGAGGATCACATGCTCGTGGTCGACTGCCGCCACGGCCGCGTCCTCTTGCACGACGTCAGCTGCATGGAACTCGTCGTCTGGGACCCCATCACCGGCGACCAGAATCGCCTCCCCTTTATTTTTCTCATGCTGGATTCCTCCTGGAAAGCCGCCGTGCTATGCGCCGGGAAGCTGCTGCGACCACAGCGGCTGCCGCGGGGGCCCCTTCCGCGTGGCCGTCGTGGGCACACTCATCAAAGACGGCGTCCCGTGCGCCCGCGTCTACTCGTCCGAGACCGGCGCGTGGAGCGAGCCCACCAACACCGACCAGACCGACCGGACCGTGGACGACGTCGACCCAACGCTGCCCGTCGCGCTCGTCGGAGACGCGCTCTACTTCCACTTCGAGTTCGGCGACAGCTTCCTGCGGTACGACATGGCCGGCCATGCCCTGTCCGTGATCGCCCGGCCTCCGTCGTACGGCCGCGGCACCGCCCTCATGCCGGCAGAGGACGGCGACGGCGGCCTGGGCTTCGCCTACGTGGACCGAGACAACAGACTCCGTCTGGGGTTGAGGAAGGCAGGTCCCCATGGAGACCCTGGATGGGCAGCGCCACACAGGATCATCGATCTCAAAGAGGTTCTTCCGCTTGGTGTTGGCCGCTACATACCAACGTTGATGAGCGTTGTGGATGATGGAACCTATGCCGTTTTCGCCAACACGGATGACGACGTCTTCATCATCGACCTCAAGTCACTCAAGGCGAGGAAGGTTTGCAAGCGTGACATATCATCCCGCATCTTCCCCTACATGACTTTCTATACTCCAGGACCAGGTACATGTTTTCTTAATTTATGGTGTTTTGTTAACTATTTTACTATTTGGGCTTAGATCTACAGAGACGTAATAATTATTTCATCTGCCTTTAAAATATATGACAATTGAAAATTTTAATTAATTGGGTTATTCGTATTTTTTTATAAATATATGTGCAAAACTACAAATAGATTACTATATAAGCTAAAGTGAAAATGTTTTTGATGATAGATCTAATAATACTCATTTCACTTTATGTAGCCAATAAATACTTAAATATATATTGCTAAAGCTTAAAGAAAAAGTCAATGACATCATATATTTATAAGTACTTTGACAATGAAATTTGTGAATTAATTTTTTTTAGAACACAAGTTCTTGATATATTGTAATGTTTTGTCCTCCATTGGGACCAAATTAAGATCACACTGCAAATATTCAAAATCACTATGTTTCTCGTCTACCTAAAGTGGGTTTTATTGTTATAAGCTTTATGCTTGGTATATTTTCAGCTTGTGCACGCGACGGAAACATCATCACCTGTGGTGCATGGGCGCTGCGCAAAGTTCTATACTTCTATCATCTATGAAGCATCATCAGTGAAACTGTCTACTAGCATATTCGAGGATATAACTGGGCGACTTGAATGAATCCAGCAGTCCATCGCGCTCTGTGTTCTATGAAGCATCATCGCTGAAACTGTCTACAAGCATATTCGAGAACGAGAATTCAACTTGGCAAATGGGATGGATCAGTCCATTGTCGTGCAAGTGTAATGTACATCTAGCGTTTTGTTTCCTGTTGGGCAGCACCAAATTTTTTTGACATCATGAGAAAATTTAAAACTATTCGCTGCCATAACTGTAAATATTTGTCCACTATGGCACATACACACACATACATATATGTAGAGAAACCAAGAGTAAATAAATTAGTTCGAAAGTAGGGTCAATACTAGTGTATAGTTGGCCAGGCTTAGCTGGAAAAATTTTGTCGTGTCCAATGAGAGGTTAGGCAGATGTTAGTGTAGAGCGTGAGTTTATTTGCATTTTAGGTAGCTAAGATACAGTTGCACGTTTGGTCAAATTATACTCTAACAGCAAGTCCAATTTTGTTGAGACCAACATGCAACCATATTGCAACGAGTTAGCTCGATGGGTATTTCCGGCGGGACAAGAAAATTAAGTGCAAACGTCTTGTGTCTAAGAACATCATCAATCAAGTTTCAGTTTCATCAGGGCGTTTCAGAGTATACCAAAATTGGATGCATGTTCTCTCAGAAAATGAATGTTTTGTGTTCAGATTCCCCACACTTCCTCCGTTTTTATTTTGTTATTGTTATAGGGCAAGAACAGAAGGATCGGCGAGGAGCAACAGCTAGAGGATCAGCTAAAGAAGAATACACGTTGAAAAAAAAAAAGCTAAAGAAGAATACGAATATAGCATGAACACCAACACATCCTAAGCATGAACTAACACTGTGTGTGTGGAAGTGTAGAGACGGGAAACTATTTCTATTTTCTAAAAAAAAATCCTAAACATGAACCACACTGTCAGATCATTTTCAATGGGAATGTCATGCACTAATGCACGCTGGGGCCCCCTTAGGAACAAAGAAAAACATAGATATTTTGTAGAATATAATGTAAGGGTCTGTTTTAACGTTTTGTGCAAAAAAAATATGGAGGTTGTAGATCTATTGAATGTTTTTCATTGTGGCGATACAAAGCAGGTTTGTTGCCGTTGCCATCTTTCTTCAGGGGCTTGGTTTCCAAAAATTTTCGATTTGGCCACTTTCAATGGCAACTTCTGCAGGGGCTCCAAATTGTAACCGCTGGTAAGTGTCACCACAAGGCAATGTAGCATAAATCCAAGGCTGGCTCGTACGGCTGCTACCATTCCTGCCAGAGCCAGCTTAACCTTAAACCCTCATAAGCAATACAAAATTCAAAGCAAGGCCACCCCAATTGATCTGTCGGGCACACTTGCTGACTCGTGTCCAGTTAACTAAACAATATAATGCCCGCCATTTACTTGTTCAAGCCCTTTGGAAACAAAAGCACGTCTAATTCCATCGTTGATTTTTAATAATGATTCAAGTGTTTTGGAAATGCCCACTTGCACGTTAAAAGACCTGCATTTCCAAAGCATTTCGAAATTCAAGAGAGAATAATAATGATACTTCATTACCGTGTAAAACTGATATAGTACATAGAAAAGAAACCACATATGTAGCCATGTTTTAGGATAATTCATCTCTGGTGCCTAACAAAAGGGCGAATGCGGCATGGTGGCGGTATAGATTGCATATCCGTTGCGGCGTTGCACCACAGCCAGCTCGCCACGGGAAAGCTGAGCAATTTTTTTTGGCGACCTATGTATTTTGTGGAGTGAAACACCATCTCGATCCGCAGTTTAGGGTCTCCTTGTGATTTCTGGCTCTCCATGTTGCGTCGAATTTCAGCAGGCAACCCGATAACCTCGATTCTGGACGTGGACGACTTCACCGACGTATTCGACATCTTCTCGAAACAGGTGTCGGGGAAGTAAGCCTTACCAAGCGGTGTTCCAGCGTACCAGACGTCGGCGTCCCAATGCAGCAAGCATACGGTTGTGTTCCAGTACCCGTTAGTGACACGAGCCGTGAGGTTGAAGCGTGGTGGTTCGGCCATAGCACCCCTTGGGCTCAGGAAATCCGATGCCTCGACGCCAGTGATCTCCACCTTGTAGTATCCGTGCGCATCTTCCATCGTCCGATAGGTTGTGAAGTAGATCAAATGGCAGCAGCAGAGCAAGAATGATGCCAGCAAGATGAAGTTCAGTGCGAACCCCAGCACGATCGCTACGAAGTCCAGCACGCGTTTGCCCCTCTCGTCATGGGCAGGCCATAGAAGTCTCTGGTAAGCGAAGCCTAAAAAAAACTGCCCACATTCACGGAAATGGTCCTTGGCTCGCCTAGCCAAGGACGGTGTGGATCTTTGTGTAGTGGGTAGGAGAGGTTTCATGGCAGATACGGATTTCGGAGACTCGGCCAACTAGAAGCCGGATCGCTTGTCGCGGGGAGACGACGCGAGAGAACGCAGACTACAATTGGTTGGCAACGATGTGTTGGATCTTATTACCGCCCTTGTATTTATGAAGGGCCGCACAAGTACGAAGCAGTCTTCCAAACGGATTAGATACGGACACAGACCGCATCGGGGTGGGTTGCAGAATCTGGGCCGGTTGCAGAATCGAATCCATCTAAAGACACAAACCGAAACGGATCGTGTGCCTCCGGACTTTTTTGTTCTCTACATATATCCAGGCACTACAGCTGCCTGCCCAGCCCTATTCGACTTCCTCGATCGTGTTCATTGGCCGTAAGTTGTCACAGATGACGAAATACGGTAATTGGGGCGACTACACGAGACTGGAAGAACAAGTCGAAGAGGTCGACAAACGTGATGAGATCCACGGTGACGACGAGCCCGTCTTCATTGAAGTTGCACGGTTCCTACTGGTGTTCATCCTTGTAGTCGGCACCATGGGCTACGTAGCTTACCAGATTCGATACGTACACCCTCGCTTCTCGGTCCAGATTCAAGGGCTGGAGGGGCTTGATCCATCGCGCAACTCTACCGTCCCAGCGCCGGCCTTCCACCTCGCAATCCACGTCGACAACAAGCAGCACTGCCGGCAAGTCTGCTACGACGAAACGGACGCGGTCGTGTACTACAATGAGGCGAACGCCGGGTACAACGAGACGAGCGTTGGGTGGGGCAGATTGCCTGCCTTCTACGTCGACAAGTGGTCGGCAGTGGACATTGACGTGTCCATGCCGAAAGATGGCGTGTTCTTGTCGCAGAGGCTGCGGGACAAGATGGCGCACGACCGGAAGGATCAAGGGATGAAGCTGAGCGTTGAAATCAGGTCGATCGATCTGGAGGATCCTGACAGTTCCGAGGCATGTTTTCACGTGTGCGACACCAGGCTAGGTGAAACTCTACTAGTGGTAGCTCCATGCGACCGATATTGCTATAAACCTTTTCTATAGAAAGGTGTTTCTTTCGAGCTTTTTTCCCATCCTTCAAAAGGTACCAAATACCAAAAGTATCTTATTTTTTGCATTTTATATTGTACTACAAGATTTCTAATCTTTTCCAACCGTTTTCTTGTAATAATGGCCAATAATTTATGGTTATTTTATTACATAACTTCAAAAACTGTTAGGAATGAGTTTGTTGGGGATGGGTTTGTTGGGAAATTATAAAAACTGTCGGGAAAGATACAATTTATACTAGGAAAACTGTTGGCCACTCGAGGAAAATACACTAGAGTGTTAGAACTGCGGGCCACTTCAAAACAAATTGTCGGGAAATATTGGAAATCTTGTAGTGATGGTATCTCTTCCGCACCAACCGAGGTACCTCTGTCGTACCTACCACCAAAAGGGTAGTATAGTACTTTCATTTCATCTCATTAATCGAATATTAGTGCTCCCTTAGCTAGCCACCTGCCAGCCTCTGTTTGTCCTCACCAGGCGATTGTCGAGCCAGTGCATTGCGGAGGGGTGCGGGTGGAAAAACACTCATTTCTTTCTTTCTCTAGCAACAATGTATCCTATATCTATATACTTGTATATGATACTGTTCATATTTTTTCGAATTTGAAACTCAAATTTTGTTTAATATATTTTATCAATTAAAATAGAGTTATGGTAGAAACTAGCTTGGTGACTACCCGTGCGTTGCTTTATAATACATACATTGTTTGTGCAAATATATAAAAATGGTTATAAAAAAGGTAGTGTAAGAATCACTTTTAATAGATATTGTGCATGATGAACAATTAAGTATTTCTTTGCCAAAAAGGCAATTAAGCATTTTCAATATGAAAAAATATCATTTTTTCAAATAAGTTCAGGTATCAATCGCTAAAGCATGACGCTATTCCCTGACTACACTGGAGCAATACCTGAAAGGTATTTTCACCAAACAAATATATTCAGGACATACTTCATCTCAACGACCAACATTAACTTCTAATCACTCTTATTTCATAATGAAAATGAATATTAATTGTTCAACAGTACGAAATGCACCACAATATGAGCTTGAGTTGAGAAACAATAAACTGGAACTGCCCAGAAAATATATTCAGATACAATAATCATGATGTCACTGGCGAGGGAGGGCTGTGGTCATCCCACGTCCGGGGAACCCGCAAGCGTCGGCTCCACCATCACGAGACAAGAATGAGCCGCCGCTGTTGGGCGGGAGAGCTGCTGGCTCCGGTGCAACGCGAGAGGGGCGAGATCAGAAGGGAAGCACCACGAGCTGGGGGAGTGATGGGCGGATAGGGGAGGGGTCTCTGTACACAGGAGGCGACAACGGCTGAGAATTATAGTGGAGTCGGGAGAGAAGCCTCAACCCTAGAAATCTTGCCTTATATACTTTGTTGAGATAAAAGAACCTACATGTCAGCGTGGGCTGATCTTGCCAATTAGTATTTTGCCTGCGGGCACGCGGATAATTGCTGTCCGTTGCCATCTTGATCTAAGAGGCTTGCTTGTGCGGCTGTATAATTCCTGTCAAACACACTCGTTTTCTCTTTCTTATATGTATGAACCACTTCCATTCAATATGTGAGCCATACACAACTTTTCTTTTACCTTTCCCTGGTCGTGTGGGGTGCACACAATCTCTTTTCCCATTTACTCCCTTCATATGTATGGGACCGAGAGGTGTGGCGGTGGCTGAGGATTAGAGTGTACTCAGAGCCGCAACCATAGCGTGCCAAGTCACCTCTGTCTTCCTGAGCTCCGGTGTCCGAGCGCCACCGCAAGCGGTCTCGCCTCCTCACGATGCCCTAAATGTGACCATGACCCGATGCCGCCTTTGCCCCGCTTCCTCGACGCCCTTCCCTATCAAGACCGGAGCCCCGATACTGCCGCCCCTTGACGCCGGTGACCCGCCGCCACTCCTCTCCATCCAAAGCTTCCTCCAGGACCTCCCCATGCCCATGCGACCACCAAGGTGCATTTCTCGTAGTCGTCCCGTGCCTCCCGGCTCCTCCACGGATGGTGAGGTTTCAATCCCCGCGTCGCCGTTTCACGCTCTCATTGGAGAAGTGCCTCCGTGGTCTTCATTCCCGGCGACTCCAGTCCACCGTGGGCCGTGGATCGGAGGGAATCGGCCGATGCACCGCTGTTGTGGACATCCGCAGTGTTTTCTGTTTAAAACAAATCGTTTCGGTTATGAATAATTAATCAGTTTTAAAGTTCAAACCTTGTTACCTCAAATGCTTATAACCTTTTACTCGTAATACCATTTGAAGCGATTCTTGCACCCTTGCGATCATAGTGACAAGTAGAATCTATTAGCACTGTTTTAGTAGCATTTTGGTAATATTTGGTCTACTCTTTATTATTCTTTGTGCTTGTGTGTCATTCACGTCAAATACACTCGTATATATTCTCTTTCTTATTTTTATGAACCACTTCCATTCATATATGCAACTTTTCTTTGCCTGGTCGTGTGGGGTGCACAAAATCAGTTTACTAATTTTGTCATCGCACTTGCTTCTTGGTCGTGTGTGCTAGTAATTGATAGATCTGTTCGTCACTATTGGAAACTTAGACAAGATAACATATTAGCCATTCTAGGGATAGAAATCAATACTTTGGGAGTTTGGAAACCTACACGAAACCGAAAGCAAGACATACAGCTCGACAAGATGACATATCATCCCGCATCTTCCCCTACATGACTTTCTATACTCCAGGACCAGGTACATGTTTTCTTAATTTATGGTGTTTTGTTAACTATTTTACTATTTGGGCTTAGATCTACAGAGACGTAATAATTATTTCATCTGCCTTTAAAATATATGACAATTGAAAATTTTAATTAATTGGGTTATTCGTATTTTTTTATAAATATATGTGCAAAACTACAAATAGATTACTATATAAGCTAAAGTGAAAATGTTTTTGATGATAGATCTAATAATACTCATTTCACTTTATGTAGCCAATAAATACTTAAATATATATTGCTAAAGCTTAAAGAAAAAGTCAATGACATCATATATTTATAAGTACTTTGACAATGAAATTTGTGAATTAATTTTTTTTAGAACACAAGTTCTTGATATATTGTAATGTTTTGTCCTCCATTGGGACCAAATTAAGATCACACTGCAAATATTCAAAATCACTATGTTTCTCGTCTACCTAAAGTGGGTTTTATTGTTATAAGCTTTATGCTTGGTATATTTTCAGCTTGTGCACGCGACGGAAACATCATCACCTGTGGTGCATGGGCGCTGCGCAAAGTTCTATACTTCTATCATCTATGAAGCATCATCAGTGAAACTGTCTACTAGCATATTCGAGGATATAACTGGGCGACTTGAATGAATCCAGCAGTCCATCGTGCTCTGTGTTCTATGAAGCATCATCGCTGAAACTGTCTACAAGCATATTCGAGAACGAGAATTCAACTTGGCAAATGGGATGGATCAGTCCATTGTCGTGCAAGTGTTATGTACATCTAGCGTTTTGTTTCCTGTTGGGCAGCACCAAATTTTTTTGACATCATGAGAAAATTTAAAACTATTCGCTGCCATAACTGTAAATATTTGTCCACTATGGCACATACACACACATACATATATGTAGAGAAACCAAGAGTAAATAAATTAGTTCGAAAGTAGGGTCAATACTATTGTATAGTTGGCCAGGCTTAGCTGGAAAAATTTTGTCGTGTCCAATGAGAGGTTAGGCAGATGTTAGTGTAGAGCGTGAGTTTATTTGCATTTTAGGTAGCTAAGATACAGTTGCACGTTTGGTCAAATTATACTCTAACAGCAAGTCCAATTTTGTTGAGACCAACATGCAACGATATTGCAACGAGTTAGCTCGATGGGTATTTCCGGCGGGACAAGAAAATTAAGTGCAAACGTCTTGTGTCTAAGAACATCATCAATCAAGTTTCAGTTTCATCAGGGCGTTTCAGAGTATACCAAAATTGGATGCATGTTCTCTCAGAAAATGAATGTTTTGTGTTCAGATTCCCCACACTTCCTCCGTTTTTATTTTGTTATTGTTATAGGGCAAGAACAGAAGGATCGGCGAGGAGCAACAGCTAGAGGATCAGCTAAAGAAGAATACACGTTGAAAAAAAAAAAGCTAAAGAAGAATACGAATATAGCATGAACACCAACACATCCTAAGCATGAACTAACACTGTGTGTGTGGAAGTGTAGAGACGGGAAACTATTTCTATTTTCTAAAAAAAAATCCTAAACATGAACCACACTGTCAGATCATTTTCAATGGGAATGTCATGCACTAATGCACGCTGGGGCCCCCTTAGGAACAAAGAAAAACATAGATATTTTGTAGAATATAATGTAAGGGTCTGTTTTAACGTTTTGTGCAAAAAAAATATGGAGGTTGTAGATCTATTGAATGTTTTTCATTGTGGCGATACAAAGCAGGTTTGTTGCCGTTGCCATCTTTCTTCAGGGGCTTGGTTTCCAAAAATTTTCGATTTGGCCACTTTCAATGGCAACTTCTGCAGGGGCTCCAAATTGTAACCGCTGGTAAGTGTCACCACAAGGCAATGTAGCATAAATCCAAGGCTGGCTCGTACGGCTGCTACCATTCCTGCCAGAGCCAGCTTAACCTTAAACCCTCATAAGCAATACAAAATTCAAAGCAAGGCCACCCCAATTGATCTGTCGGGCACACTTGCTGACTCGTGTCCAGTTAACTAAACAATATAATGCCCGCCATTTACTTGTTCAAGCCCTTTGGAAACAAAAGCACGTCTAATTCCATCGTTGATTTTTAATAATGATTCAAGTGTTTTGGAAATGCCCACTTGCACGTTAAAAGACCTGCATTTCCAAAGCATTTCGAAATTCAAGAGAGAATAATAATGATACTTCATTACCGTGTAAAACTGATATAGTACATAGAAAAGAAACCACATATGTAGCCATGTTTTAGGATAATTCATCTCTGGTGCCTAACAAAAGGGCGAATGCGGCATGGTGGCGGTATAGATTGCATATCCGTTGCGGCGTTGCACCACAGCCAGCTCGCCACGGGAAAGCTGAGCAATTTTTTTTGGCGACCTATGTATTTTGTGGAGTGAAACACCATCTCGATCCGCAGTTTAGGGTCTCCTTGTGATTTCTGGCTCTCCATGTTGCGTCGAATTTCAGCAGGCAACCCGATAACCTCGATTCTGGACGTGGACGACTTCACCGACGTATTCGACATCTTCTCGAAACAGGTGTCGGGGAAGTAAGCCTTACCAAGCGGTGTTCCAGCGTACCAGACGTCGGCGTCCCAATGCAGCAAGCATACGGTTGTGTTCCAGTACCCGTTAGTGACACGAGCCGTGAGGTTGAAGCGTGGTGGTTCGGCCATAGCACCCCTTGGGCTCAGGAAATCCGATGCCT
Organism: Eragrostis curvula; assembly: GCA_007726485.1. Lineage (NCBI taxonomy): Eukaryota > Viridiplantae > Streptophyta > Magnoliopsida > Poales > Poaceae > Eragrostis > Eragrostis curvula. The sequence goes on from CM017442.1 coordinate 41,723,142, forward strand.
CGACGCCAGTGATCTCCACCTTGTAGTATCCGTGCGCATCTTCCATCGTCCGATAGGTTGTGAAGTAGATCAAATGGCAGCAGCAGAGCAAGAATGATGCCAGCAAGATGAAGTTCAGTGCGAACCCCAGCACGATCGCTACGAAGTCCAGCACGCGTTTGCCCCTCTCGTCATGGGCAGGCCATAGAAGTCTCTGGTAAGCGAAGCCTAAAAAAAACTGCCCACATTCACGGAAATGGTCCTTGGCTCGCCTAGCCAAGGACGGTGTGGATCTTTGTGTAGTGGGTAGGAGAGGTTTCATGGCAGATACGGATTTCGGAGACTCGGCCAACTAGAAGCCGGATCGCTTGTCGCGGGGAGACGACGCGAGAGAACGCAGACTACAATTGGTTGGCAACGATGTGTTGGATCTTATTACCGCCCTTGTATTTATGAAGGGCCGCACAAGTACGAAGCAGTCTTCCAAACGGATTAGATACGGACACAGACCGCATCGGGGTGGGTTGCAGAATCTGGGCCGGTTGCAGAATCGAATCCATCTAAAGACACAAACCGAAACGGATCGTGTGCCTCCGGACTTTTTTGTTCTCTACATATATCCAGGCACTACAGCTGCCTGCCCAGCCCTATTCGACTTCCTCGATCGTGTTCATTGGCCGTAAGTTGTCACAGATGACGAAATACGGTAATTGGGGCGACTACACGAGACTGGAAGAACAAGTCGAAGAGGTCGACAAACGTGATGAGATCCACGGTGACGACGAGCCCGTCTTCATTGAAGTTGCACGGTTCCTACTGGTGTTCATCCTTGTAGTCGGCACCATGGGCTACGTAGCTTACCAGATTCGATACGTACACCCTCGCTTCTCGGTCCAGATTCAAGGGCTGGAGGGGCTTGATCCATCGCGCAACTGTACCGTCCCAGCGCCGGCCTTCCACCTCGCAATCCACGTCGACAACAAGCAGCACAGCCGGCAAGTCTGCTACGACGAAACGGACGCGGTCGTGTACTACAATGAGGCGAACGCCGGGTACAACGAGACGAGCGTTGGGTGGGGCAGATTGCCTGCCTTCTACGTCGACAAGTGGTCGGCAGTGGACATTGACGTGTCCATGCCGAAAGATGGCGTGTTCTTGTCGCAGAGGCTGCGGGACAAGATGGCGCACGACCGGAAGGATCAAGGGATGAAGCTGAGCGTTGAAATCAGGTCGATCGATCTGGAGGATCCTGACAGTTCCGAGGCATGTTTTCACGTGTGCGACACCAGGCTAGGTGAAACTCTACTAGTGGTAGCTCCATGCGACCGATATTGCTATAAACCTTTTCTATAGAAAGGTGTTTCTTTCGAGCTTTTTTCCCATCCTTCAAAAGGTACCAAATACCAAAAGTATCTTATTTTTTGCATTTTATATTGTACTACAAGATTTCTAATCTTTTCCAACCGT
>CM017442.1:41725587-41738087 GCA_007726485.1 Eragrostis curvula
CACCGCCAATGCCTATTCAACAAACCAATGAGATGTCCATTATTTTTTGTGCTATGGTTGGTGTTGTTGTTTTTGTTCCGGGAGGTCCTACTCCTTTGTCAATCCCTCTATAAAGGTTGTTATGAACCGCTTCCTTGCTCCAAACCTCTCCAATGTCCCTGCTATACATCATCTGATGATGCAAACCAAGATGGCGGCGGGATTACAGAAAATGTGTACCTCTTTTATTTGAGCAGTACACAGAGTTTGCAAGAGGCTATAGATAAGGAAATGGGTAGTCGATCGTATGATGCGGTGGTTGAATGCTGATATATGTGACTTAGGGGCGGACGAGCTGCAAGAGTTCTAGAAGGAGCTTCGATCAAGCAATACATAGCGCTGTCTTGGGAAAGGCCAATGAGGTGGTGACAGGAGGTGCTTCAAGCTTGCAGCAGTACCAGATTGGCAAGCCAAGCTGCCAGCCAAAACCACCTGCCATGGACGTAGCTTTAGGTTCGCTGCAGTACCTATTTGGCGAGCCAAGCATCCAACCACAATATCGTCCCATGGATGTAGCTTCAGGCTTGCTGCAGTACCTGTTCGGCGAGCCAAGCATCTAGCCACAATATCCCCCCATGGACATAGCTTCTTCCTTGCAGTACCAGTTTGGCGAGTAGAGTGCCATACCCAAGTATGATGGGTTTATTGATGGAATCGCAGAGAACGATCTGTTGGTTACTGGCACTTATTGGATGGTGGTTCAACGAATTTCCCGGCAAGCCCAGTCCATCGTGGATGAGAGGGAATAATTAATCAGTTTTACAGTTCAAACCCTGTTACTTCAAATGCTTATAACTTTTTACTCGTAATAACTCTATTTTAAGCGAGTCTTGCACTGTTTTTTTTTTCCGCAGAGACGAGTAGAATCTATTAGCACTGTTTTGTTTTTTGTAATTTAGTACTGTTTTGGGTATTATTATTGTTTGTGCTTCTGTAGCATTCACGTCAAACACATTCATATTCTCTTGCTCATGTGTATGAACCACTTCCATTCAATATGTGAGGCATACACAACTTTTCTTTTACCTTTTCCTGGTCATGTTGGGTGCACACAATCCCTTTACCAATTTACTCCCTTCATATGTATGGGACCGACAAGCTTCACTATGGGCTTGATGATGTTGGTTGGGTCAGTGCGTCGGGCCATGCCCAGTAGATGATGCAGGCTTCCTCGTGTTTGGTTGTCTGACTTGGGCCCGTACCCTGGCCCTACTAATGCAACTCATACTTTGCAACTTGGCTTGGGAGGGAAGCAGGAGTTAATCTCCACTGCCTGACCTGGCCGCGGTCGTGAAGCCACACGGCCCATGTGGGTGGGAAGGCAGGTGCAGGGTTTCAAAGGCAATTGCAACCGGACGCTCGCTAGGGTTACAACTCCCACTTGCATTTGTCACGCGCCTCATTCTCTCATCATCGCTCTCTCATCTCCTGGCGCACTTCGATCACCGGCGTCTGGCCGGATTCCTCTCCGGCAACCTATCCTAGCTTCGCTCTAGCCATGGTATTTGCATCCTCCTCTTCTCCTGCGAGTAGGTTAATCTTGGCTTACTTTCTTATTTTGTCGTTGCACTTGCTTCTTGGTCATGTGTGGTAGCAATTGATAGATCTGTTCATTAGTATTTTCGTCAATATTTTGGAAACTTAGATAAGATGACATATTAGCCATTCTAGGGATATAAATCAATATTTTTGGAGTTTGGAAACCTAGATGAAAGAGAAAACAAGATATACGGCTAGACAATTTTGTTCTTTTTAATTAGTACTTTTGATCAACTTCATCTTTGTTGCTCACACAAGTAGCATTCAACATTTCATAGGTTTGTTCTTATGCACTCTGTAGAGTCATAATGATTTATGGATTTTGTAGACTCATAGGAGATCTAAGTGGCGTTATTTCCTTTTTGCATAACAGGGCACAACCTGGAATTTCATTACTTGGGTAACGATATTACACTCTGTCTTAAGAGTTCATGCATGAAAGTAAATGTGGGAAGCAATGCAAAACTACTGCTAATGTCTTGACTGAATGAGGCCACCTTTTTATTTATTGGGCCTGTTGTTTCTCATGGGTACCTCAAGGTGGTTGATGTTGATGAGGCCACTTTTCTTGATACCTTGGCCATAGCCATTTACATGAGTGTTGTAGCCATTGCAGTACTGGTAATTATGGAGTGCACATTTGCTTATCTCATAAGACTCGAGAACACCATTCTTTTGTCATTTGGTCTGCTATCTTTTGAATTTACAATATATTTTCTGTTTGGAATATTATGGTCTGTAAGTACAAACGGCCCGTGCTTGCTATTCGTAGGCAGAAGGTGCCCGTGGGGCATGCCTGCTTGCGGCCACAGTGCATGATGAGGTGAAGTGGGAAAGGAAGGAGGCGTACTGCCAGAGGGCTGCTCATGCCGCTATCATGTGGCGATGGAGGGCCGCGGCCATCCCGCATCAAGGAAAGCCGCGATTGACGCACCGGAGAGCCGCTAGCTCAACCGTCACGCGGCGAGGAAGAGCCAATGCCGTTATGCGGAGAGCTGTTGGCTTCGGTTAATCGTATCACGCAAGAGGGGTGAGATCTAAAGGGAAGCGCCGGTGAGATCAGAGGAGGCAACTAGGATTCGACGCTGAGGGAGCGATGGACGACCGCACGAGTGGGGTCGAGCAATTTGGCGTTTGGCAGATAGCACCGGGCGTTCGTGCGTGCATGGGGCGGCGACGGCTTAAGATTAGAGTGGACTCAGAAGAGAAGCCACAACTTTAGAAATCTTACCTTATTATATAATTTGTTGAGATAAGGACCTACTGTTTTCATTTTCAAATTTTGCAATAGATGAATTTTTTTCTTAATTAATCAGGTTGTTATCATCTTTCCAGGCTAAAGAGCTATTTTCTAAAATAAATAAAATAATTGTTTGTTGCGTCCTTACTGGAGTAGCTAGCAGTAGGGGTGTGATTTTGTGGAAAATGTATTTAAAATTCGATTAGAAATTTCTAGTATAGAAATTAGAAGAGGAAATAGAAATAGAAAAGGAGACAGAAATCGCAGCCGGGCGCATCTTCCTGGCCCGGTTTCCCTTTTCTTTTTCTTTTTGTTTTTCTTTTCTCTCTTTTTCTTCCCTCTTGGGCCAGCTTTCCTTCGCCCCACGGCCCAGCTCACCAACAGCTCGCTTGCCTGCTGCAGCCCACGCCAGCCTGACCCACAGCTGCGCCGCCGGCGGTACACCATTGCCGCCCCCATGGCGTCCTCAATCTCCGCACTATAAAAGGGAGGGGACCCCTTTTGTGACCCCCTTTTCCCCGTTCGCCGCTTCGTGTCAACCCTAGCGCATTGCACTGTGCGGCTGCCCTCTTCCTTAGTTCCGATGTCCGAACACCACCACGAGCCACCTCGCCTCTTCGCGATGCCTCAAATAACGACAACCCGACGCCGCCTTTCTTCGCACATGACGCACCGCCACCCCGACGCGCTTCCCCATCAGGACCAGAGCACCGACACCGCTGCCACTCGACGCCGACAACCCGCCACCACACCACTATTTCTACTGCTAGTTTTTACAACCTTATGTCCTCCCCCTTCTGCGTCCTTCTCGCTGAAACTGCGTCACCCTTGTGCTCCTTCCCCTCTCCTCTCCTAGCCCCTAGGTTTCTTGGCCGTTGCTGATGCATGGCGACCACCATGCATGTCAAGGCAGCTGATGAGGTCTGCGGTGATGATGCCTCCGCGTGTGCGTGGACGATCTGGATTTGTTTTGCTCTAGTTTTTTTTTCTTGATCTAGCGTCGGCTCTGTATCAGCCAGAACTTAGGTTGGGAGATGTAGTTTGTCCTTGAGCTCTAGCATCTCGAAGACCTTCTCCTTGACAATCACCGCTGAATTTAGTATGCATTCAATCATGTTCTTGTTACCAATGTTGTAGTTACTGACTAATGGAATAGCTATTTCTTAATGTTCACTTGTCATTAGGAAATTGTGTTTATTTTTCTTTGGAAGATGTGAGGAGCTTAGGGTTGATCAGGTGCTTGAAGTAGCTGCATGCTCTGGATTATTTAGGACTGAATTTACATGCTAATGCAGGCTCTTGTCTCTCGGCAGGGACGACGAATTACGACATGCCCATGCGGTTTTGGTTCTTTTGGTCGGTTTAGATGATTAAATTATGCTTGTTTGCCTTGTTTTGCATGACCAAGTATATTCAGGTCTTGTAGAGCTGCAACATGTCTTATGCAATGTACTTGACTGCATCTGTCTGTATTATATGTCGTTTTAGTATTACAATTGTTAGTTGATGGTCTGTATGTATTCTAGATACATTAGAACCAACTAGGATATAACTATTAGCACTTGGTCTGACCCCTTTAGGGATACTGTATTCTATATACACAATGACTTATTTTTCTGATCTGAACATTATATTTTCATGAGTCAATTAGAGATGATATTGTTTGTTTGCAGTTTCTTGATTGTTCAATACCTATGTACTCTGCACATATTTTTTTTTAAGGGCTGAGTCTACTCCAAATAGTTCATGCTGGGAGTAGGATATCTTTACTTGTACACAGCATGCTAATTACTTCACTCTATTCCGGATTACTTGTAGCATTTCCTTACTATTTTTTCGCTTAATGAATACATTTCTTGTTACATGTAGATCCTTCCAGCTCTAGTTAGAGTCGGGGAAGACAAATATCCTCCTTCTTATGATCCAATAACAACTCCAAAAGGTATTTGGATTCTGTCCTTGTTGCTTTAATCTTGTTCCTTGTGAACCTAGTTGTTACTAATATTTCATTGTGACAAATATATATATGTGAATCCCTTGCTTTAAAAGATAAAAGTACCATGGTTGATTATCTAACATGAATAATAGCATTCACTTGATCCTGGCATGTAAGCAAAACAAGACCGCTTTGAAAATTTAGCTTAGATTGTGAATTACTATGACACTATATTACCTCAATAAATTGTATAACTTAACCATATTTTGCATCTTAGTCACACATGCAGATCCCATCTATACCTAACTTTGACCATCATCACGAGACCACAATTTTGAGCACACAAAGATTTAGGATATATACTACATGTGAGAGGGATGAGCAACTGCAACATAATAAACCTTATACTATACTACCTCTGTCCCAGAATATAAGCATTTTTTAGTTTGGTCAAAGTCAATCATTTTCAACTTTGACTCTCAATATCTATAAAAATAATGTGTTTCAAATATCAAAAGTTGCATATTATGATATTTGGTTTCATGATGAATTCAACAATATCATTTATATTTGGTCAACTATTGTGATCTTTTTTATATTAATAGTCAAAGTTGAAAAGGATTGACTTTGACCAAACCCAGAAATGCTTATATTCTAGGACGGAGGGAGTACATTGTGAACAGAAAGAAACCTATGTTAAAAATGGATATATGCCATACTATTGTTATACAGATCTTAGATTATATTTACAGCACTTCATATATTGAAGTACTTGAAAGTAAAAGTGAACGGCATAATTATGATAATATGAGATGTGGCGCAACAATGACCATGGAAATTTTTCTCAAAAATATCAAACATAAGAGAGATAATTTACCAAGAAAAATATGAATCATTTGAAAATGCATAAACTATGCTAGTCCAGTTTTGACACTATATTAACTCAAGGATCAAATTGTACTATTTTACAAGAGCAGCGGCGTGAAACTCCTGACATTGGAGAGGAGCCCTCTCAAGATATCTCACTATCTGTTGTGTCAAACCGTTGGCAAAGAACCTTCTAGTAGTCAGGCCTTACATTTTGATCCTACTGAATCATTTGCAATATTTGAACATGAAAGTAACAATAGGAGCATGATTCTTCCTTATAGCGAAGCTCAAAATTTTAATTTCCGTTCTACCAGAATATTGTTGACAATGATGCATTATATTGTTGCAGAAGGTTTTGCTTCCAAAAAAATTGTAAGTGACACTTGGCAAACACTTAAAAAATACTAGATTAGATAAGAAGGATCACTAGATAATATGTTTTGGCGAATGAGAGCGTCCCCAAAGGTCAAAGGCAGCTGCTAACTCTTAGAGAGAATTTTTTTTGTGTAGGGACCACGTGACAGTGTCTCATTTATGCTAAAAGTTAACTCTTGAACAAGAGCTAGCTGCCTTCTCTCTTTTCTTTTTCTTTAATAAATAATTCTAAGAGCTAGCTTAAATATAACCATTAGGAATGCTATAAGATTATAGCTGACCATATGTGCCGTGCTAAAAGGGCCGATCCGCGGCCCACTAATTTTGGCCCGGTCCGAGCACGGCACGGCCTGGTGCGTGAGTGGGCCGTGCCGGCCCATAGCCCACCTAGGGCCGTGCTTGGGCCTAGGCGCAAGCCCGCCGTGCCGGCACAGCACGGCCCGTTTAGCGGCTGGCCCGTTCAGCCCACTATGTGGCCTGTATAGCACGGCCCGGCACAGCCCGTTTAGCCATTTTTTGCATTAAAAAATAAAAAAAATAAGAAAACAACTACATTTTCAACTTAGGGCTGGCCCGGCATGGCACGGCCCATTTGGCCCGCGGCACGGCACGGCCCGTGTAACACGGCTAGGGCCGTGCTTGGGCTTGAAGTGAAAGCCCGTGTGCCGGCCCGGCCCGGTTCGTTTATTATAAGGGCCATGCCGTGCCTCTTCCTCAGCAGCCCGAGTCCGGCCGGGCCCGTGCCGTGCTGGCCCAGCACAGCCCGTTGGCCAGGACTATATAAGATAGATAGATAGATAGATAGATAGATAGATAGATAGTAGATAGACAAAGACAACAGACAAACAAACAAACAACAAACAGATACTCCCTAATTTACAGGTCAGACTTTCTCGGCAAAAAAAGGATAATCGCAAAAACCACCCCATACATAAGTCATTTGGTGTTTGAGATTCTCTCCCATAAGTATTTTTATTGCAAATCCCCAGCCACCCACTAGATTTTGTTGCAGAAACCACCCCGATTTGCACATATTTAATAGATTAAATTAGTTTTTGCTTGTTGTTACAAAATTTGGAAGTGTGATCTCACACACAAGATTTTGAAAAAAAAGAAACAAAAAAAACAAATTAGAGTTTAAAAGGTGTCCCACAAAGTTTCATATTTTGACCACTTTTTAATGAAAATAAAAACTAAGCTTCTTTTAAAAACATAGGAAGAATTTGCCAACACATATGAAATATATTAAACAAGTGCAAAACAGGCTGGTTTTTACATCAAAACCTAGTAGGTTGGTGGAGATTTACAACAAAAGTATTTATGGGTGGGAATCTCAAACTTTAGGAGCATCTCCAAGAAAGCCCCATAAATCTTTCTTAAATCAAAATATTGGAATTTAATAAAAAATACACATCTCCAACCGGACCCCAAACCCACCACCAGATTATTCATAGCCCCTAAACTTCTCTCATTTGTAACTACAAACATAGGAAGAATTGAGGATCACATTTCTTCTAATGTTTTCAATGTAATTAATGTTTTTTGTTGATTCAGGCATGTCCTAGCACGAATTCGAATTGGATGCTAGGACATGCCTGAATCAACAACTGCCTTGCCATGGATCTCAACCAAATTGAACTTGCCCTCATCCAATTCGAATTCCTAGGATGGAAAATGTTACAAAGTGGGATATATTTCTAAACGGAGAAACTTTCGTTGATAGTGAACAAAAATCTTTAGATGGTAAATTTCTAACACTGGAATCTTTGGATGACGAGAACCCATTTTTCCCTAATAAATATGTTATCAACTTTTTTCTTGGCTCTTCTAAAGAGGAAGAAAAAGATCCAGAAACATTTTGATTTTTCTTTTAACTTTGGTGAGGCAGTAAAAAGGGTGAATCAGAGATATCTGAACCATGTCCAGCTGTATCTAGCCGCCGGCTCCTCCCGCTCCTCGCGTAGGTCATGCATGATGCCGCTTTTCAAGACGCGCCGGTTGCGGCGCCGCCGCTCCCTGCCGCAGCTGATGGACGATGCCATAGATGAGATCCTCCTCCGCCTCCCGCCCGACGACCCCGCGTGCCTCTTCTGTGCCTCCGCCATGTGCAGGACCTGGCGGTGCATCCTCACCGACCCCGCCTTCTCCGGCCGCTACGGCACATTCCACCGCACGCCGCCGCTTCTCGGCGTCCTTTGCAACCCTCAAGACCACGAGCTCACCAACTTCGTCCCCACCATGTCCTTCCACCCGACCCTTGACCGCGAGGGCTACTTGATCTTGCCGGACTGCCGCCAAGGCCGTGTCCTCCTTAATTTGACAGGCTCCTATTATGCTGTCTTGAATCATATCACCAGCGACCAGCACCGCCTCCCAAAGACTCCAGGCATCTTATATTATCTCGGGAGTGCCGCAGTGCTATGCATGGCGGGAGGCTGCTGCAAGCACGTCGACTGCGTGGGGGGTTCCTTCCTCATAGCCGTCGTCGTGGGCACCAACGACGAGGACGACAGAAGAGCGCACGCTTACCTCTACTCATCCGTTGCCAGCGCGTGGAGTGCCCCGACATCAATCCAGATCCATCGGTTCGTCAACTCGACAAAGCTCGTTACGCTCGTGGCGAACGCGCTCTACTTCCCCTGCAAGCTTGGTGGAGACGTCCTGCGGTACGACACGGTCGACCTTGGCTTGTCCTTGATCGACCGGCCCCCGTCGTACAGCCGAGGCACCACCATCTCCATCATGATGGCTGACGACGGCGGCCTGGGATTTGCTTGCTTGGATCAAGACTACAGAGTCCACTTGGGGTCGAGGAAGATATATAGATCCTGGCGGAGATGGCGAATGGGCAGCACCACACAGGATCATCGATCTCGAAGGGTTGCTCCCACTTGGTGTTGGCTACAAGGCACCAATTTTAATGGGTGTTGCAGACGAAGGCAATGCCATTCTCGCCAACGCAGATGACGACGTCGTTATCATCTCGAGCTTGAGTCACTGAAGGCGAGGAAGTTTTGCGAGAGTGAAACATCATTCTGCGTGTTTCCCCACATGAGTTTCTATACTCCATGTACAGGTTTTGTTCTTTAGTCCTCTGCGCTCTAAACGTTCAGTATTGGTATGTTTCTTGTCTTGCTCATGTAAGTTTACTTCTCTATAACATGGTTATAAGCTGTATCTTTGGTATATTTTCAGCTTGCGCTGGGGGCACACAGCCAGCAGCCACGGGGTGTGAGGACTGAGTGGTCTTCAATGGGCATTTGAGATTTTAACGAGGCAAACGGAATGGATTATTCTCGTGCAGTGGCTATGTCCAGCGTTTTCTTGGGCAACTAAACAAATTCATAGTCTTGTAGAGCTATTGTGAAAGTTTCAGTGATGACTCGGTCGTTATTGTTATTATTCAGTTTCAAGTGGACATAAATGGAAAAGTATGTTTCAATTTCTCGAAAAAAAGGAGAGTTCATTTCAATAGACTATTTTAGATGAGATCGAGAGAAAAAAATCCCCACCATTTTACCTGTTTCCATCGGGTGGTTTGGGATTCCGTGGGCTCATCGAATAAATATTTTGTTCACCATGGCCCTCAGATGTTAACTCCCATCTAGGTTATTTTTTTTACCAATCTGCTATCGATTCGGAATCTGATGTATTCGTACACATTTTTGTTTCAGATAGAAAATCTGCGCTCCGAACGAAGAGGAGGATCCAAAAATTCACAAGCGCGGTGGATGAAGCAGAAGAAGGCCAAGGTGATGCCCCTGAGAAAGGTGAGATTGAAACTTGAATTTCATGATATGGTCATGCGTTGTACATCGCTGATTGATTGCTCCAAGCCATTTGAGAATTGGATGTTTCCTTTTATGAGACGATGATTGGATGCTAATGCATTTCTCATTTGTCGATGCTGGAAATGTAGCTGCCCATGGGAGTTTGAAGGAGCGCCATGTATTAAAGGACATTTCTAACGGTTTGGTGGAAAGTGATACTGAAGCTGTGATGGAGATCTGGGACAGTGCCCCTAGGAATAGTTAGTGACAAATTTGACTTCCGGATACATAACCTTCAGACCGCCGGTGAAAATACCACTACTTTTAACGTTATTCTACTTATTTCGTGAGTCGGAAGCGAGTTATCGCCCCTCTTTTAGGCTCCAAGACCCGGCTTGCGGGCCGATCCGGGCAGAAGACATTGTCAGGTGGAGAGTTTCGCTGGGGTGGCACATCTGTTAAAAGATAACACAGGTGTCCTAAGATGAGCTCAATGAGAACAGAAATCTTGTGTGGAATAAAAGGGCAAAAGCTCGTTTGATTATGATTTCCAGTACGAATACGAACCGTGAAAGCGTGGCCTATCGATCCTTTAGACCTTCGGAGTTTGAAGCTAGAGGTGTCAGAAAAGTTACCACATGGATAACTGGCTTGTGGCAGCCAAGCATTCATAGCGACGTTGCTTTTTGATCCTTTGATGTCGGCTCTTCCTATCATTGTGAAGCAAGTGCAATGTCGTTTATCATGTATGAACCGCTTCTATTCAATATGTGAGGCACACACAACTTTTATTTTACCTTTCACTGGTCATGTGGGGCGTACACAATCTCTTTACCAATTTACTCCATTCATATGTATGGGTGCACACAATCAGTTTACATATTTTGTCATCGCACTTGCTTCTCGGTCATGTGTAGTAGATCTGTTTGTTACTATTTTCGTCAATATTGGAAACTTAGCTTGATGACATATTAGCCATTCTAGTGATATAAATAATTACTTTTGGAGTTTGGAAACCTACATGAAATAGAAAACAAGGTATACAGCCCGACAATTTTATTCTTTTTAGTACTTTTGATCAACTTCATCTTTGTTGATCACACAAGTAGCATTCACAATTTCATAGGTTTGTTCTTATACAGCCTGTAGGTTCATAGTGATTTATGGATTTTGTAAACCTCGAGGAGATCTACGTGGCATTATTTCCTACCCACCTTTTTATTTATTGGGCCTGCTGTTTGTCATGGGTACCTCAAGGTGGTTGATGTTGGTGAGACCACTTTTCTTGGCAACCTTGGCCATAGCCGTTTCTATGTGTTGCAGCCACTACACAACTGGTAATTATGGAGTGCACATTTTCTAATCTCATGAGACTCGAGAACACCATTCTTTTGTTACTTGGTCTGCTATCTTTTGAATTTACAATATATTTTGTATTTGCACTATTATGGTCTGTAAGTACAAATAACCCGTGCTCGCTATCCGTAGGAAGAGCATGCCAGCGGGATGTCTGTGGGCAGCCACTACGCGTTGCAAGGTGATGCGAGAAAAGATGGAGGGGGCCTGCCAGAAGGCTGATCATGCCATGGACGCGTGGCGGCGGAGGACCGCTGTCATCGCGTGCCAGGAAAGCCGCAAGCATCGCACCAGAGTGCATCTAGCTCAACCGTCATGTGGCAAGGAAGAGCCAATGCCATTGCGCGGAGAGCCGCTGGCTCTTGTGCATATCGCGTCGTGCAAGAGGGGCCAGATCTAAAGGGAAGTGCCGGTGAGTTTGAGGTGTTCGAGGTTGGAGACGGTGAGTGAACCGGATCGCGTGTTCCTGCCTGCGAGCTCATTTTGTTTGGCCACGGATTATTGGATCATGCGATTTCTTTTGGGGAATGTTTGTTGGGTTGATGACGTATATTTGAGTTAGCAAGTTCTTGGGTTTTGGGTTTTGGTTGGGAAAGGAATAAGATGCGGTACGATGCATGAACAGTGATCAGCTTCAGATGAGATCGAGAGAAAAAAATCCCCACCATTTTACCTGTTTCCATCGGATGGTTTGGGATCCCGTGGGCTCGTCGGATAAATATTCTGTTCACCATGGCCCTCAGATGTTAACTCCCATCTAGGTTATTTTTTTTACCGATCTGCTATGGATTCGGAATCTGATGTATTGGTACAAGTTTTTGTTTCAGAAGGAAAATCTGCGCTCCGAACGAAGCGGAGGATCCGAAAATTCACAAGCGCGGTGGATGAAGCGGAAGAAGGCCAAGGTGATGCCCCTGAGAAAGGTGAGATTGAAACTTGAATTTCATGTGATGGTCGTGCGTTGTACATCACTGATTGATTGCTCCAAGCCATTTGAGAATTGGATGTTTCCTTTTATGAGACGATGATTGGATGCTAATGCATTTCTCATTTGTCGATGCTGGAAATGTAGCTGCCCATGGGAGTTTGAAGGAGCGCCATGTATTAAAGGACATTTCTAACGGTGTGGTGGAATGTGATACTGAAGCTGTGATGGAGATCTGGGACAGTGCCCCTAGGAATGGTTAGTGACAAATTTGACTTCCGGATACATAACCTTTATACCGCCGGTGAAAATACCACTACTTTTAACGTTATTTTACTTATTCTGTGAGTTAGAAGCAAGGCATTGCCCCTCTTTTTGGCTCCAAGGCCTGGCTTGCCGGGCCCATACGGGCGGAAGACATTGTCAGGTGGGGAGTTTGGCTGGGGCGGC
>CM017442.1:41740587-41963899 GCA_007726485.1 Eragrostis curvula
ACGTTAGGGTGCTTGCACCACAAGGGCCCGTGCCATTGGCTAAGCCTGCTCGGCCGACGAGCCGCAGCAGGCCGCCTCGAAGCTCCCTTCCCCGCGGGCGGCGGGCTAAATCCTTTGCAGATGAATTAAATATGCGACGGAGAATTGTAAGTGGCAGAGTGGCCTTGCTGCCACGATCTACTGAGATTGGGGAGCACGCAACTGCAAATCAGGGGAGTGATGGACGACCGCATTAGTGGGATCGAGCAATTTGGTGTCGGGCGGGTAGCGCAGGGCGTTCATGCATCCATACGGCGGTGGTGACTGAGGATTAGAAGCTAGATCAACTGTCATGCGGCAGCGACTCAGGAGAGAAGCCTCAACCTTAGAAATCTCGTCGGGCGTTTGTTGAGATTGGAACCTATACTATAACACGCTAAGTTTCAAATTTTGCAATAGATGAAAATTTTCCTTAACGAACTAGGTTGTTATCACTTTTCTAGGCAAAAGAGCTATTTTCTAAAATAAATAAATTAGTCTACTTACTAAAATAATTGTTTCCTCAGATCTTGCTGGAGAAGTTTGCAGTAGTGATTTTATTGTGTGGAAATGTATTTAAAATACAAATACAATTTTTTTTGTCTAGTATACAATTTGAAGAGGAAACAGAAATAGAAAAGAAGAAAGAAGATCATAGCCGGTTTATGGGCCAAGTTCGCTTTTCTTTTTCTTTTCTCTTTTCCATCCCTCTTGGGCCGGCCATCCTCGCTTTGCGATGCCGCCAGCTCGCTAGCAGCTCGTGCGCCCGCTGCAGCCTGCGCCAGCTAGTGAGCCGCAAGCCTTACACCGTCGCTGCCCCCTTGGCGTATGAGCTAGCCCAGGGTCTCTGCGCTATAAAAGGGAGTGGACCCCTTCTACGACCACCTTTCCACCATCCACCGCCTCGCATCAACCCTAGCGCATCGTGCCGCGCCGCCACCCTCTTCCTGAGCTCTGTCTCACTGCCACCATGAACGACCTTGCCTCCTCACGATGCCTCGAACGACCACAACCCGACGCCCCATTCACTCGTGACGCATCCCCTCCCTGACACCTTTCCCCATCAAGAATAGAGCCGCGACACCGCTGCCCCTTGACGCCCATGACCCACTGCAACTCCTCTCCATCCAACGCCACCTCTCAAAGCTCCCCGCGCACGTGCGACCACCAAGGTGCGTTCCCTGTCCCTGTCCTGTGCCTCTTGGCCCTCTGCAGCGAGGTTCTGAGCTATTTTTTTCATATTTAGATGTTATTAAGGCCATGTTTGGATCCACATCCTAAACTTTAGCTGGCTAAATAATGGGGTGACTAAAAAATCTGCTAAATACTAGCCAGCCCACCTCCTATAGCATTAGTCACATAAACCCTTCTAAAGTTGGCTAAACACAAGGAAAGAACAAAAATGTCCAAAATGCCATCCCAATCGCGTTCATTTTCCTGCACCCGCTCCTTCTAGAGACCATTAGCCTGGGGCAGTGGTGTCAATTTTGTTGTTAGTCACGGGCCATTAGCCAGGCATCCAAATCTGTACATCTCGCAAAGATTTAGCTGGCTAGAGGATCCAAATAGGACCTAAATGCACATATTTTATGTAGTGAGATTATAACCAAGGATATCTTATGCTAGTCATTTATTTAGTGTTTTGCAGTACGTACCATCAATGTTTATATGTACCCCCACAATACGATATGGCCAAAATTGAATATAATCCATGCCTATTAGATTACAACAGATACTAAATACATGCAAACACCTTCCAAAACAGTAATATGTGTATCCAGCTATGAATAATGACTCACCACAGAATAAATGCTATCAAATCTTTGTAGATCTCGCTTCCTTTTCCATCTTCATACAATGGCCTATATAAACTGCTTGATACCATTTTATCATAGGATATTATATCCATCAACCAAGTACTCTAATTCTTAGCCAAGAAACCTTGAAAGGAAGATGATGAAAAAAAAAGACATCCACATGGAGGAAAAAAGCATATCAACAATGCACGTCAGGTATGCTTCTACAAGCACCACCAAGGTGTATTCAACAAAGCCAATGAGATGTCCATTCTTTTTTGTGCTATGGTTGGTGTTGTTGTTTTTTCTGCTTCCGGAAGGTCAGACTCCTTTGGCAATCCCTCTATAAAGGTTGTTATGAACCGCTTCCTTGCTCCAAACCTTCTCAGTGTCCCTGCTACATCATCCGATGATGCAAACCAAGATGGCGGTGAGATGACAGAAAATGTGTCCTTTACTTGAGCAGTACTCAGAGTTGCAAAGGTTTTGGTGGAGTAAGAGACGAAGAGTAAAAAGAGTTTGCAAGAGGCTATAGATAAGGAAATGGCTAGTCGTATGATACAATCGTTCACGTCAAACACACCCGTATATATTCTCTTTATTATTTGTATGAACCACTTCCATTCAATATGTGAGGCATACACAACTTTTGTTTTACCTTTACCTGGTCGTGTGGGGTGCACACAATCCCTTTACAAATTTTATCATCGGACTTGCTTCTCAGTCATGTGTGGTAGCAATTGATAGATCTGCTCCTCACTATTTTTGTCAATATTCTGGAAACTTAGACAAGATGCCATATTAGCTATTCTAAGTATATAAATCTATACTTTTGGAGTTTGGAAAGCAAGATGAAACAGAAAACAAGCTATACAGCTACACAATTTTATTCTTTTTAGTACTTTTGATCAACTTCATCTTTGTTGATCACACAAGTAGCATTTAACATTTCATAGGTTTGTTCTTATAAACCCTATAGTGCCATAATGATTTATGGATTTTGTAGACTTAGAGGAGATGCACGTGGTGTTATTTCCTTTTTGCATAACAGGGAACGAAATTCATCGCTTTCTTAAGAGTTCATGCATGGAAGTCAATGCGGGAAAGTAAAGCAAAACTACTGCTATTGTCTTCGCAAAAAAAAAAAAAAAAAAAAAAAAAAAAAAAAAAAAAAAAAAAAAAATTTGTCTTGACTGAATGAGGCCACCTTTTTATTTATTGGGACAGCTGTTTCTCATCGGTACATCAAGGTGGTTGATGTTCATGAGGCCACTTTTCTTGACTACCCTGGCCATAGCCATTTCCATCAGTGTTGCAGCCATTGCAGTACTGGTAATTATGGAATGCACATTTGCTTATTTCATGAGACTCGAGAACACCATTCTTTTGTTATTTGGTCTGCTATCTTTTGAATTTACAATATATTTTGTATTTGCACTATTATGGTCTGTAAGTACAAATGGCCCATGCACGCTATCCGTAGGCAGAACGTGACCGCGGGCATGTCTGCGGGCGGCCTCTACGCATGACGAGGTGATGCGAGAAATGTAGGCGGCGGCCGTGCCCATGCCGCCTTCGTGTGGCAGCGGAGGGACGCGGTCTTCCCGCGTCATGGAAAGCCACAATCGTCACGCTGGAGCGCCACTAGCTCAATCGTCGTGTGGCAAGGAAGAGCCGCTGCCATTGCATGGAGAGTCGCTGGCTCTGGTGCATCGGGTCTCGCAAGAGGGCTGAGATCTCAAGGGAGGCACCAGTAAGATCATAGGAGGCAACTAATTAAGATTCGACACTTGGGAGCGATGGACGACCGCGCAAGTGGGGTCGAGCAATTTGGCATTAGGCGGATAGCACTGGGCGGTCGTGCGTGATTGGGGCGGCGACGGCTGAAGATTAGAGTGGACTTACCCCACAACCTTGGAAATCTTACCTTATATACTTTGTTGAGATAAGGACCTGCTTTAACACACTAATTTTCAAATTTTGCAATAGATGAAAATTTTCCTTAATTAATCTGGGTGTTATCACTTTTATAGGTAAAAGAGCTATTTTCTAAAATAAATAAATTAATCTATTTATTAAAATAATTGTTTGTTGTGT
Organism: Eragrostis curvula; assembly: GCA_007726485.1. Classification (NCBI taxonomy): domain Eukaryota; kingdom Viridiplantae; phylum Streptophyta; class Magnoliopsida; order Poales; family Poaceae; genus Eragrostis; species Eragrostis curvula. The sequence continues at coordinate 41,744,499 of CM017442.1, forward strand.
TCATGCAGGAGTAGTGTGTGCAGTAGGGGTTTTATTATGTGGAAATTTTTAAAAAATTTTGAATAGATATTGTTTTTGTTTAGTATAGAAATTAGAAGAGAGGAAATAGAAATAGAAAAGAACAAAGAAATCGCAGAGGGTTTCTTCCTGGCCCGGTTTCCCTTTTCTTTTTCTTTTCATTTTTTTCTCTCTCTCTTTTTCTTCCCTCTTGGGCCGGCCTTCCTTTGCCCCGCGGCCCAACTCGCCAGCAGCTCACACGTCCGCCATAGCCCGCGCTAGCCCGACCCGCTGCAGCGCCGCCGGCCATACACCGTCGTCTGTCGCTGCCTCCTTGGCGTATGAGCTTGACCGCTATCAAAGGGAGTGGAACCTTTCTGCGACCCTTTTTCCCCATCCGCCGCTTCGCATCAACCATAGCGTGTTGCTCCGTGCCGTCACCATCTTGCTGAGTTCCAATGTCCGACAGCCACCTTGAGCAACCTTGCCTCCTCACGATGCCCCAAACAACGACGACACGACGACGCCTTCGCATGTGACCCACTGCCTCCCCGACGCCCTTCCGCGTCAAGACCAGAGCCCTGACATCACTGCCTCTCGACTCTGACGACCCTCCAACACACCTCTCTATCCAACATTGCCTCCCTGACCCTCTCCGTGCATGTGTGAACGCCGAGGTGCGTTTCTTGTCGTCGTCCCGTGCCTCTCGGCCCTCCGCAGCGAGGTTCCTAGCCCTGTTGTGTCGCCCTTTCATGTTCGCACCTGCGAAGCGCCGCCGCAGTCCACTGTGGACCGGAGGGAATCGGTTAGTGCACCACCGTCGTTGGTCCATAGTGTTTTCTTTTTTAAATTACATCGTTTCAGTTCTAAACAATTAATCAGTTTCACATTTCAAATAATCCTGTTACCTCAAATGCTTATAACTTTTTACTCGTAACTCCATTTCAAGAGATCCTTGCGCTCTTGTGATCGCAGAGACGAGTAGAATCTATTAGCGTGTTTTTGTAGCATTTTTTTATTGTTTGGTGTAGTGTTTCCTATTGTTTGTGCTTGTGTGTCATTCACGTCAAACACACTCGTATTCTCTTTCTTATTTGCCATGAAACAAAAGGCGTTTCCTAGGCCTCGCCTATAGGCGATAGGCGGTGGCCTTCCTTCTCACCTAGGGGGGTAGGCGCTCCCTAGGCAGTCTAGGCAATTAATGGCGAGATTTGGGAGAAGAGGAAGAGTTGAAGACCGCTAGAAGAGGAGGAAAATAAGGTTGCAAGAGGAAGACCTATCTATCAGGCCTCATTACCCTTTCTCCTCCTGTCATTGACATCTATTCTTTGTCGCCGCTGCTGCTCCTAGCATGGTTGGGGAGAGGATGCGACAGGAGAACAAAGCCGAACCAGAGGATAAGGTCGGGAGAGCCTCCACAGGAGGGCTGATGGGGCAGTAGTTGAGCTAAATGGGCTATTACATGGCTACCCATTGCATGGTACATTCTTTATTTTTAGCCTTATTTTTATTATAAAACTTGTAAATTTGTAACGCCTAGGTGCTAGGCGGTGGTTCAACGCCCGCCTAGCGCCTAACGCCTCCCTGAACGTGGCTTATTTGTATGAACCACTTCCATTCAATATGTGAGGCATACACAACTTTTCTTTTACCTTTCCCTGGTCGCGTGGGGTGCACACAATCCCTTTACAAATTTATTACTGCCTTCATATGTATGAGACCGACAAGCTTCACCTGGGTCGTGATGTTGGTTACCCGCACCAAGAGGATCGGGCCATGCCCAGTAGATGATGCAGGCTTCGTCGTGCTTGGTTGTCTGACTTGGGCCTGTTTCCTGGGCCTACTAATGCAACTCAGACTCCATAACTTGGCTGGAGGGAAGCAGGAGGTAATCTTCACTGCCAGACCTGGCCGTGGCAGCCCACGATCCCTGCGGGTAGGGAATCATAAGCAGTCACACCCGGATGATTTGCTCGAAAAAAAAAAAAAAAACTCACACCCGGATGCTCACTATGGTTACAGCTGCCACTCGCATTTTTTTACGCACCTCACTCTCTCATCACCGCTCTCTCTTCTCCTCGCGCTTTTCGATCACGGCGTCAGGCCGGATTCCTCTTCTTTTTTTTTTTAAGCGATCAGCAGCGGAGCCCCCTACTTAACTTTTATAAATTTTGTTAAGTTTATATACATGGTGTACAAGGCCGTAGGCCCAAAAGGAAGACCCTAATAGAATCACTATGAGAGACTACTCAGCCAACTATTGAGCAGATCCCTGGTGTTTGATTTTGCTTTATGAATAATCAAAGCAAATTCTTTCTTAAATTCCATTTTCCATCGAACCAGGGAGGAAACCTGACCATCAAAGACGATTCCTTTTCTGTGGCACCATATTGTCCATCCGGCAACCAGAATTATTTCTCTGAATATTTTGGAGCCAATTCTTCTTCTACTTCTGATAATCATGTCTTGTGGCGATAGGGAGGTGTACCAAAAGATATTCAGCATACGCTAACACCATTTACTAAAACTGCATTCAAAGAAAAGGTGCGGTAGAGTTTCACCTGAATTTGCGTTACAAAGAACACATGTGTAATCAGGCCGGATTCCTCTTCGGCAAGTTCCAACAACCCATCCTAGCTTCTCTCTGGCCATGGTATTTGCATCCTCATCTTCTCCATGTGGCTTGTGATTCGTTTTTCTCAGCATATTTTTAGGTTACTCTTGGCTTACTTTCTTGTTTGAAAACCTAGATGAAACAGAAAACAAGATACACGGCTAGACAATTGTCATCTTGTTGATCACATAAGTAGCATTCACCATTTGGTAGGTTTGTTCTTATAAAACCGTTTTGTCCCATAATGATTTATGGATTCGTAAGTCAGAGGAGATCTATACGTGTTGTTTCCTACCCACCTTTGTATTTATTGTGCTTGTTGTTGCTCTTGGGTACCTCAAGGTGGTTGATGTTGGTGAGGGCGCTTTTTTGACTACCTTGGTCAGAGCCATTTCCATGTGTTGCAGCCATTGCAGTACTTGTAATTATGGAATGAGCATTGGCTAATTATCTCATGTGACTCCAGAACAATATTATTTTGTTGTTTGGTCTGCTAATATATTTTGTATTTGCACTATCATGGTTGTTAAGAAGTACAACGGCCCATGCCTGCTATCTGTAGGTAGAACGTGCCCGCGCGCGGGCATGGGCGGCCTCCACGTGTGACAAGGTTATGCGAGAAAGAAAAGAGGCAGCCTGCTGTCGAAGGGTCGCTCGCACCGCCGTCGCGTGGCGAGGGAGTTCCGCAATCATCCCGCGTTAAGGAATGCCACGAACATCATGCCAGAGTGCCGCTAGTTCTACCATCGTATGTCGAGGAAGAGCCGTTGCCGTTGCACGGGAGAGCAGCTAGCTCCGGTGCATTACGTCGTGCAAGAGGGGTGAGATCTAAAGTGAAGCGCCGGTGAGATCTAGAGGAGGCAAGTAAGATCAGGGAGCACGCAGCTGCGACGGACGACCACACGAGTGGGATCGAGCGATTTGGCGTTGGGCAGGTAGCGGTGGTGGTCCGTGCGAGTGGGCGGCGGCGGCTGAGAATTAGAGTGGACCCAGGAGAGAAGCCTCAACTATAGAAATCTTGCCTTATATACTTTGTTGACATAAGGACCTACATGTCAGCAGGCAAAGTTAGAGATCTGCATCCACGCCCAATGGGCGTTTGACCCGCGGGCACACAGATAATTGCTGCATGTTTCCATCTTGATCTAGGAGGCTTGCTCGTGCAGGCTGTGCGTGGGTCATTCACGTCAAATACACTCCTATTCTCTTTCTTATCTGTATGAACCACTTCCATTCCATATGTGCGGCATACACAATATTTGTTTTACCTTTTGTGGGGCACATACGATTTCTTTACCAATTTTCTCCCTTCCTATGTATGGGGCCCACATGCTTCACTAAGGGCGTGTTTGGTAGGCCGCATGGCCCCCCAGCCAGGCCCGGTCCGTGCAGGCCCGCAGTGTTTGGTTGCCTGGAGTCCCCCCCGGGCCAGGCCCAGCGCGTGCAGCCAGCCCCCCCGAGCCAGGGTGAGCGGGAACGTGGGGATCGGGCTTCCCTCCGCGGCCTGGCTGCGCGGATGCAGCCCGCGCGCACGCGGGAGCGCGGTCAGCTGCAGTCAACAGCCCGGCGCCCTCTTTTATACCCCGAGCTAGGGTTACCGCTTGGCCTCCAATCATTCGCACTCTCGTCTCTCGCTCTCGCGCCGCCGCTCTTGCTCTCGCACTTCCCTCTCCTCCCTTCTCCGCCTCGGCGCCGCCGGCCTCCGTGGTCGTCGGCCCTCGCCGTCGGGTCACTGCATCTGTTGCCTAGGGCCTCGGTGCTCGTGTGACCTCGGCTTGGCAGCCGGAGTCCACTCCATCGGCGACGGTAGACCTATCCTCACTCACCTGTGCTCGATCTTTCGTCCCCCCACCTTAGATCTGCTGGTTTCTCGTGTTGCTTCTTCACTTTTTTGGATTTTGTCGGTCGAAATCGTTCTTGACTGTGTACTAGGGTTACCACTTGTCTGTGATGTGTTCTTGTGAAATATGAGCAGAGTACCACATGTCAGTGATGTTCTTGCGATTCATTTCTTTAGGAGCAGAGTAGCACATGTCTGTGATGGATTTGTTGTAGATCTGAGCTAGGGTTACCACTTGTCTGTGATGTGTTTGTGTTAAATATGAGCAGAGTACCACATGTCTGTGATGTCCTTGCGATTCATTTCTTTATGAGCAGAGTACCATTATCTTTGTGATGAAGATTGCATTTTGGTTTACATGAGTGCCAACCTGTCTGTGATTTAGTTGCATTTTTGTTCTGATGTAGCAATAGGCAGTGGAGGAACATCTTAGGATGTGGCAGCCCTGCCTTATCATCCCTGTAGGCTGCATTTCTGAACTGCCTGAGTGCAAAATGTACATTCTTTTGCAGTACAACTACATTCTGACTTGTCTTTCTTGTTACCTGTTTAGCCATGGTTGTTCCGAATCGTCAACTGATGAAGATGAGAGCAGCAGCATTTGTTGTTTGCATTGCTTCTTGGGTGTTTGCTTGGCTAAAGCGTAGGCTTCTTACTCCTGGGATCACTTATGGTCCAATGCTGGAAAGGGACATTGACAGGATGCGTACTCTACGTTTCATTTATTCCACTGATGACACCAACTGTGTAGAGCAGCTAAGGATGTGTAGAGCTCCTTTCATGCAACTCTGTGACCTGTTTCGGGCTAGGGGGTTACTTAGGGATAGTATTCACAGTCCCATTGAAGACCAGGTTGCTTGTTGTTTGCATATAGTTGGGCATAACCAGAGGTTTAGGGTGGCAAAACTCACTTTCAAGAGGTCAATTGAGACGATTAGTAGGTATTTCCAAGAAGTGTTGTTTGCAATTGGGGAATTGCGTGAGGAGATGATCCGACCGCCTGCTACCTCTGTCCATCCTAAGATTTTGGGTAGTAGAAGATGGTATCCATACTTCAAGGTTAGGAACCTGCTGCATATGTTATCTGTATACATTTTATTTGGTTGTACTTGCTGAAGTTGTTTGATAAATTAATGTTTGCATCGCTATTTAGGACTGTATTGGTGCTATTGATGGCACACATGTGTTGGCTAGAGTACCTGTTAAGATGAGAGCTGCTTTTATGGGAAGGAAGCATACTACTACTCAGAATGTGCTTGCTGCTGTTGATTGGGATTTAAATTTTACTTATGTGCTTGCTGGGTGGGAGGGTTCAGCTCATGATGCACTTATTCTGAGGGATGCTCTTGAAAGGCCTCATGGGTTAAGGGTGCCACCAGGTAGAAGCATGATCACTTGCATTTTGTGTTCATTCATCATTGCACTTTGTCACTCATCATTGCACTAACTTAGTGATTGTTAAAAAATAGGAAAATTCTACCTTGGGGATGCTGGTTATGCATGCAGACCTGGATTCCTTCCACCATACAGAGGCACAAGATACCATCTCAGGGAATATGGTAGTGGAAATCATCCAACCAACCAAAGGGAACTGTTTAACCTTAGGCATTCTTCCCTTAGGGTTATTGTTGAAAGAGCTTTTGGTGCATTGAAGAATAGGTTCAAAATCTTGTACAACAAACCTTTTCATCCCTACAAGACCCAAGTGAAACTTGTCTTAGCATGCTGCATCCTTCACAACTGGATACTTAGACATGGTCATGATGCACATGTTCCTCCTGAAGCTGATTGGCCTCCAAATACTGGTTCTGGGGAAGGTGCTGGGGATATTGCGCATGATAACAACACCTGGTCACAAGCCAGGGATGAAATGGCTGCACAAATGTGGGCCAACAGGGGATCCTCACGCACTTGATGTTGTTGGCTTGTATGGTTGCACTGTTTAGGCTGATCATGACACTTGTCTTTAAATTCTGATGTAGTTGTACTGCTAAGTTTGCACAATGATGATGTAATGCTATTCTGAGACTAGTTGGTACTCTGTAATGATTTTATGTTGGTACTCTGCAATGATTTATGACCTCTAGCTGTTGGCATATTCTGAGATGTGTGGTACTCTGCAATGATTATGTTTGCTGCTCATATAACTGAGATGTGTGGTACTCTGCAATGATATTATTTTGCTGCTAAAAAACTGAGACTTGTGACCCTGCAATGATTTTATTTGTTCTGTTATCTTGCCTTTTCTGGTGCACTTGATGAGGATTTATGCTACACTTGATATGATGATTTATGCTACACTAGAAACTGAGACTGTTGGTACTTAGCAATGATGAGTTGCTGTTTTCTCTGATCATGACCTGTTTTCTGCATTTCTACTCCTTTTTTAAATATGCATTAGGCAATGGGAGAATGGGGTGCTAACATGGGGGGGCAAGGTTTGGATGACAGCCAAGCAAGTCAGGTTGGGAACTCTAGCCAGGCCACAAGTTTTGCAGCTCAAGGAGGCAGTGCTGGTGCTAACTCAAAGAGTGCCATGCGCTGGACACCAGTAATGTCAGGATTTGTGTTGAGGAGGTTTGTAGAACTTGTTGGCCAAGGTGTGAAGACAGACAAAGGCTTCAAAGAGGTTCATGTCAATTCTGTTGCAAGGAACTTGAGTGAGTTCACTGGACAGGAAGTGACTGGCACTCAAGTGTACAACCATCTAAGGAAGTGGCGCCAGAGATGGGTCAAGGTGGTCAGGCTGAAGGACCTCAGTGGGGCACTCTGGGATGAGAACACCTACACAATCTTACTGGATGATGAGCATCTGATGGGACACACAAAGGTGAGTCAAATGTTGTTTTTCTTTTGATCATCTTGATGACTATGTTGCTTGCTGGTTTTGATGAAACTGACCTTGTTTTTGACTTTTTTAGGATCACCCCAAGGATGCAGAGTTCCTCAACACACCCATTGAGAACTATTCACAGATGCAGATCATCTTTGGTGCTGGACAAGCCACTGGCAGGTATGCAATGGGTTCCAATGAGCCACTGGGCAATGCTTCTGACTTCACAGATACTGACATTGGAGGGAGTGGGCCTGCTGCCACACAAACACAAGGGACAAGTGCATTTGAGGGTACTCAAGCTACACCTGGGACTGCTACAGCAAGTGCATCAGTGAATGGCAATGGGGCTGGAGCTGCTCAACCTACTGCTGCAACTCAGGGGACAAGTGAGGAACCAGTTAACTTGGGCAAGAGAAGAAGGGCATTGACTGAAGAGGAGATAGGGCTGATGACTGGTCTGACTGGTGCTGTTCACAGGGTGGCAGAGGTGTTCAGGGAGCCTGTCCAGGTGGTTAACAATGAAGTGCATCCTGACTTGTACTCTGCATGCATGGGCACAGCTGGTTTCAGTGAGGACAACCTGATGACTGCATTGACTTATCTGTTGGACAACAAGAGGCAGGGAGAAGGATTTGTGCAGATGTCTGAAGCTCACCGTGTCCTTTGGCTTAGGCAGTTCCTTGCCAAGCTGTTAGTCCGTGACCAAGTTGATGCTTCTGACAGCGAGTAAGGGGTGCAGTGAAGAAACCAGCCAGCAAGTTCATGCATTGCACATCTAACCTTTTTTGACTTAGCATAGGGATGCAGACAGTTCATGGCATCATGATCCTATTGCTGTTGCCCACCATATTTTTGTATAGTGTAGGGCTGCTTGACTTAAACCCTTGGCTTTGATTGCTTGTTGGTGGTGTTGCTGGGTAAGTGCATTGCATTCTTGTATAGTGTAGGGCTGATATTTGACCCTTGGGGATGCTGGTTGGATTCCACTGAGTTGGCAAGCTTGAATACTTTGAACTATCTTGAGCTGTTTGGTTCTGTTTGATTTTTCTGGGTTTTAGATCTGATTATCTAGTAGCAACACATTTTCTGGTTGCTGCTCATTTTTTCAGTTTACTGAGCTAGTACCAACAGTCAGTGATGTTGTTCTTATCTTCCCTCAAGCTTCATGCCCGAATTCACAATGGTAATTGGATTCTACCTTGTTTTGACTACTGCACTTGCTGATATTTCTTTTGTCTGCTTGTTTAGATATGCGCAGCTGGTATGTTGTCTTTCGAGGCAGGAGGCCAGGAGTGTACCATTCATGGGCAGTGTGTCTCCAGCAAGTCGATGCGTTCAAGCATGCATGCTACAGCAGCGACGATACAAGGCAGGAGGCTGAAGCAGCATATCTAGAGTTCAATCCGCCAGACCCAAGTGATATGAATCAGAAGTTGGAAAGGTGTGACAGTGCTTGTAGTTCTCTAGTGAAACCAAAAGCGTTGCCTGTGATAACCTACTGGAGAGAGCTAGTGATACTTGTTCAGTTCGTCTTTATCTTGTATCTGTTGGCTAACGCAAACTATGCCTGACTTGTAATTTCAAGTATGGTAGACTTGTGAAAAAACTATGTTGTACTTACCATTTTATGAATTATGTAATCTATGAGAAATGGAACTTGTTTCAAATTTCACAATTTTCGTAGTTGCCATAATGTTTGTGCCTGTTTGTGAATTTAAATTCATCTCAAACTTCGGCAAATTATATTGCATCGAAGCTTTGGACTTGGTCGCAAATCAGGTTCGCAATTCTCGTTGACGCATGAAAGGGCGAGTCTTTGGCGCCAACTGAACAGACAGCGCGGGAATATGGAAAAAAAAGGCGCCAACGACATCTGGTCATCTCACCGGTAGGAACGCCTCCCTCATACGACACGTCACCAGAAAGGAGCGGTAAGCATCACCAAAGCAGAGCCACGGTCACCGCATCCCTCCCATATGCGGGCTACCAAACACCCAAGCCTGCATCCACCCATACAGTCCAGCCCAACAACCAGGCAACCAATCACCACCTCCACTCAGCCTGGTTGGGCCTCAACCGGGCAACCAAACATGCCGGCCTGCATCAACTCATCCTGGCTCACCTTAGCCTGCATCCGCACAACAGCCTGGCCCAGCCCTATGCGGCCTACCAAACAGGCCCTAAGGGCATTATTTTACCTACCAAGGGCCGGGCCACGCCACGCCAAGTAGATGTACGTAGACTCGTCATGTTTGCATTGGTTGCCTGACTTGGGTCCATTGCCTGGTCCGACTGATGCAACTGGGGCTCTGCAACTTGGCTTGGGACAGAAGTAGGAGGTTACCATCGCGGCTTGGCCTGGCTGCGTTCATGAATCCTGCAGCCCATGCGGGTGGGGAGACGGGTGCAGGGTATAAACGGCATCTGAACCCGGGTGCCCGCTAGGGTTAGAGCTATATTGCTAAGATTCAAAGGATGGCAGGGCCCAAAAACTATAATCATTCAAAAAAAGTTAATGCAAAATATTGAAGTTTAGTGTAAATTTTGGATGGTGGGGGTGAGGTAGGGGTGGGGGGGCTTGGCCCCCTGGCTCCGCCACTGGTTCAGTTGACTAGTTTCGCCTGGTAAGTTATTTTTTCAGTCCATGGTTGACTTCACTAGGAAATGAATATAATAGAATGTTTTTACCATGACACTGATGTAGTTTGGAAATTGATAGATGTACATTTGACTTTATTGCCCGGCCACGATGAATCTACGATTTAGTTGCTTAATTTTCCAAGTGCTTGTGTCTAGTTAACAAGATGGTTGGAGTAATAGAGGACTAGGACATCAGGGTCGGACCTATATCAGGGTTTATTTAGTTTTGGTACGTTGTACATTAGAATTACGAGAACGAAGGGTTGTATTACATAAGAGCATCTCCAACAGCTTTCTTATACCCTCCCTTATCCCCAGAAACTCTCATTTTAAGAGATGTAAATGCTCTAGCAGATATCCTATCTCATATCCTATCCCTAGAATCTTGTAAGGGATATAAGGGCATGAAGAATCAAAGGTGCTTGGAAGAAATCGTTAAAAACATAGTAAGTACATGTTCAGAACTCTTTTTTTCTCAGACACTCACAATGCATGCACACTCACCCCTATGAATGCACATACGTAAACCCTACCCATATGAGCATCTTCGAATACTGAGTGGCAAATCCTTGAGATTGATGTGGTCAAAACTCTCAACCCCTACGACAATGCAAAATAGATGCTGAAATAGGTCCAACTATTTGCTATAAACGTCCTAAACACACCAGGTGCCAACTTTGATATACATATGGCCCCTTCAGAAGTTTCCCTACCCAATTTGGCGGGGATTGGGCCGCGCTGCACCGCCCGCCCCTTCTCTCTTGCTGTGCATGTGATGGCTCGATGAGATGCATGGAACACTGCTTTGAATCACTGCCAAGCTGGGGACTTTGCCGCCGATGCTTGTCACAGTTGGCTTGCTACCTTGCCATGAGAAAAGAATTGGCACATTGGCTGCCTGCCCATAAGCGTGCAAGTCTGGACACGGCCGTCGAGGCTGACAACAGGCTGGTGGACATTTAAGCACGCTGCCCAACGACCGCGATGCATTGCCATGTCAATCAATATCAGAGTATCTCAAGGAAGTCTGGCTAACGTACTTTACATGTGGGAGATGGCGACGTTGCCAGCGTCATGCACCAACTGTGGTGCCCGAGTTGTTGAATGATCCCATGATCTGCTGCGTAACCAAGCCGGCCTGGGAGTGCATGACTCCTGGGTACGCGCGCATTCATCACAACAACAAAAGCCTCCTATAGCGACAGTGTCCAAAATCCCGTAGCAACGGTTTTGAAAGCCGACCGATGCTACAGTAAATGGGGCACTGTACAAGTGAACCACTGCTAAAAATGATTTGTAGCGGCGGGTGACGGCCGCGGTTCACGTTACGGTCCGCGGCTAAAAATGAGAGCATTTGTAGCTGCGGTTCACCCTACGGACCGCAGCTATGAATTAATTTTTAGCCGCGGACCGTATGTGAACTGCGGATACAAAGGACAGGTCATAGAACACAAAACTAGTTCACGATTCTCTTTTTAATCTTATACCATTCTTAAAAAACCGAGTTGGTGGTGGTCATGGTCGTTCGTTGGCATGCCCGCCGGCCTCCAGCCCGTGTGCGCTGGCAAGTGGGCCAGCCGCAAGCCACTCCCGCTCGCGGCTTGCCCGTCGGTCTCGGTAAAAAAATTAAAAAAAATTCGCCCGCTCCTGGCTCGCCTCCCATCCAGATTCGAGCAGCTTCCACCGCCCCCGTCCTGTTCGCGCCGCCAGGCCCTCACCTTGGAGATGTCGGTGGCGGGCCAAGCGTTGCCGTTCCATCCTCACAACGTCGCCGGCGTCACCTTCATCGCCGACAACCCGGCTTCAAGCCCCAAGTCACGCGAGATGGCCGCATCCTGGTCGCTCTCGGCGTCTCGAGCCGGCGGGAAAGGGAGAGCTCGCTGGAGCCGGCGGTGGCTTGGGGAAGTCGTGATTCAATCTCGTCCATGCCGGGGCAACGATATTCGGCACGGCATTAGACGGTGTGGAAGTGCATAGTGATTGCAATTTACAAGCAAGGGTGACGGTGACAGCGGCGTCGAGACAGGATGGTGAATAACAGCAGCCTCCGCGGCTACGACGGCAGTATCCAATCGGATGCAGTACCAAAGTGGCGCAGAGCAGCAACGGTTGAGAGTGGAGACGCTTGTACATTGGAGCCGCCGATGGATTTGACGTTCTGCTCCTCCAGCTCCAATTTTCTGACGCCAAAGAAATCCACCGCGCTGCCTGCAATTTCTGGAAAGTGGAAACAAACGCTTGCCTGCAATTCCGGCCCTCACAGTCACATGGATTCAAGAAATCTTCAGCCCCAAAGGAGAGCCAGGAGCTGAGATTCTTAGAAGCTATAATTCACTGTCATCCAGCAAGTCGATGCGTTCAAGCATGCATGCTACAGCAGCTACGATACAAGGCAGGAGGCTGAAGCAGCATATCTAGAGTTCAATCCGCCAGACCCAAGTGATATGAATCAGAAGTTGGAAAGGTGTGACAGTGCTTGTAGTTCTCTAGTGAAACCAAAAGCGTTGCCTGTGATAACCTACTGGAGAGAGCTAGTGATACTTGTTCAGTTCGTCTTTATCTTGTATCTGTTGGCTAACGCAAACTATGCCTGACTTGTAATTTCAAGTATGGTAGACTTGTGAAAAAACTATGTTGTACTTACCATTTTATGAATTATGTAATCTATGAGAAATGGAACTTGTTTCATATTTCACAATTTTCGTAGTTGCCATAATGTTTGTGCCTGTTTGTGAATTTAAATTCATCTCAAACTTCGGCAAATTATATTGCATCGAAGCTTTGGACTTGGTCGCAAATCAGGTTCGCAATTCTCGTTGACGCATGAAAGGGCGAGTCTTTGGCGCCAACTGAACAGACAGCGCGGGAATATGGAAAAAAAAGGCGCCAACGACATCTGGTCATCTCACCGGTAGGAACGCCTCCCTCATACGACACGTCACCAGAAAGGAGCGGTAAGCATCACCAAAGCAGAGCCACGGTCACCGCATCCCTCCCATATGCGGGCTACCAAACACCCAAGCCTGCATCCACCCATACAGTCCAGCCCAACAACCAGGCAACCAATCACCACCTCCACTCAGCCTGGTTGGGCCTCAACCGGGCAACCAAACATGCCGGCCTGCATCAACTCATCCTGGCTCACCTCAGCCTGCATCCGCACCCCAGCCTGGCCCAGCCCTATGCGGCCTACCAAACAGGCCCTAAGGGCATTATTTTACCTACCAAGGGCCGGGCCACGCCACGCCACGTAGATGTACGTAGACTCGTCATGTTTGCATTGGTTGCCTGACTTGGGTCCATTGCCTGGTCCGACTGATGCAACTGGGGCTCTGCAACTTGGCTTGGGACAGAAGTAGGAGGTTACCATCGCGGCTTGGCCTGGCTGCGTTCATGAATCCTGCAGCCCATGCGGGTGGGGAGACGGGTGCAGGGTATAAACGGCATCTGAACCCGGGTGCCCGCTAGGGTTAGAGCTATATTGCTAAGATTCAAAGGATGGCAGGGCCCAAAAACTATAATCATTCGAAAAAAGTTAATGCAAAATATTGAAGTTTAGTGTAAATTTTGGATGGTGGGGGTGAGGTAGGGGTGGGGGGGCTTGGCCCCCTGGCTCCGCCACTGGTTCAGTTGACTAGTTTCGCCTGGTAAGTTATTTTTTCAGTCCATGGTTGACTTCACTAGGAAATGAATATAATAGAATGTTTTTACCATGACACTGATGTAGTTTGGAAATTGATAGATGTACATTTGACTTTATTGCCCGGCCACGATGAATCTACGATTTAGTTGCTTAATTTTCCAAGTGCTTGTGTCTAGTTAACAAGATGGTTGGAGTAATAGAGGACTAGGACATCAGGGTCGGACCTATATCAGGGTTTATTTAGTTTTGGTACGTTGTACATTAGAATTACGAGAACGAAGGGTTGTATTACATAAGAGCATCTCCAACAGCTTTCTTATACCCTCCCTTATCCCCAGAAACTCTCATTTTAAGAGATGTAAATGCTCTAGCAGATATCCTATCTCATCTCCTATCCCTAGAATCTTGTAAGGGATATAAGGGCATGAAGAATCAAAGGTGCTTGGAAGAAATCGTTAAAAACATAGTAAGTACATGTTCAGAACTCTTTTTTTCTCAGACACTCACAATGCATGCACACTCACCCCTATGAATGCACATACGTAAACCCTACCCATATGAGCATCTTCGAATACTGAGTGGCAAATCCTTGAGATTGATGTGGTCAAAACTCTCAACCCCTACGACAATGCAAAATAGATGCTGAAATAGGTCCAACTATTTGCTATAAACGTCCTAAACACACCAGGTGCCAACTTTGATATACATATGGCCCCTTCAGAAGTTTCCCTACCCAATTTGGCGGGGATTGGGCCGCGCTGCACCGCCCGCCCCTTCTCTCTTGCTGTGCATGTGATGGCTCGATGAGATGCATGGAACACTGCTTTGAATCACTGCCAAGCTGGGGACTTTGCCGCCGATGCTTGTCACAGTTGGCTTGCTACCTTGCCATGAGAAAAGAATTGGCACATTGGCTGCCTGCCCATAAGCGTGCAAGTCTGGACACGGCCGTCGAGGCTGACAACAGGCTGGTGGACATTTAAGCACGCTGCCCAACGACCGCGATGCATTGCCATGTCAATCAATATCAGAGTATCTCAAGGAAGTCTGGCTAACGTACTTTACATGTGGGAGATGGCGACGTTGCCAGCGTCATGCACCAACTGTGGTGCCCGAGTTGTTGAATGATCCCATGATCTGCTGCGTAACCAAGCCGGCCTGGGAGTGCATGACTCCTGGGTACGCGCGCATTCATCACAACAACAAAAGCCTCCTATAGCGACAGTGTCCAAAATCCCGTAGCAACGGTTTTGAAAGCCGACCGATGCTACAGTAAATGGGGCACTGTACAAGTGAACCACTGCTAAAAATGATTTGTAGCGGCGGGTGACGGCCGCGGTTCACGTTACGGTCCGCGGCTAAAAATGAGAGCATTTGTAGCTGCGGTTCACCCTACGGACCGCAGCTATGAATTAATTTTTAGCCGCGGACCGTATGTGAACTGCGGATACAAAGGACAGGTCATAGAACACAAAACTAGTTCACGATTCTCTTTTTAATCTTATACCATTCTTAAAAAACCGAGTTGGTGGTGGTCATGGTCGTTCGTTGGCATGCCCGCCGGCCTCCAGCCCGTGTGCGCTGGCAAGTGGGCCAGCCGCAAGCCACTCCCGCTCGCGGCTTGCCCGTCGGTCTCGGTAAAAAAATTAAAAAAAATTCGCCCGCTCCTGGCTCGCCTCCCATCCAGATTCGAGCAGCTTCCACCGCCCCCGTCCTGTTCGCGCCGCCAGGCCCTCACCTTGGAGATGTCGGTGGCGGGCCAAGCGTTGCCGTTCCATCCTCACAACGTCGCCGGCGTCACCTTCATCGCCGACAACCCGGCTTCAAGCCCCAAGTCACGCGAGATGGCCGCATCCTGGTCGCTCTCGGCGTCTCGAGCCGGCGGGAAAGGGAGAGCTCGCTGGAGCCGGCGGTGGCTTGGGGAAGTCGTGATTCAATCTCGTCCATGCCGGGGCAACGATATTCGGCACGGCATTAGACGGTGTGGAAGTGCATAGTGATTGCAATTTACAAGCAAGGGTGACGGTGACAGCGGCGTCGAGACAGGATGGTGAATAACAGCAGCCTCTGCGGCTACGACGGCAGTATCCAATCGGATGCAGTACCAAAGTGGCGCAGAGCAGCAACGGTTGAGAGTGGAGACGCTTGTACATTGGAGCCGCCGATGGATTTGACGTTCTGCTCCTCCAGCTCCAATTTTCTGACGCCAAAGAAATCCACCGCGCTGCCTGCAATTTCTGGAAAGTGGAAACAAACGCTTGCCTGCAATTCCGGCCCTCACAGTCACATGGATTCAAGAAATCTTCAGCCCCAAAGGAGAGCCAGGAGCTGAGATTCTTAGAAGCTATAATTCACTGTCATCCAGTTCACCGAGAAGCTGGGATTGCCAGCAGCAGTCATCCAATTCATCAAAGTTCTGCTTTGTCATCTCGAAGTTAAGCGCTGTCACAATTCCTTTTACCATTGGCACTATTGTTTTGTCAAGAAAATCTGAGGCCTTTTGTTTGAATGATTTACAATTCCTTTTACCATTGTTCTGGTAATTGCTTCATTGCAAAATGGAATAAGTGTGCCGATGTTTCAAACATGCATTGGTAACACAGTTGAAGTTGTTCTTATCTGTTTTTAGCATAGTAGCTGTAGCACCGGGAAAAAACTTGCAATGAACCAGGTGGGTAGTACTATGCAGGTAGCTAGCTAAAAGAATTGGAGACTAGTACTGATACATACATTTTGTAAAAAAGAAAAACCCGACTTGGTGCCTGAGATTCTTTCTTTAGTTCTTGCTTCAGGAATGTCCTTTTTATTTTGCAGAACCATGGGATGCTGAGGATGGATCTAACATTAATCACTTATAATTAGATCATGTTTATGTGACCAGACACTCAATAAACACTTGCCATGTTTTTCTTCGACAGTGTATTGAACTTATGATGATCGTTTGTTGATCCACCTTTTTGGATGGATGCCCAAGATATTTTGAGTTTATTCGACTTGATTTCAATGCACTTGGTTCGGTGCAAAATTTTCACTCTTGTAGACATAGACCATTTTCTTCCTCAATGTGACTGATATACTTCCAATTGAAAATAATTGTCCGTGGCAGAGCACGGGCATCGAACTAGTCCGGAGTTAAAATTTGTAAGTAGTATTTCTTTCACATCCGAACTCCAAATTTGATGATTCTTTTTTCTATATTTTTCTAAAATCATGCTCTTTCATGTAATAATGTATGTTCGCATGTTTACTGCCATATATTTATATTTTTTCATATGACTTGTTTTCATTAATTTTTATATTATTAATATAGTTATTTTCAAACGAGTTCTTTATAACAATTGCTAATGTTACATTGTATTTTCTTATATTAAGATATAAGTAAGCTTGTGTCTAAATTTATGGCTCATACGATTTAGAAAAATGTTCTAAGTGATGCAAACTTCAATGTTGCACTTAAGTTGTATGAAACTATAAGAGAGATGTGTTCATTTATGAACAATGTATAATCCCAATTTATTGAAATCATTTGAAATTTCTATGGCAAGCTTATAAAACCAAAATATATTGTCATGCCAATATATGGAATGTTCTGTCAAAGGTTTGATATTATTATAACTATTTCTATGGTAATTTGGAAACAAAACAATTGATTGTCCATAACAAACAATTGAATTTTCATTTCATTTTTCATCTCTCTCGGTAACGGGATATTATGGAACATATAAGCCTGAATATAAGAGTTTGCATTTGTTTGAATCATTTTCAAGGTACTTATAGTTCAATTTTGAAATTATTACTGATAAACGTACAAGCTCAATTACTTATAGGTCATTTAAACTATAGTAAATAGTAAATAAGCTCAATCAAAACTGATACTCCTATTCCACAACTCATAAGTAGTCTAATACAAGTAAAAATATAACGTTACATAAGTATAATGGTTTTACGAATTATTTTCCAAAGGTACACTAATTAGTTGAAAATGTATAAAGAAAAGAAAAGAGAAAATCCATGGTACTAGGCTGGCTGGGCCTGGCATACTACAGTATAGTCGGGCTTTAGGCCTTTTTGGGCCACACAACTTCTCTCATGACCGTCGGATGAACGCATCCGACGGCTATCCTCTCTTCTTGCTTTAATATTAGCGCATAAACCCTAGCCTCCAGCCCCGGTTCCCATTTCCTATCTTCCCTTCACCTTCTCTCGTGTCTGGCTCGGCAGCGCACTGCCCTCTCCTTCGTCGATGGAGGATCCGGCTCGGCGGCGCGGCTCCCTCCTTCGTCGACGGCGGATCTGGCTCGGCGGTGCGGCTCCCTCCTTTGTCGACGGCGGTCCGGCTAGGCAGCGCGGCCCCCTCTCTCATAGACGGCAGATCTGGGTCGGCGGTGCGGCCCCTTCCCTTCTCCGACGACAAAGACACTGCGCCCCTCTCCATCCCCTTCACCGCGACCATGGCGACATGATCCGCGACCTCGGCGACCAGTGGTGGCGGATCCAGCTCAGCGGCGCGGCACCCTCCTTCGTTGACGGCGGCCGGTGGTGCAGCGCCACCTCGACGATGGCAACTGCGGCGATGACCTTCCCGATCACATGGCAGCGGCGACCCGGCCCCCTCCTCACTCTCCCTCGATGGTGTGGTGGTGGCGGCCCGTCCACTTCCTCTTCTTCCCCGACGTGGCAGCGGCGGCCCGGCACTCTACTCCCCCTCCCTGATGGCGCGACTGTTGATACTTCTTACGGTCACAGATAATTCCGCAAGCGCACGGAGTACCGTTGTAGCACTTCACCTGGGAGTATTCCAAGGTATTGTATTTGTTTTCCCCAAAGAACGGAGGTAATATGCAACAAGGTTAGTTTTACCCAAGGACAACAAGAGCTATAGCAGTTTAGACTCGAGAGGGTAACTGTATTCTAGTACTCTCTACTTCTAGCAGCACTCAAGCTCTATTTGCTTACTTCGGGCACTGGTTTAGGCTTGGTCTGCCAAGCCACGCCAGCCTGTAGCTCTACGACGTACCCGAACATTGAGGATTACGAAAGGACGAACAGGGCTGTCACCACCTGCCGCCTACCTCTACAAACCGTGGAGACGCGGCAAACACAGGTAACCTCTAGCCTAGACACCACGTCTATGCTATCAATTACTACTCTAACCTCGGCCTAGAACTGATTTAGAAAGCTAGAGCACACCTTGCAGAGCGATGATCCCGTAAGCAAATATAACAAGAGCAACAACTAAAAGATAAAGATTGCTAAAAGACAATCACCACGTATAATCATAAAGTATATGATCAGATGCCAATATCCAAAGATGAACAAAGAACTAAGAACAAGAATTAGCTATGAACTAGAACTATGAACTAGCACTACACCCCTCTTGGATCTTGCCCTCTCCACTATTCTACTAATCTACAAGAGGCCCTAGGCCTTTAGGAATAGGAGTGTTGCTCTCTTCTTGTGTTTCTTGTGTGTCTTGGAGGAGAGGGGGTACCCCTTTATTTATAGACCTGGAAGGTCAGCAACTTGAGGCGGTTCCAGAGGTCGGTGGCATTAATTGCAGGTGGAACCAACCTCCTGAAGTCAGTTGCAAACCGCCATAAGAAGATGGGCCAGGGGCCTCACGGGCAGGTCGGCCGACCTGGCCTGGGCCCCACTGGGCCTGGTCTTTCTCAGGTCTGCTCCTCTGGTTGTCTACTTCCTTGATCTGCTTGCATTGTGTAGACTTGAGGCTTTATTCTCTAGTTTTGGGCTTTTGGGGTGTAGTCTTTATTCCGGAGAAAATTCCGTTGATGTGAAGTCCATGGTTTGTGCTTCCTTTTCCCCGTTTTCTTATGGATTGCACCTGCACTCATAGATATACCAAGACTAGTGGAATTTGTTAGTAATAAGCCCTACTTCTACTCTTGGTGTTGAATTTTGGTTATAAAGTGCAGATAGTTAACGGTAAAAGATATGCTATAAGGACCGTAAACAGCGGCACGACCTTGCCCCGTCCTCTCTCCATCAAGGCGCCGCAGCGGCGGATCTACGGCCGGCGGCATCCTGTAGGGCCGGTTGGGCCCAGCGTGGTCTCTTTTTTATTTTATTTTTGTAAATCCTCTTTAGCGGCGGTGATGGCCGAATCCGCCGCTACAAATATTTTTTTAACGGCGATTTTGCCAACCTGCGGCTACAACTCCCGATTTCTAGCGACAGATGTGTTGCGGCGGACCGGTCAGTCCGCCGCTATATTGGTTTCTCACCCGTCGCTACAGAGCATCTCTGTTGTAGTGCATGTACGTATTTTCTCCTATGGCTCGCTATGCGCTGGCGCTGACGCCTGGCATTGCTGTCCGGCATCGACACGTACGGCCGACGCAGCTGCCTGTCTCATAGCGGCGCCGGCGCCGTTCCTGCCCTCGCATGCTTTGTGCCACGACGCCAGTTTCCCAGTCGCCACTTCTAAACGCCGCGGGGAAGCACTCGACGGCCATCGTGGTCCTGTGCCGCGTGATGCTCCCGGCGAGCCTGGCGATGGTCCTGTGCCGCGCGACGGCCATCGTGGTCCTGTGCCGGCGTGCCTCATGACTGCCTCCAGACAGCCGTTTGCTCAGCGGACACCATGAGATGATCTCTTGAAACAAACATCTCCTCGACCGGCGGCCCGGCGCGTCCTGTGTCATCGCAGCCGAAGCTTTTGTTCAACACCAGGATGCTGTAACAAGTTCTGCGCTCGGGACGAGAGCCAGATGCGGCGCCACGGCTAGTGCGTCATGCTCGCCGTTTCCTTGACATCCCTAGTGGCTGACAAACAAGGCGCGACGCCGGGGCATGCCCTGACCTGCCTGCGCCGGTCGGCCGTACACGTCCGCCAGTGTTCCGTGCGTCGCGCGTGGCTCGGCTCCGACCACGAGCGTGGTGTACCGTACCCGCGCCTCCCCGGCAACAGAGAGCCCGCGGCGGTAGTGCACGGACGCGAGGGGGAGGCCGAAGACGACGAATCCAGTGGCGGCGCGACCTCTGGCGCCGGCGCGTGGACGCAACGAGAAGGCGGCGAACGACGAAAGCTCTGCTCTGGCGGACGAGTGGACGACAACGAGACAACGCTCTCTTCTTAGTTCTTACCAGTGCTCAGCAGTGTCAAACATGGCCCTTGGATTTCACGCGCATCCCTCGTATTTGTTGTTGGAACCCAGGGACTCTCACTCACGAACGAACGCAATTGGAGCTCAAGCACTACCAGCAATGGCGCACACGAACGCAAGACAAGAATGTATTTTGGGCGACGAACGCCGTGGCCACGTGTACGGCCTGTATCTTGGCTATTATTGCTGGAACTCAACTCAAACTGACACGGAGATTACAGCAAGCTTTATAGCCATGGAAACGCACACACATCCATCTGTCCGATCGCCACGCGCATGAACGCTTCTTCTCAGCGACCCCGAACTCCTCGCCACGAGCCATTGCTCTCCACGGGACTCGGTGTCCAGGCTGACTGTGACCTTGTGCATGCTGCTTCCGCCTTTGTCACCACACGTCAAAGCCTCGCCATCAACTGAAATGCAACTCCATAACAATCTCGCCAGGCCTTGGCACACACCATCGTCTGGCTTGACTCCAACCTGAACACAAGTGCACACACACACGTGCCCAGCCCCAATGTGACCTAGACCGACATGGTGAACGCGAACGTGAGCACAAACTCACACACCACCAGGACACACGCACCTACGCGTTACAGGCTCAGAAATACGCACACCATCATGCGCCACACACACACGCACTGTAACACCCAGATTTTCAAATAATTTAAATTAATTCAAATATCAATACAATCCATATTTTGGTAACTAAAATTTCTCTAAGTCCAACGTGCATCATGTTGTTTGCTCGCATTTGTGTGGCAAAAAGAATTTAAACTCGCTAGCAGTTCGTGTACGATGGACATATAGGCAGGCCACAAAATTCCAACCGTTTCTTTCCTTCTTTCTGGTATGCAGGTCGTGAAACAATATATGGCAAAACTGCCATATTCTTCATTGCCGCTAATCAATTATATTAATTCCTCATTAGAGCGTGTCCCCTTTCTATGGAAACTTCTCCTATTCCTTCCATCGTTCAAGCAAAACAGCAGCGCTGCCTCTGTTTCATCTTCCTGTTCCTTTCGCCCAAGAGAAAGCCCAAGAGAAAAACCAGCCGGCGCCGTCTCCGGGTAAGTCGATGCCGTGCTTCGTCGCCGTGAATCACCGTGGATCCATGCTGATCCCTTGATCCCTGCTCTCGAATCATAGGGCAACCAGAGGATCACGGAGCCAATCACCGTCGCCTCGCCGCCCGATAAATTAATCACGTCCTCGACGAGCACCTTTGAGCAGCGCCGCCTTTCACTGTCGCCATCGTGGTTGCCGCGCACCCATGGTCCTCTTTCTAGTAGCTGATCGCCGGTCGACACCGCGGGACAGCCACGACACCTCGACGACCAGAAGAAACTCGCCTCCGATGCTAGTTGAAGCCTGATCCTCGACGAACGCCAACAACCTCGGGAGCACGTCCAGAGCCGTCCCTGCTGTCACGGCAACGCGGTGAGAACTCCAGGCCAGTCCCTTTTATTTACGCTGCCTTTCGATCATCGAGTTTTGCAGACCGTAGGACAGGTTAGTGAGTCTCCTGGAGTTTGATGTCGCAGCCATGATATTTCTGTGTATACTTGTTCAAGCTCGTGAGTAGACCTGCTAGTTTTTCTAGGATCCTTGCATGCCCCTCCGTTGATTGCTAATCACATCAATCTCTGATAGCCTTTTCATGTATAAAAATACATTAATTCCTGTTGCTCGTCAGCATGTTGCCGGTCTTCAAGATACTCTGCTTTCTGTATGAAACAGAGTACACGGCGTTACTGTAGCAGTTCCAGAAATCCTTGTTTAACTTGTTTTTCTCATATCTTTTTCATACGAACTCCGTTTCGGACGATTCTTGCGATCACACGACCGTTACAACGTAGGCTTTCTGGTGGTATGATTGTTTTACTGTGTTTCTTCTGTTTTGTTCTGTTTTCTCAGTGTTTGTTGTTTGCTTGTCGATACGATTCTGTGGACAGATTCTATTCAAGAGTCGGCACTGAATATCGAGACGATCAGAACTTTGAAGCATTTGAGCAGCAACCAGGCAAGTGCCGTTGACCATACTGAACCCATCTTAGGACTAGATTTTTATTTTGCATGCATGTCTTAAATTGGAATCCCATAATATGGTTTACAAGTTATTTCCTTATTATTCCTTGAAGCTGTTGATGAGTAGTATATAGGTCTGGGTAGCTTATTTGCTAGTGCTGTCAGTGGTGGGTTCATGGGGTATCTTAATTTGACTAATTATATACTGAACATAATTCATAGGATGGTAATGGTTTATAGAGACTTGGAGATTAGGGAACCTTGGCAGGATGGTATGTTTGGTTTGGTGCCGTCGTGCACGAGAGCTCGGTTTGTGCTAGTGCCTGCCATAGGTTCTAAGGACCGGTTCATGGAGCATGTAACCCGGCTTAACAGCGCAGCCGTAGGACTTATATGGGTACAACCTGGCTAATTACTTGGATATCCTCTTCTTCTCTGTACACACCATCCGGTGGCCTAGTGGCGCAAGAGGGGGCTTCTGCAGCGGAGGTAAAATGGACTCCATATGCTGTTAGCGGTGGAACCTTAGCGGGTGTCTACAGGTTGAGAGGATCCTTGGAAAGGCCTTGTAGTGTGACACTGGCTACACACCCCAGAAGTGTGAAGCAAAACGGGAAACACGACTCATGGGGAACGTGCGCGAACTCTGCAGAGATTCAAACTGTCATGACAGCCGTGCTCACGGTTAAGAGCGGCCTGGACTTATTCATGATCAGTGGGGGCTTGGCGGGCTGGTTCGTTGGTAATCGGATTGGGATCCGATGAGTTCTTTCCTTGTCGGTTCAGTTCTGCTGGAGAGATGACACACCTAGTAATTAGGATGCTTTGAGTCTAGGTTTGCATATAGCAGTAAACCCGAGTCGAGCCTTTCTTGCTTATAGCCAACATGTCATACATTCCCACACTTGCTGAGTACTTTATGTACTCACGTGAGCTTTTTCCCTCTTTTTGTCATATATTGCTGCTCAGACGATGGAGGAGAAGCGGAGTACAACGACGACAACTTTGACCCGGACGCTTCGTACTAGGTTGGCGCTCCCCCGGACAACACCTGTGGAGATGGAAGACACGCTTCATTTTATTGCTGCATATGTAATTTTCTTTTAGACCTACGGGTCCTTATGTATCGAATATTTAACGTTTACTTGGCTTGTAATAATGATATTTCACAATTTGTCAACTACATGTATGGTTAACTGATCCTGGCATACATGTGGATTTACATTCGGTTATTTTCTTTGAACCGGGTGTGACAAAGTGGTATCAGAGCCGAGGTTGTCCGTAGGACACGAGCCTAGGTAGAAATGGTCGTTATAAGGATTATTTTCGCATTCAAAACTATTTTGAAAAAAAAAATGCTTTATTGCTCTTCTCCCGCTTGCTTCATTGATTTATTTACTTTGTTTGGAGCTTACAATCACTATATTTGTTCTGTTTATGAAAAGTATTACAAAGTTGTTCATTTCTCTGTTTAAAATCTTGCAAAACTGTCACTTGCTTATCTCTTGCTGTTTTCTTTTCTAAAAGAAAAAAAAAATAGATGACACGTATGCACGAGCATCGAGGCCATCTACGGAGGTACTAGTTTGCGCCAAGAGAACATGATATGCAGTGGTGCCGCAAGATTTTCAAGAACTGCTTTGTGGGTGCTTACACTTCAGGTCAAGCTATCAAGCACCTTGACAGTTCCATGGACGTGATGATTGTTGGTCAGGAGCAAAGGCGCTGATGAAGCTGCATTACATCGAAGACCAGTGACACATGCGGATGCTACATTGAAGGCTGCTAGAGGGTGCTAGAAGGGAGCGTCGACAATGAGCAGTGCTCCGACCACAACACTCGGACAACCACCTCTTCACCGTGCGGCCTGTCGTCTGCCAACTCTTGATCCAGAATCGCTCACATGTCAACGCTCTCCCTGACGCTGCGAGTTCAAAGTCATAGGAGTCACCCATCTAGAGTTGTATTATGCAAATGTTCTTAGCATCTTTAGCATCGCTTTAGATAGTACGTCGTGTTGAACTCTTGTTTGCTCCTGTGTGGTCTGGTTGGACCCTTGTTTGCTTTTAAAATTTGTTTGGTGTGCTGATACAACCATGGAACGCCTCGGCAACTTGTCCATGGCTGTATCATTTGCTTGTCAGTACAATCCATCCATCGTTTAAAGTTTCATTGATGCATATAGTTGGGAGTCCTATTTATCTTAGATCTTTTACTAATGCCACCCCAGCTGTCGGTTCTACATTCCACAATTGAAGAAATGCTTCAGAGCAAGAGCAAATGCCAATAGAGGACCTGGATGTTCATAAGGATCTTTCTTATTTTATTTGAGCATCCTGTGAAGATCATTGAGACATCCGAACATGTTACTCGGAACAAGAGAATTTGTATGTGCAAAGTGCAGTGGAAACATCATTTGGAAGCCACTTGCTAGGGAGAAGAAGACTTGAAGACTGAGCTGCCCGATCTTTTCTCTTAGGCTTCTAAATCTCGAGGGCGAGATTCATTCTAAGGGGGGTAGATTTGTAACACCCAGATTTTCAAATAATTTAAATTAATTCAAATATCAATACAATCCATATTTTGGTAACTAAAATTTCTCTAAGTCCAACGTGCATCATGTTGTTTGCTCGCATTTGTGTGGCAAAAAGAATTTAAACTCGCTAGCAGTTCGTGTACGATGGACATATAGGCAGGCCACAAAATTCCAACCGTTTCTTTCCTTCTTTCTGGTATGCAGGCCGTGAAACAATATATGGCAAAACTGCCATATTCTTCATTGCCGCTAATCAATTATATTAATTCCTCATTAGAGCGTGTCCCCTTTCTATGGAAACTTCTCCTATTCCTTCCATCGTTCAAGCAAAACAGCAGCGCTGCCTCTGTTTCATCTTCCTGTTCCTTTCGCCCAAGAGAAAGCCCAAGAGAAAAACCAGCCGGCGCCGTCTCCGGGTAAGTCGATGTCATGCTTCGTCGCCGTGAATCACCGTGGATCCATGCTGATCCCTTGATCCCTGCTCTCCAATCGTAGGGCAACCAGAGGATCACGGAGCCAATCACCGTTGCCTCGCCGCCCGAGAAATTAATCACGTCCTCGACGAGCACCTTTGAGCAGCGCCGCCTTTCACCGTCGCCATCGTGGTTGCCGCGCACCCATGGTCCTCTTTCTAGTAGCTGATCGCCGGTCGACACCACGGGACAGCCACGACACCTCGACGACCAGAAGAAACTCGCCTCCGATGCTAGCTGAAGCATGATCCTCGACGAACGCCAACAACCTCGGGAGCACGTCCAGAGCCGTCCCTGCTGTCACGGCAACGCCGTGAGAACTCCAGGCCAGTCCCTTTTGTTTACGCTGCCTTTCGATCATCGAGTTTTGCAGACCGTAGGACAGGTTAGTGAGTCTCCTGGAGTTTGATGTCGCAGCCATGATATTTCTGTGTATACTTGTTCAAGCTCGTGAGTAGACCTGCTAGTTTTTCTAGGATCCTTGCATGCCCCTCCGTTGATTGCTAATCACATCAATCTCTGATAGCCTTTTCATGTATAAAAATACATTAATTCCTGTTGCTCGTCAGCATGTTGCCGGTCTTCAAGATACTCTGCTTTCTGTATGAAACAGAGTACACGGCGTTACTGTAGCAGTTCCAGAAATCCTTGTTTAACTTGTTTTTCTCATATCTTTTTCATACGAACTCCGTTTCGGACGATTCTTGCGCTCACACGACTGTTACAACGTAGGCTTTCTGGTGGTATGATTATTTTACTGTGTTTCTTCTGTTTTGTTGTGTTTTCTCAGTGTTTGTTGTTTGCTTGTCGATGCGATTCTGTGGACAGATTCTATTCAAGAGTTGGCACTGAATATCGAGACGATCAGAACTTTGAAGCGTTTGAGCAGCAACCAGGCAAGTGCCGTTGACCATACTGAACCCATCTTAGGACTAGATTTTTATTTTGCATGCATGTCTTAAATTGGAATCCCATAATATGGTTTACTAGTTATTTCCTTATTATTCATTGAAGCTGTTGATGAGTAGTATATAGGTCTGGGTAGCTTATTTGCTAGTGCTGTCAGTGGTGGGTTCATGGGGTATCTTAATTTGACTAATTATATACTGAACATAATTCATAGGATGGTAATGGTTTATAGAGACTTGGAGATTAGGGAACCTTGGCAGGATGGTATGTTTGGTTTGGTGCCGTCGTGCACGAGAGCTCGGTTTGTGCTAGTGCCTGCCATAGGTTCTAAGGACCGGTTCATGGAGCATGTAACCCGGCTTAACAGCGCAGCCATAGGACCTATATGGGTACAACCTGGCTAATTACTTGGATATCCTCTTCTTCTCTGTACACACCATCCGGCGGTCTAGTGGCGCAAGAGGGGGCTTCTGCAGCGGAGGTAAAATGGACTCCATATGCTGTTAGCGGTGGAACCTTAGCGGGTGTCTACAGGTTGAGAGGATCCTTGGAAAGGCCTTGTAGTGTGACCCTGGCTACACACCCCGGAAGTGTGAAGCAAAACGGGAAACACGACTCATGGGGAACGTGCGCGAACTCTGCAGAGATTCAAACTGTCATGACAGCCGTGCTCACGGTTAAGAGCGGCCTGGACTTATTCATGATCAGTGGGGGCTTGACGGGCTGGTTCGTTGGTAATCGGATTGGGATCCGATGAGTTCTTTCCTTGTCGGTTCAGTTCTGCTGGAGAGATGACACACCTAGTAATTACGATGCTTTGAGTCTAGGTTTGCATATAGCAGTAAACCCGAGTCGAGCCTTTCTTGCTTATAGCCAACATGTCATACATTCCCACACTTACTGAGTACTTTATGTACTCACGTGAGCTTTTTCCCTCTTTTTGTCATATATTGCTGCTCAGACGATGGAGGAGAAGCGGAGTACAACGACGACAACTTTGACCCGGACGCTTCGTACTAGGTTGGCGCTCCCCCGGACAACGCCTGTGGAGATGGAAGACACGCTTCATTTTATTGCTGCATATGTAATTTTCTTTTAGACCTACGGATCCTTATGTATCGAATATTTAACGTTTACTTGGCTTGTAATAATGATATTTCACAATTTGTCAACTACATGTATGGTTAACTGATCCTGGCATACATATGGATTTACATTCGGTTATTTTCTTTGAACCGGGTGTGACACGCACACCATGGCTGAACAAGGTCCTTGATTTCTTTGTTGGGCAGCATAGAATGAGCCAGCGACGGAAGGTCGTTGGATGCGGGATGGACGAGCGCACTGCACAATCTCGTTCTAAATTTAGGGGGTGAACTACTATGATGCTATATTACCTCAATACATTGTTTCTATAATGCAACTTATTTTGCAAGCCAATATTTTTTCTAGAATATCCTCTGTACGTATTTTATTTAAATAAGAAGAGAGAAAACTACAACTGAGTCACACATGAAAATCCCATCTAACCCAAGTTCGACCCTCATCACAAGACCACAATCCGGAGCATGAAGGGATTTAGGACATACAGCATGACAGGGGACGATCAAGTGTAAATAAAATCTTGGACTATACAGTGTGAACAGAAAGAAACGTTATGTTAAACATGGATATATGACATACTATGGTTATACATATTATAGATTACATGTCAAACACTTCATATATTTGAGTACTTTAAAGTAAAAGTGAACAATGTAAATATGATAATACGAGATGTGGCATGATGATGACCATGGATGTGTTTTTCTAAAAAAAATATCAAACAATTAAGGAGATAATTTACCCATCAAAATATGACATCATTTTTAAATGCATACACCATCAAGTGCTTGTCCATTGATCAATAAAAAAGATCAAACTCACAAACAATGGGTAGGTACAACAACACTACAAACTTGTATAGTGTGTTCTTGTCAATATCTTTATCCAACATTATTTTTGTTATTTTGATTCGTATTTCAAAATACAAACTTGTATAGATTTTGCATATGTGGTCCACATTTGATGATTCTTTTTTCTATAATCTTCGTAACATTATCTCTATCAAGTGGAATCTTTGTATGCAAACTTCTCTAGTTCATTTTTGTACTGATCAATCAATACACTAATGGTCACTATTCACCCTTATATTCACTTTTTTGTTAATCTCCAACCAACTTGAATTTTTAAGTATTTTTTTGTGTGGATGTACAACTTCTACATCTCTACACGTACGAACTTTGTCCAATTTTTTTTGGCACTTACACTCATGTAAGTTTGAATTGCTCCTCATTTGTCTCAAAAGCTCATAACTTCTATATTGTTTAGTAAATTTTGAACACACATTCATGCAAACATTGTTGAAAAAATTCCCCAGAATTTGTAAAGGTTGGTATTGACTTGGAACAGCTCGACACCAAAATTGAGTTCATAATTCAATATATTTTTCGAGATAAAAATTGCAAAAACTCACCTTTCCTTTGTTTTTTTGTTACACTCAAAGTATGATGCTTTTGGAACTCAAATCTGATATACACATATAATATATCTGTCCTATGCTATTGTAATTTTGTTACACTCAAAGTATGTCCTAAGCTATATGTAACACTATAAAAAGAATAAATTTAAACAACAAAAATAGGCCTTCAGTATTGTGTACCCTAGATAGCAAATAACTTATAAGTTATCTTATAAGTTCCTTGGAAAATGAAAAACATACCGCCAATTGAAGACATTGTTCCTTAATTGCAAAATATAGTTACTTATAAGTTATCTTATGATTTATGATAAATTAGTAAGAAACCAAAATCTTCTTTAAATACAAGATGAAGATGAATTTACTGATACATCTTGTGTACCCTAGATAGCCTGAATTTGATTATGGTTAGTCAAAATCAACGAAAGTGTGACTTTTGATTCCTATATATAATGCCCACTCTATGATTGAAAGTCCTCATCAAAGTTTACCTCAGATTGAATTGTTTGAGCTATATATAATTAAAAAATAGAAGATAATAATTGATAATAAGCAGCTAAGGTAAAAACAAAGGAACGAGTATAGATGGTCAATGGGTTTGGGCCGGGCCAAAATTCCGGGGTCCCGCGCTGGCCCATTGAACCCGGTCCAGTTTGCCAACGAGACACAACATTATCAGACCTCTTGCCGTGTCCAGCCTCCGTTCGTCCCATCCCTCGTGTAGGGCATGGCGCCGCCTCCCATGGTGCGGCGGTCACGGACCCCGCGCTGCCTCCGCCGCCGCCGTCGCTGCGCCCCGCCGCATCTGACGGACGACATCACAAACGAGATTCTCCTCCGCTTCCCGCCCGACGACCCCGCGTGCCTCGCCCGCGCCTCTGCCGTCTGCCGGACTTGGCGGCGCATCCTAACCGAGCGCACCTTCGCCGGCCGCTACGGCGCGTTCCACCGGCCGCCGCCGCTTGTCGGCGTCTTCCGCCACCGTGCTCCCAACTTCACCGGCTTCGTCCGCACCACCACGTCCTTCCAGCCGACCATCGGCCGCAAGGCGCGGGACATGCTCGTGTTGGACTGCCGCCACGGCCGCGTCCTGCTGTACGACCGCTCCCGCTCCGGCGAACTCGTCGTCTGGGACCCCACCACCGGCGACCAGCACCGTCTCCCAACGGATTTTAGATGGTTTAGGGGCTATTTGGTTTCCTGCATAAGGGTCTTGCCAGGCTTCAATAGTGCAGGAAAACACCTTTTTTATATGTTTGGTTGCCTGCACTAAAAACTAACCATGCTCCAGTTATGCAAAAGGTGGTCTCTAGCCTGCGTCGCTGGAAACGCCCAAATTTCTCGTCTCCGCTAAGCCTGGCTTGCACAATGCATCCCGTGCCCACGTGAAAAGATTCCTCTCACCTCCCATGCCTCACCGCCCCCTCGTGATTCTTCAGCGCCAGAGTCGTCTGAGTTCGCCGTCGTGTTCGTACATCAGCGGCGCGCAGCCCCGTCGTTGACTCCCCGTCCCACGCAGCCTTGAGCAACAGACTCGCCGATGTAGGCACGGCGCTGCTGTGAACGGGAAGGTGCCACACCCGACCATGGCCTGCCCGCACCTTCACCCGGCCGCGCCGCCCCGCGCCCTGGCCCATGCCTGCCGCCGCCGCCGCCTGAACCCGCTTCCCAGCAGGCACAACGCCGGGCGAGCTGCCGCTTCTCCGATCAAGCGCAGGCACGGCGCCGGGCAAGCCGCCCTCTTCTACAGTCGGGCGCCAACGCGGCGCCCTTCTCCAGTTGCGTGGACACGGCACCTCATGGTGGGCGGCGGTGGTGCCGGGTCCCCCGCCGAGTTGGAGCACCTCGCCCGCCTCGCGCTCCAGTGAAAGCTATGCAATAATGCAACAGCGTAGGTGGAGTGTGAAATTGACTAAACAGGTGTGATTAGAGGCTCCATGAGGTGTTCGAATTGCAAGGAATTGCTGCACAGATCAGAGTCTATGGAGATCCAATTTTGGAGCCGCATGGATGGAACCCGGCAGCCTTCGAAGCTTGGCTGCGGGCTATTACAGAGATGGATTTTTTTTCTCTGTATGCTACTCGTGGATGAGGATCGATCGGAGAGGATAAGGTCAATTTTGTGAAACAGTATTCTCGTGGGACCCATGTGTATGTGCCTTGTACAAAATCTATTATTTAGTATTTGAAGAGAAAAAGAAGCCACCACGTTCGCTCTCAAAGCTTTGTGAAACAGTATTCTCGTGGGACCCATGTGTATGTGCCTTGTACAAAATCTATTATCTTAGTATTTGAAGAGAAAAAGAAGCCACCACGTTCGCTCTCAAAGCCACGAAATTACCACGTTAATCGGGAAAAAAGAAAAGATGTAAACCATTGGATTTTATGAAGATTAAACGGTCTAGATGACAGCAGATAGTCCATGCCAGACTACAATTCGTAATTCGTAAATAGAAGAATAGAAAAATGTGTACATAATATTACCACGTTAATCGGGAAAAAAAAAAGATGTAAACCATTGGATTTTATGAAGATTGAACGGTCTAGATGACAGCAGATAGTCCATGCCAGACTACAATTCGTAAATAGAAGAATAGAAAAATGTGTACGTAATATTCTGTTTTGGTTAAAAAAAGAAGAAAAATCTTGCCATTATAGCCAAGATGGAATTGGTTACGACCGTACTAGCTTGGGACTCTGTCCTTTGCCTGCTTATACGTAAGACCACATGTTGACGATCCTTCGGCACCTCGAAGACCACTAGGTCGTCGTCGTCTTCTCCGCAGCAACAGTCTCCGGTAAGTCCTCGGTGCTCCTCCGGTGCCTCGCCATGAGCCGACGATGGTTGTCGAGTAGGCAACCGATTTGCCGTTCACCAACACCCGGTGCCTCCTCGACGCGCTCCACGCCCGTTGTTCGTCCGTCCTTGCAGCGTTCCGCGCTGTCGTCATCGACGAGGAGCACGACCGCATGCTGTGCATCGACATCTTCCTCGCGGCGGTCAGAGCCGCGGATAGCCTGGGCCAGCGGCCAATTGGGGAGAATCAGGCAGTTGGGGAGTGCAGCCGTAATCAGAGATGATTTGACATGCATCAACACGAAGGACCTATACGCAGGAACGTGGATTGTCAGAAGATCGATGCGGAAAATCCTTGCGAGAAGGCGACCGGGATGGAGTGACCATCAAGCGAAGCAATACATGCATGATTTGGACTCCGGTCCGACCTAATCTGATTTTGCCAGAGCTTCAATATCCAACATCAGGGTGGATCAAGATTTGAGAAAGGCCTAACCTATGTACATTAGCAGACACGCAATGATGCAACATGTACATACATAAAAAGATAAATCTGACGTAGCTCGCTTCAATTCTTGGATTCCTCTAATCTGCGTATGTGTTCGCCTTGCTTACGTGAGCCAATCGTTAACTCAGCGGCGAGAAGGACATGTCATTCATGGGTTGGGAGATTTGAAGGCAGCGCCCCGCTGTGGTGCTACGCCGCAACTGCAGGCCCAAACAGACAAAGAAGTAAAACGCGGTGAAAGCATGTAGCTGTTCGTATCCTTTAAGCCAGGGTGCATCCGGCAATTATCAGCATTGCAATAACTGTTCAATTTACTTTTATATACATTTGTGTCCATCACCAGACGCCCGCCGTTCTCGCGCGACTCGAGGGTCGCCACGTACGCAGTGCACCCCGGCGGACGGACCATCTTCTTTAGCATCGCAGGGGCACTGGAGAAGTACCGCCATCTTGACGGATGTGATCGACACGGCGGCGGGGAAGAGCTCCACCGGGTGGGAGCAGCGCGGCAAGTGGACGTTGCCGTTCTACGACCATGGGCACTAGGACCGCGAGCTGAACACCTGGGTCCGGCTCTCGATGTAATCCAACATCGACCACCTCTGTTGTTGCAATGTGGCTGCTCCCGTCAGCTGTAGCACCGGCGACGGGCGGAGCCTGGCCTGGAAGATAAGCAAGGAGAAGTTGTTCGGCCTGGAACATACTTTCTCGCTGGGCATGCTACGTACACCATCTGCTGAGCAATATGCCGCCGCTTGCAGGTCACCAGAAAATGCTGAACATGATAAGCCAACGACAGTCGCTGCCGTTCGCGAGCCACCCGAAGAGTTCTTGCCAGTTGCCACCGTAAACAGGCCACTGGAAGCCAAAGCAATTTTGCCACTAAACACTACTATACAACACTGCATGTCCAACAGTCCCCAAGAACCTTGCAATTTTCCAGAAGCAATCTTGCTGCGGTTTGTTGGTCACCAGAAGCAGTCTCTACTTGACAGTTCATTCAAATCTTTCTATCAATGGAACACAATTGTACACCATCTTTTATGGAGCAATGCTGGGACCTTGACAGGACAACGTGATCGACAGTCCATATTGAAGTCACCGAATAATACTTACGCTTCTTCATGCGCGTTATTATACTGCCATGTACCAAGTTGATTTAATTTGAAAAGTTGGACACATAGAACATCACCCATTGTCCTCCCTTTTTTAGTATTAACTTGCATGTAATATTCATATAGGTTGACATGATTAATAATAACTTTCTAACTTCTCTTTAACCATATTCTGTATTTTTTTTATTTTGCAAGAACATAAAAAAACAATGATATTTCTGGAAACATTTTGAAATGCTTAATAAAAACAATGACCATCAATATGCTTCACTATGATTATCAATAATAGCCACAATCAATGTTGTTTTATATTGCCAAATCAGGTCTTCTGTCGAGGAATAAGGATGTCCAAATTCTGGATTCATTAATAGAGACAGTTGAATGTCCAAGAGACATGGCCAGAAAAAAAAAAGGCATTCTACCTATTTCCTTCCAAGTCCTTTGCATATGACGATGTCTGTTTATAGTGACCCCCTTTGCACAAGTTAACAGAACCTATTGTCACGTAACTTCAATCTATTAGTGTGTTACTTATATTAAATTCAAACTTTGGCAATATATCTTCATTACTACTATATCTCAAAAGTTTCATAGGAGGCAATCTATTTTTACAATTAGATATGCATATTGTACTGGTACCCTTTTAGATAGATGGTCTATTCTGCAGACTGTAAATGACACAGATTTAACAATACAGGGAGCTATTAAATCCTCAAAACTAATAACATTTTCCCGCCATATTCATAAAAAATAAATCTATGAAAAGAAAAGTATAGAAAGAGTGTTAGAGGAGTAGGAAAACCATCATTGGTGATGAACAGGAGTGGATCCATGGGGGCTGGGGGCTGGCGCCCATAAATTTCTACAAAATATCTTTTCCTCAATCCAAAATTAACCAGAGCCAACAACTTTAAGATAAAGTGTGCCGGGCTGGACAGGAGGATACCGGGCTGGACAGGAGGATACCGATCACATTATTTTCTCCTGCCCCTTCGCTGCATCCTTTGGTCTGCTATCGGAGTCACGGTGCCGGCCGGAGCAACGCATCAGCAACCATGGACCCTGGAGTGGCCAGTTGACACTCCGTGCCGCCACCGGGATTGCTTGACTCTCCTCTGCCTCTGGCAGTTGTGGAAGCACAGGAACGGAGTGGTCTTCCGGTCGAAGGCGCCCTCGCTCCCCTGTCTGCTCACCACTTGCCGTGAAGAAGCTCGCATGTGGCGTTGTCACCTACCGCGTGACCATATGGAACTTAGTAGTGCCTGGTGCCATATGTTTAATCCCATGTAAAACCTTCCTCTCTCTGGTGCTTTTCTTCAAAATGTAATCTCTCCATGTAATGGGCCAGTTTGCGGCCAAACACTTTCATAATCAATGGAATTCAGGAGGGGAGTCCTCCTCCTCCATCCCAACCCCCCCCCCCCCCGGATTGCAGATGGGAAGCACACGATCCATACGACAACAAGGGACAATGTCATGAAAACGATTAAGTTTTATTTAGTTACATAGAGGTATAGAATTCTAGCCCGCGCAAATTGCGCGGGTTGTCTTGCTAGTTTATAATAATTTTGAATAAAAAGGTAAATTATTGATCATTATTTTCATGGGTGACAATGGAGAAGGAAGGAGGAGGAGGTGAAAGGATATAACACTCACCACACCAAGTGCAAAGTGATCTCATTCAACCAATGCAAATAACCAAACACAAGCTTGCACTAGCCAAAAATTCTATACACAGCCAACCAAACACACCACTGTTTTTTGTTTTTGCATTAGACTGGTCTGGTTTTAGCTAGCCTGGGTAGGATTCTATGCGGGGCTTAGCTAAGCCAGGTGACCAGCGGTGGTATGCGCCGCCGCAGCGAGCTGCTGCGACCACAACGAAGGCAACAGGGGTCCTTTCCGCGTGGTCGCCGTGGCCAGCCTCTTCGAGGGTAGCCTTCACGCCTCCTTCTACTCGTCCGAAACAGGCGAGTGGGGCGGCACCACCTCCATCCAGACCCACCAGTTCGTCGACCCGATGGAGCCCATCACACTCGTCGGCGACGCGCTCTACTTCTCCTGCAAGTCTGGCGACATTCTAAGGTACGGGCAGCTGGGCCTGTCTGTGATCGGCCGGCCCCCGGCATACGACCGAGGCGTCTCCGTCATGCGGGCAGATGATGGCGGTCTGGG
The DNA here is from genome assembly GCA_007726485.1 of Eragrostis curvula. Lineage (NCBI taxonomy): Eukaryota > Viridiplantae > Streptophyta > Magnoliopsida > Poales > Poaceae > Eragrostis > Eragrostis curvula. The sequence continues at coordinate 41,780,252 of CM017442.1, forward strand.
CTTTGCCGGCGTGGATCGAGACAACAGGCTCCATCTGGGGTCCAGGAAGACGGGTCCCGATGGAGTCGATGCCGGATGGGCAGCGCCACACAGGATCATCGACCTCAAAGAGTTGCTCCCGCTTGGCGTTGGCCACAACATACCGACGTTGATGGGCGTTGTGGATGGAGCCTACGCCATTTTCGCCAACACGGATAATGACGTCTTCATAATCGAGCTCAAGCCACTCAAGGCGAGGAAGGTTTGCAAGCGATAGAGCTCATCCCGCGTCTTTCCCTACGTGACTTTCTATACCCCCAGGTACAGGTTTTCTTAGTTTCCTGTGTTTCGTTAACTGAAGTCTGCACATCTGTTGGGGTGTTAAGGGAATACGTAATGTTCAGTATTTTCACTATTTGGGCTTAAATCTAGAAACGTAGTAATTACATCCACAACGAAAATTTTTAAGTTTTTTATATTAATAAAAAAGAGATCACAGGAGGTTCTTATCTATTGTTCTGTTTTCTCATCCCTTGGGACCAAATTTAAAGAATTAAGACCACACTGCGAACAAAATGATATAAACATTCTGAATGAGATGCTTCTCTTCTCCTTTAGTTAATGATGAAATTGGGTTTTACTGTTGATCTAAAACGTCGTTAAATAAAAAGTTTAATCTTTCAGTTTTTATAATAAGCTTAATTTACTCTTGTTATATTTTCAGCTTGTGCAAGTGACGGATAGCCATCATCAATAAACCATATGGCACATGGGAAATGACCGATGTTCTATACTTCTATGAAACATCACCAACGAAACTGTATGAATGAGTGAGTCCATCGCGCTCAATGTTCTGTTAGCTAGTCAGCTTGGTCTTGCAGAGGTTTGAAATTTTAAATTGGCAAATGGAATGGATTTGTCATGCAAGTGTTGATAGATGTCCAGCGTCGTTCTTGTTCTTTTTTAATGTCCTTAGGACATCTCAGTGTAAATTTACGCTAACTTAGAGCATCTCCAAGAGCCTAGCTAAATCTCATTTTTTATATTCTCATTTAGCAATTCATTTAGCCAAAAATTTCTCTCCATATTTCCCTGAACTCCAACAGACTAGTCAAATCACTCTTCATGATGCACCTTCCTGCTGCCACTCCTCGCCGGAGCCGCGGCTGTCACCACACGCTGCCACCACCACGACGCGCGTGACGCAAGTGCGTGGTGAACGACGTTGACGCCTTATGTCTGCTCGGTTTCCTCCTCTTGCTTCGCTTGAGCCCTGGTTGGCTCTGTTCTTGTCTTCTTGCTCCTAGTATGGCGGTCACACTTCGACTAGCACTATCTACATTCTACCCACAATGCAACCGGAATATGAGGACAGGAACCAACTAGGAAGAAGCTCCAGGATACTAGTCGCAAGAAATACCAAGGCAGCAGACTACAAGCCACAGACACAGCTCGCGTCCGTTTGGGAAAAAAGACGTCGACGCCTTCGCGCGCACCATCGCCTCCATGGGGAAAGTAATTTTTCCCACGCGTGGGACATCCCATGCGACATGCGTCCGTTAGATCTATTTTGAACGGCCCCGTGATCTGTGCCTTTATTTCCCACCTTTTGTTTCATAAACACAGTATTTTGTTGGTATACGGATGCATGTATAGATACGGTTTCCTGTTTTGGACGTCGCTGCTGTTCGAGGCAACTTTTACTATTTGAACTGGGCCCACCATGCGCTCCGTCCCGCCTGCTCACTTGGAATTATTGCCCCACACCCGTGAGCTTTCTTTCTTCCTCATCCGCTACCCGTCGCAATGGACCTCGCCGCCGGTCCCCTTCCAGGCATCCATGGCGTTCAACCCATCATTCCGGAGCTAGGTGGAGTAATCGATTCGTGCCTTGATCCGACTCCTGGAGGGGATAACCCGTCCATGGCCGCTCCTGCCCCTGCCTGTTGTTTCACATATCCCGTCCTCAACATTCTCACGCTAGATCCAATGGTGGTGTTTGGTCAGGGTTCTTCATTTCTAGCTCTCATGGCTAGCGTTGCTCCACCTGCATTCGCATTTGGTATAAATCAACCGGCCAGGTAATAGTTTTCCCCTTCATCACCTCTTCCTTCGGACACCAGTCTCTTTTGATTTTTCGATAAATGCATTTTTTCTATTAATTGGAATTTCTTATCATTTTAATCTGATGTAGAATGTTGTACTGTTCGTCAACTTTCAGGTTCACATTGTCAACCGTATTCGAAAATGCTCCAAACTCCATCGATTCTCTCTTTGCTCAGAGAGATTAGGGAGCTCAGCTACAAATCACCGCGGATTTGGGCTACACCATGGGAGCAAACTGAAACATTGTTGATGTACTTACAGTTCCAGGAAGAAGAAGCAAGGGCACGTGTACTCATGGGACCACATCAAGTTCACAACTTCACATGCAGTCTGTATGGGACAGGGGACCACATACTAAGTTTTGTTCACACAATAACATGACCATTTTCTTGTACATATCATAATTATGTACCAATATTACTTAAGTGAAACCACAATGTTTGGTATATATGAAGTATTTTCTCATCTGTAGACTTGCATCAAATGCCAAAGCGGTCCACATTACATTTGCCGTATATATTCCCTGGCCTTCCCTGGCTTAAAAGAAAATATTCTTTTAAGTCTCCTACCTTGTCCCGGCGCTTTTTCCCCTCTTGTGTCGAGTCTCACTACAGGACACACTGAAGGCATATATTAGTAGCTGCTAAATTATTGTGTTGATAGCGAGAACACAATAATCACATTTCATGGATTTGATAGCTCCTATTAGTATTCCTATAAGTTTCCTATCTTGTCCCAGCTCTTTTTCCCCTTTGTCCCGGCTGCTGAAGTGTATGTTGCTTTTTCTACTTGCCAAAATATATGCCAGCTTCTATTTCTCTTGAACTGTTGTTCAATGAAAACATTTTATAAATAAAATATTTTTTGTTAACATGTGGAGGGATTTTTGCAAACAGTACGCAGCAATTCACAAAACTTGGACGTTGTGATAGGAGTATTTAGTAGCAAAACTTTTATTTTTAATACAATTAACACTGATTATCAAGAATGGTTGAAAAAATTAGTAATATGTCAACGAAAATTTGGTTATTGTTCAATGTTTTTCTAATGATTATCAGTTAGTCCTTTCACAGCGGATGTATTTCCGTCTAAGCAAACAAGACAAAGTAGGGTGTGTTGTGAAAAGCTTGTCTAGAGTACTTTTTTAGGCTGAAGAAGAGAGAGAGAGAGAGAGAGAGAGAGAGAGAGAGAGAGAGAGAGAGAGAGAGAGAGAGAGAGAGAGAGAGAGAGAGGTGGTACTGGACCTCCTGGTCCCCCACCCCATTGTGTCCCTCGATATCTGTTTTCTGAAAATCAACTTCGCATGTAGTATTACACCAGTTTGATATTCATTTCTTGCAAATAAACTTTTCATGTATCAAATAGTTTATGTCCATAGTACAACATTTATTTTGTGGTATTAAATGTTTAAATACATAATTTATGGCCACATTTTCTTTATCACATAGATGCAAACGGTGCAAAATGCAAGCGCATCGTACTTTGCACATGTACCACTTCTGTTGTTACACTTCACCATGCTCTCTTGTTTGTTTCTATCGCCAGCATTATTCAGCAAGCTAAATGCTATGGAAATGGAACATCCAGTGTGGAAAGACTAATTGAGAATTGCTTATCATTACCAAAAAATCACTAACAATCACCAAAGAATCATTCACATAATATTAATTTTACACCAAAGACTCAATCACCAAAGAAATGTGATTATTGTGTTCTCGCTATGAACAATTGCGTGAAAAACTATTGAGAAGCACAACCAGTTGGCGGTAGGAGCTAGCAAATCTTTCGACCTGAGAAGATATGAGATGAATAATACCGGTTGTAAACTGATGGTTATTGAAGAAAATTGGGAAAGAAATTGAAAACGCGTTAGTCAAGAGTCAAGCAGAATCAGTGGTAGTGTAGCAGAAGCTACCCGACCTGGTTCAGATCTGGAAAAAAAAAAGAAACAAATGATAACAGATGAAAACTAATGTTTCAAAACTGATGGTGCTTGATGAAAAGGGAGAAGAGAAGTCAAGAGCAGCAATCTCGGCAAGACCTCGATGTGGTCCGGAGCAAATGGTAAAGCAGAGAAGTAGACAGGGGCGACCCGCAAGCGCGAGAGGAAGAAGCAGATCGGTTGGCAAGTAAAAACTTCAGAAATTTGTCTTAATCCAGAAACAAGGCAGATCAATTTTATTATTGATAACTATTCTTACGATTGAGCAAAGAATCGTGGGAAAGACATATAGGTGTTTGAAAGAAAGGAGAACAAATCGAATGAGAAGAATTGGTGCGCAACACTATGGAAAGACGTAATATACAAACAGGTTTTTAAAATTTCGTATAGGCACTGCAGATCTCAGAATGTTATGTAATGAAACATGAACAGAAAAAAGCTACCTAGCTCCAAACACTATGGCTGAATCAAGTTTACTCCGGCAGGAAACATGACACCTGCTTTGAAACGACGAGGAACGACCTGCAGTAGAACAGAATAGCGCAAACGAAGTCTGGGAGCAGAGAACAATGGCGACGCAATTTTCTTGTGTCAAGATCGAAGCTGGGAGGGCATCCGTGGAAGAAGGCAATTATTAGACCATCCCGACCCATGTGGTACCTTGGACAGAAATAGAAAGCGGACCCCACAACCTCTGGTGTAATACGTTGCGCAGAAAAGGTAAATACGGACGCATGTGGCATGGGATGTCCCATGCATGGGAAAAATCGCGTCCCGCCTCCATGCACCGGCTGAGCAGCTCGTCCGCGCGGTCAAGCAGGGCCCGGTTGGTCCCCGCGGCGTCCAGCTCCTGCACGGTGCAGATGAGGTCGTCGACGGCCTCGAGGAATGCGTCGGCGTCCGCGGAGTCCGCCCAAATCTGCCTGTCCATGGCCATGATGTCGCTGCTCCCTATCGTCTGCACGATGTGCTGCACCATCGCGAGAATCTTCTCGTCGCCGTCCTCCGCCATCGCTGGTCTCCTGCCTCGAGCTCGGGTCAAGACGGCGGCGATGGCGGTCTGGCTAGTCCCGGGTGGGCCGAAAATGCATCACCGTGGCGGCGCAGACGCGCGCCGCTGCTTGGGGACCTCAAGGCCCGCGCACACGCGACAAGTACGGGCCGCGCCGGCAGGGGAGGTGCTGGGCGCCGGGAGAGCGCGCGGGTCGAGGGGATGGCAAGCGGAAGGGGCTGGCCAAAGATGGCCAGCGGAGGGGCCTGGATACCAAGCTAGATAGCCAGGGAAGGATTTTGGAGAGACTGTTGGATCTGATTTTTAGTTCAGTTTTGCTATTTTTAGCTAATCAGCTTGTTTTACAAAGGATTTTGGAGATGCTCTTAGGAGTCCTAACTGACATCATAACAAAACCAGAGGTAGCAGCTGTTGTGAAAGTTTCACTGAAAACTCTATAATCTAATTATTATTGAAATTCCTATGAACATGAATGGAAAACTATGTTTCCATTTGGCATGGAAAAGAGTTCATTTCAGTCGATTATTTTTGTTTCATAAGAAATTTTTAATTTCAGTCCATTCTTGGCTCCTCATTAAATAAGAAATATATAATGTTTAGCATGATATGAAGTACGAGAAAACAATATTGTAGATACAATATTTTCTAAAACTGTTGCTTGGATCGTAAAAAAGTAAAAAGGTGGCAAGGAAGGGTAGTTAAGCGGGTGGGATCTCGGAGAGGACAAGGGCTTCCGTGCCCTCAGAGAAAGGAGGACTACAAGAGGGAGTATGGAAATGTCTGTGCGTGTGGTCTGTGCCCTGCTTGAGAGTGATTTTTGACCTCGGGTCTCAAAGTTGGACTAGGACGTTGTTGACACCGGATTTTGACACCTGATTTTAGGTTGATGCAAGACGTGTACAAGACGGAGAGGTAGTGCCCAAAGAAATTCATATATGGGATTATGGAAGGAAATAGTTTGTTTACATGAAGATTAACATTGTGGCCGGAATATTTTATTATTATGTTGATTATGCGTTGAGTACAAAGGTGCAGGAAGAAATATACAAGAAGATTATAAGACGATATGGCTGGGAGATTAAAGAAAGGAATCATGAAGGAGATTAGCACCGAGTCGGATTATTATATTATTTCCATTGATTGATCAAGACTCCAGTGCAAGTACGAAGAAGGAAAGCTACGAGAAGAATTAGACAAGGAGATCAAGTTACGTGCTTACATGGATGTAACAAATAAAATATTCTATATGTTAGTTTGGAAACCGATTAGATTAGCATCTATCTCATGTACGTAGCTTCAGGCCAAGTCCAACGTCACCTATAAATATAGAGGGACGTCGACTGTTGTAAAAATCATCTCTTAATCAATATACAACTACTCTCAATCAATATACATAATTTGCTGATCATGACAAATTATGGTGTCAACAGGCGTCTCATTAGGTTCTGTCACACCCCAAAATTTCTATTTTGGGATGTGAAGCAATTTTTGCTAGCTTTTCTTTTAGAAAATAAAATGAATTTGTTTTACGTGATGAAAAATGAATTTATAAAATAATATGTTAGATTAAGGATTTTATTGGTTGGATAATTCCTTGATTAAATTCTCTTGTCTGATATGGTTTCCTTTCAATTTCTCAAGTTTTATCCCTCTCTTTCTCTTTATCTTTTATATTTCTCTTGATTCTAAATCATCAGGCCATCCTCCATCTTTTTCCGAGCCAGCCCAACTCTTTTTCTTGTTGGTCCGCAGCAGTCCGAGCCCAAAAACTAACAGCCCACAAACTGCACGCATTCAAAAAGGAAAGAAAATGAGCATTAAACAACGAATTAATGCATTTTCCTTTATTTCCTCTCTTTCCTTCCTTTCTCCCACCAACCCCATGTCTCCCTACAAGTACCAGCATCTCCCCACGTCTTCCCCACACCCACAAACCCTCCCCATGCCGCCAGGCTGCCGCCGCTACTGCCTGCCCTCGCGTCCAGCAACACAGCCGCCAATTGACATCGACGTTCCCGGCGATCCAGCCATCCAAACGCCGCCAAATTTCACCAGCATGTGCACCATGAAGTCCTCTACAACATATCCAAAGATCGCATCAAGATCTGATACAGGTCGACGGGGATCTAATTCGCAATGTCGACTGCTCGCTGTTCTGGATCTATCCTGCGCGCCTGATGGTAATTCAGTCCGTGATTCATCCAATCCCCTCGGCCTTTTTGATATCTAATTGATACCTAATTGTGTTCCAGCAAGTATACTACTAGTTCCCCAAAGGATTCCCCTAGATCTTGCGTGAAACGTCCAGGAACGCCATGCGACTCTCAGCTGTTACAGAACGACCTCATCACGATCCGACCAATCGATCTCCTTTTCAGGTGAGCCCATGGACAAATCATCATGTCTCTGTCGTGTTCCACACCCTTAGACACATTACTGTGAAATACTTGTCCCGAAAGGTGCAGCCAATCAACGGGAACGCGCACGTCTTTGCCTTGTATGTGCACAGCCCGTCCTGTACAGTTTTCAGAACAACCTTGTTTCATGAATTGCTTATGTCTTTTTATCCGTAGCTCCGATTTAGGCGATTCTTGCGCCTAAATCTTCATCTCTTTGTAATATATCCAACCATAGTGTTTTTATGATGTTCTTTATCTGTTTGGTGTACTGTATTTATTTGTTTGTGCCTTTTCTTTTATCGATAGTTTAATCGAATGGACGATGACGTGGAGAAGCGGTACGAGGATATGAAGACCAAGAGTAAAAGAGCACTGAGCAGCATTATATGAGAAGGCAAGTGTCCTTGACGCATTTTGATCCTATTTCTTTCTCCCTCTAGTTTAGTTATGCATTGCGTATAAATCTGAATCCTATGTGTCATTATCCTGTTCCTTACTATTTCCTTGTCGCCTGGTTGTGGTAGATGATAGTGGTGTCATGGGTAGATTCATGCTTAGTCCTGCTAATGATTGGGATGGGAGCCTTTAACTTTGACTAATGATCTATGCAACCTAATTGGGAATGGTAATGGTTAGAAACATGGTGATTAGGAATCTAGGCAGGACGGTTGGTTTGGTATGGTGGTGGCGTGCACGAGACTATGGTATGTGCTAGTTTCCTGCTTAGATTCTAAGGACCGGTTCATGGAGCATGTAACCCGGCATATCCGCGCCATCACAAGACTGCGATGGGAGCAGCTTGGCCAATTAATTAGATGTCTCCTTATTCTGTGTGCACCATCCGGTGGTCTAGTGGCGCAAGAGGGGGCTTCTGCAGCGGAGGTAAAATGGACTCCATATGCTGTTAGCGGTGGAACCTTAGCGGGTGCATACAGGATTTGGAAGTGCTTTGTAAAGGCCTCGTAGTGATCTCCTGGCCGCACACCATAGGAAGTGTGCAGTGGCATAATGGAGGTTTTAGTCACCGACGGGTGATGAAATCACGACTTGTGGGTAAAGTGGTGCAACCTCTGCAGAGTGTAAAACTGTCTTGACAGCCGTGCTCACGGTCACGAGCAAGCCTGGACTTATTCATGATTAGTTGGTGGTGGTTTGGTTGGTTGGTAGCCGGGTGGTGGGAACCCGATGAGTTGGTAGCCAGGTGGTGGGAACCTGGTGAGCGGTTGTATGTTGGTCTTGGAGGGTGGTCATCACACTTAGTAATATAGGTGCTTTATGTCTTAGTTATAGTTGCTTTTCTGCTATTGACCTATATTAGCCTTTCTTTCATATAAGCCTGCATGTCATACTTTCCTACACTTGCGGAGTACGGCATGTACTCACGCTTGCTTTTTCCTCCACAATTATCAAATGTTGCTCAGTGGGGAAGCCAAAGACTACAATGAAGACGACGCACAGGAGGTCACGTTGCCGCCAGTCGATTGCCTGTGGAACGCCCTGGAGTTTCTTCTTCTTCCGCTGCTGTGTTTAGAACTCTGGTTTGTTTTTATTTAAGTTGTTTTATTCGTATAGAACTGTATATCACTGATATTGTCACTGCATGTATGATAAAACAGATCCTGGCATACATGTAGAATGCATTCGATTTATGCTATATAAAAATCGGGTGTGACAAAGTGGTATCAGAGCTATAATCGACTCTAGGAACGTGACCTTAGTTAGAATGGACGTTTCGTGGACCCTTGGATGCACTCGATGATCAAGACGACGACCCGCTTCAGAAAGGACGATGATCGGCTTCTCTACAACAATGATATTGAGGATGAAGACCTGCTGGGCAAGAAGCTCTATCGATTACGACATTTCACTCACTAAGGTGCCCCTTTTGTGAAGTGAGTGAAAGCCAACCCTTGAGTCTGTCGAGTTAGCAAACGATTGTGTGCAGTTTTCAAAACAAAATGCTTTTTGTTTAAGGGGGGTAGCCAAACGCTTGTCCAAACCTAGGACCCTATGCTCTTCCTTTCTACTTCTCTAGTTCACCCAAATCTCGGGACGAGATTTCGTTTAAGGAGGGTAGTTTTGTCACACCCCAAAATTTCTATTTTGGGATGTGAAGCAATTTTTGCTAGCTTTTCTTTTAGAAAATAAAATGAATTTGTTTTACGTGATGAAAAATGAATTTATAAAATAATATGTTAGATTAAGGATTTTATTGGTTGGATAATTCCTTGATTAAATTCTCTTGTCTGATATGGTTTCCTTTCAATTTCTCAAGTTTTATCCCTCTCTTTCTCTTTATCTTTTATATTTCTCTTGATTCTAAATCATCAGGCCATCCTCCATCTTTTTCCGAGCCAGCCCAACTCTTTTTCTTGTTGGTCCGCAGCAGTCCGAGCCCAAAAACTAACAGCCCACAAACTGCACGCATTCAAAAAGGAAAGAAAATGAGCATTAAACAACGAATTAATGCATTTTCCTTTATTTCCTCTCTTTCCTTCCTTTCTCCCACCAACCCCATGTCTCCCTACAAGTACCAGCATCTCCCCACGTCTTCCCCACACCCACAAACCCTCCCCATGCCGCCAGGCTGCCGCCGCTACTGCCTGCCCTCGCGTCCAGCAACACAGCCGCCAATTGACATCGACGTTCCCGGCGATCCAGCCATCCAAACGCCGCCAAATTTCACCAGCATGTGCACCATGAAGTCCTCTACAACATATCCAAAGATCGCATCAAGATCTGATACAGGTCGACGGGGATCTAATTCGCAATGTCGACTGCTCGCTGTTCTGGATCTATCCTGCGCGCCTGATGGTAATTCAGTCCGTGATTCATCCAATCCCCTCGGCCTTTTTGATATCTAATTGATACCTAATTGTGTTCCAGCAAGTATACTACTAGTTCCCCAAAGGATTCCCCTAGATCTTGCGTGAAACGTCCAGGAACGCCATGCGACTCTCAGCTGTTACAGAACGACCTCATCACGATCCGACCAATCGATCTCCTTTTCAGGTGAGCCCATGGACAAATCATCATGTCTCTGTCGTGTTCCACACCCTTAGACACATTACTGTGAAATACTTGTCCCGAAAGGTGCAGCCAATCAACGGGAACGCGCACGTCTTTGCCTTGTATGTGCACAGCCCGTCCTGTACAGTTTTCAGAACAACCTTGTTTCATGAATTGCTTATGTCTTTTTATCCGTAGCTCCGATTTAGGCGATTCTTGCGCCTAAATCTTCATCTCTTTGTAATATATCCAACCATAGTGTTTTTATGATGTTCTTTATCTGTTTGGTGTACTGTATTTATTTGTTTGTGCCTTTTCTTTTATCGATAGTTTAATCGAATGGACGATGACGTGGAGAAGCGGTACGAGGATATGAAGACCAAGAGTAAAAGAGCACTGAGCAGCATTATATGAGAAGGCAAGTGTCCTTGACGCATTTTGATCCTATTTCTTTCTCCCTCTAGTTTAGTTATGCATTGCGTATAAATCTGAATCCTATGTGTCATTATCCTGTTCCTTACTATTTCCTTGTCGCCTGGTTGTGGTAGATGATAGTGGTGTCATGGGTAGATTCATGCTTAGTCCTGCTAATGATTGGGATGGGAGCCTTTAACTTTGACTAATGATCTATGCAACCTAATTGGGAATGGTAATGGTTAGAAACATGGTGATTAGGAATCTAGGCAGGACGGTTGGTTTGGTATGGTGGTGGCGTGCACGAGACTATGGTATGTGCTAGTTTCCTGCTTAGATTCTAAGGACCGGTTCATGGAGCATGTAACCCGGCATATCCGCGCCATCACAAGACTGCGATGGGAGCAGCTTGGCCAATTAATTAGATGTCTCCTTATTCTGTGTGCACCATCCGGTGGTCTAGTGGCGCAAGAGGGGGCTTCTGCAGCGGAGGTAAAATGGACTCCATATGCTGTTAGCGGTGGAACCTTAGCGGGTGCATACAGGATTTGGAAGTGCTTTGTAAAGGCCTCGTAGTGATCTCCTGGCCGCACACCATAGGAAGTGTGCAGTGGCATAATGGAGGTTTTAGTCACCGACGGGTGATGAAATCACGACTTGTGGGTAAAGTGGTGCAACCTCTGCAGAGTGTAAAACTGTCTTGACAGCCGTGCTCACGGTCACGAGCAAGCCTGGACTTATTCATGATTAGTTGGTGGTGGTTTGGTTGGTTGGTAGCCGGGTGGTGGGAACCCGATGAGTTGGTAGCCAGGTGGTGGGAACCTGGTGAGCGGTTGTATGTTGGTCTTGGAGGGTGGTCATCACACTTAGTAATATAGGTGCTTTATGTCTTAGTTATAGTTGCTTTTCTGCTATTGACCTATATTAGCCTTTCTTTCATATAAGCCTGCATGTCATACTTTCCTACACTTGCGGAGTACGGCATGTACTCACGCTTGCTTTTTCCTCCACAATTATCAAATGTTGCTCAGTGGGGAAGCCAAAGACTACAATGAAGACGACGCACAGGAGGTCACGTTGCCGCCAGTCGATTGCCTGTGGAACGCCCTGGAGTTTCTTCTTCTTCCGCTGCTGTGTTTAGAACTCTGGTTTGTTTTTATTTAAGTTGTTTTATTCGTATAGAACTGTATATCACTGATATTGTCACTGCATGTATGATAAAACAGATCCTGGCATACATGTAGAATGCATTCGATTTATGCTATATAAAAATCGGGTGTGACAGGTTCCATGCTAGAGATACTACCAGTCTCTATGTAAATTTGGCATCTCCAAAGGCATTGAATAGTTGATATAAAATTAGAAGGCAATTAATTTGCGCCCCTATTTGGATAAGTGGGATTGTTTTATAAATTTTGGACAATATCATGGTGATTTCTATCCATACATATCCCTACAGGAATTAGCAAATCTTTATATATCTACGTTTTTGGCTCTCCCTTTAGCCTTATGTCTCTTCCTTGATGTAACCAATTACTACTATATCTAAACATATTTAGCACCAAACAGATATATTGACTGCCTGGACGTAATAAAATCATTCCATCAATAAACAAATGTCTGCTAATTAATAAATGAATGAATCATGGTCAGTGATGGACTACGATATTTCATAAAGATTCTCTGACGATCTGTAATACATGCATGGCAATCCACAAGGAACACGCCGCCCAAGCACTCTTGATTTTTATGGTACTTTTGGATGCGTTGTGACCCATGTTCAGGGTAAGTGATAGCCAAGCTCGCATCAGAAGTTCAGAGTGTAAACGATGTGCTGTTTACTTGTTTTATGTCCATTTTTCTTCACAGTTGTTTTTTTCAGAACATGCATTTCATTAAGTCGACCTCCCACCTAAAGCCACCGAAAGGAAATCTAGAAGACAATCCATTGTTGAACATGAAACCTGAGTGTCACTAACTAGATCAACCTATTGCACCGTCTGAAACTAGAACATATCAGCACGAGTGTCACTAACCAGATCAACCTGTTAGCTGTTGCAACCATAGCCACCTAAGTCGTAGGGCATAACCAAACAGTTGTAGTTCCATCAAACACACATACCTCCCCTCTCTTTAGGCCTGATGACTCACGGCCATGCAACAAGGCAGTGCACCCTAGCACCTGCCTCTGAACCTAGCCATAAAAAAGAGTAATGTACATGGCCGGTCTTTAAACTTGTTCAGTTGTGTCACCTAGGTCCTCATACTCTCAAAGTGCAGATTTGGCTCCTTAAACTTAGCCTCGGATGCCATTTACATCCCTATACTCTCAACTTACAGTTTTGCGTCCCTAAACTTAGCCTCGGATGCCATTTAGATCCTTATACTCTTGAAATACATTATTATCATCCCAGTTATTACATTTTTCTTTCATAGAAATTAATTATAGTTAAATAAACATGATTTTGACTCAAATGTGTGTATTAACGAATGCATTGATATTCTAGTTCATTCAAGTGAGCAGGAACAAAAAAATAAATAAATGAAACAACAGACTTTGTTAAGCATTGTTGTGTCAAATTTTTAAAAATTACAAACTCTAGTCATAAACAATAAATTAGAAATAATACAAACTTTTTGAATAATTAGAAAGTACACATTTGCTCCCCAATTTTGTCAAATTATAGCATGCGTTAGGTGGTCTGATTCACATTTGCTCGTGCAATTTAATTAGTTGGGATAAGACTATATTTTGAGAGCATTGGACCAAGATGGCACCCGAAGCCAAGTTTCGGGACCCGGATTTGCATTTTGATAGTATATGGACATAAATGACACCCAAACCTAAGTTTAGGGAGCTAAAAGTGCAATTTGAGTGTATGAGGACCTAGGTGACACGGCTGGACAAGTGTAAGGACCGGCCATGCACTTTACTCCAGGTGCATGGCTATCGACAGGTGCACAGGGATCACAGCTTTTAAATCAAACAACCTATACAAATGGTTTCAATGTCTACTGCAATACTATGCCAAGGATTTTAATATTCCAGTTAATTTACAGGTCAGTATCCATGTCTGTGGGGACGATACCGCTGCAGCCCGCCGTGGTGCTACTGCTGCCCCGCCATCGGCAGGTGCTTCAGATTTCAGGATGAATGCTGGGGGAACTGCCCCAGGAAACTTGATTCACATACAACCACATTCGCCATTCAATCAACCTAAACAATCTGGAATATCATGTTGAATAATATGTAGTTCTCTGCAGAACTATTGGAAGAATAAGTAATAATTTTGACAAAATTCGTGTTACAGAGTTTTTTTTTTCTTAGCTCTTCTTAAGAGGAAGAAAAAGAAAAAGGGTGAATCAGATATGTGAACGAAGTCCAGCTTCTAAATTCAATTGCAAATCCGGCCACAAAGAGATATTCTAGCTGCCCATTCAATTGACGTAACTTGTAATGGTCTATTAAATAGACTAAAAAATCAATATGATTCATTAAACTAACGTAGGTGGTAATGATTAGTATCTACAAAAAAAACATAAAACAAAACTTATGAACCAAATTATCTCTACTACATAATAAAAGACATCCCGTCGTCCGTACACCCCAGCAAGGTGGTCCCCCCCCCCCCCCCCCCGTGCGATGGTGGGGCCAACGATTAAGGACCGTCTTCGATACAAAACCACCTTCGATTCCGTGTCCCCGCGTTTTGAGGGACCTCGATCCTAACGTCCGTTTTGCATCAGATGACCCACGTTTCTTCGTCGTTGGTATGTGATCCGTGCCGGCTGGGTGGATCTTCTGCCGTTTGTTCATGATCGGAGGACCCGCGTTCATTTCGTCGTTGGTGTGCCTCCGTCCTATCATTTCGTCGTTGGTGTGCCCTTGTCATTGTCAGTCTCCGCCCGGGAACCTATTGGCCGCTCGGTCAATCCTTCGCCGTTTGTTTCTGATCCGAGGATCCGTGTTCATTTCGTCGTTGGTGGGTGAGCCTCCGCACGGGAAGCTTACAGCCCCTCGGTCGATCATCCGCCGTTTGTTCATGATCCGAGGATCCGCGTTCATTTCGTCGTTGGTGTGCCCTCCGCCCTATCATTTCGTCGTTGGTGTGCCCTTGTCATTGTCAGTCTCCGCACGGGAAGCTATCGGCCGCTCGGTCAATCCTCCGCTGTTTGTTTCTGATCCGAGGATCCGTGTTCATTTCGTCGTTGGTGTGCCCTTGTCATTGTGAGCCTCCGCACGGGAAGCTTACAGCCCCTCGGTCGATCATCCGCCGTTTGTTCATGATCCGAGGACCCGCTTTCATTTCGTCGTTGGTGTGCCCTCCGCCCTATCAGCCTCTCCATGTGAAGCTTACGGACGCTTGGTCGCTTGGTCGATCTTCCGCCGTTGTTCATGATCGAAGGACCCGCGTTCATTTCGTCGGTGGTTTGCCCTCCGCCCTATCATCCTCCGCACGTGAAGCTATCGACCGCTCGGTCGATCCTCTGCCGTTTGTTTATGATCCGAGTATCCGTGTTCATTTTGTCGTTGTTGTGCCCTTGTCATGGTCAGCCTCCGTACGGGAAGCTTACAGCCCCTCGGTCGATCTTCTGCCATTTGTTCATGATCGGAGGACCCGGGTTCATTTCGTCGTTGGTGTGCGCTCCGCCCTATCAGCCTCTGCAAGGGAAGCTTACAGCCCCTCGGTCGATCATCCGCCATTTGTTCATGATCGGAGGACCCGCGTTCATTTCGTCGTTGGTGTGCCCTCCGCCCTATAAGCCTCCCCACGTGAAGCTTACGCACGCTTGGTCGATCTTCCGCCATTGTTCATGATCGAAGGACCCACGTTCATTTCGTCGTTGGTTTGCCCTCCGCCCTATCAGCCTCCGCACGGGCCCCTCGGTCGATCCTCCGCCGTTTGTTTATGATCTGAGTATCCGTGTTCATTTCGTCGTTGTTGTGCCCTTGTCATTGTCATGGGAAGCTTACAGCCCCTCGGTTGATCATCCGCCGTTTGTTCCTGATCGAAGGACCCGCGTTCATTTTGTCGTTGGTGTGCCTTTGTCCATGTCAGGCTCCGCACGGGAAGCTTATAGCCCCTAGGTCGATCCTCCGCCGTTTGTTCCTGATCGGAGGACCCGCGTTCATTTCGTCGTTGGTGCGCCCTCCGCCCTATCAGCCTCCGCACGGGCCCCTCGTCTATCATCTGTCGTTTAATCATGATCCGAGGACCCGTGTTCATTACGTCGTTGGTGTGCCCTTGTCCCTGTCAGCCTCCGCACGGGAAGCTTACGGCCCCTAGGTCAATCCTCCGCCGTTTGTTCATGATTTCGCACGGGAAATCATCGGGCATACACTTTGACATCCGTACGTCCGTTGCGGATCTGACGGCACATTTTGAAATCACCGTAATTTTCGCTTCCCCCGATTAGCGGTCAGCATTTCCATATGTCGTGTCTAGTCTGAACCTCAACCCTAACTCCGCCTTCGTTGCCATCTGGACGCCCGTGCCTGATCAGAGGGATCACGTTAAATCAGCATTTGCTTTTGCTTCCCCCCATATACCGTCCTACCATTTACGTTCTTCGTTCAAATCGACCTCGCTTTGCATCTGCGCCGGCGGAGGTCATACCTCTATATCGTAGCTTTGCATCTGCGCCGGCGGAGGCCATACCTCTATATTGGCTCCGACTTTGTGTTACTTGAGTTTGCGAGAGTTGGATGCCACATTACCGAAGCATCGTCTCTTGTAGTCGGAGGTTGCTAAAAGTTGAGATCTTGGCTCCCGTGATAGGTATCCAATTGTGTCATAACTCTTTGTGATATTGGCTTGCTTGCGGCGTGTTTGATCAGATCTGGTATTTTTAGATTGTACAATATGGATTCAAACATCAACGGCGGATATCGGACATCTGTGTCCGATGTATCGGAAAACTCCAGCGTGGAACCAAAGGGGAATCTTCGACGCTTTTGTTCTGAATCATCCTCCGATGGTATAAATCTTGTTGTGCCGACGTGACTCGTTCTGTAGTGGAGACGTAACACGCGTCAAAGGGCTCCTCTAACAGATCTGACAAATTCGATTGATTCATCCGCCATATCCGCGCCACAGATTGTTAACACGCAGGCATGTGTTTCTGTTTTTATTTTTTGTTTTGTTTTCATTTGTTAGATTTATTTTTATTAATATTCTTGCGATTCGATTCGTTATGCAGCAGAGACAGAACTCGCGTCGAAGGATTCATCTATCAGATCTGACAAATACAGTTTGTTCAGCAGCCGAATGCTCGCCACGGAGTGTTGGCACGCAGGCATGTGGTCCTATTTTAAGTGGTAAAGATTGTTTGATTTGTTTATATATAGTTTGTAATCATCTTGCATTCTGCAGTCGAGCCAGGGATCAATTATAAATTTTGCGAAGAAGCATGATGTACCTAATGGTAGGAAGCGGGTCCCTTCAAAGGCCTCTCTTACCGAAGAGCAGAGACAAGAGAGAAATAGATTGCGGAGGAAGCAGTATGCACGGAAGCGGAATCAGATGTCTAATGCCGAAATTCAAGAGATTAACAAAAAACGACGTGTAATATCGGAGGCTGCCCGTGTTAAGCGAAATCAGAAACGTCGTGAAAAGTACCGGCGCGACAAAGAAGCGAAGGCACTGGCAGCAGGTACTGCTTCTCGTGCGCATATTATTTTTTGATGTTACGACTTACGACATCCATCATTTATGCAGACATCAATAAAGAAAATACTGATCCGATAGGAGGGGCTCATGACGTGCAGCATACTATTGGAGATGGTATCTGTTTCTGTGGTTGGACCAAAATCATTGGTCATATAGTTCGTGATAATAAATGGGTCTTAAAAAGGCGTCTGTTTTAATATTTTCAGGCACATCCCAGGTGGACGAACTGTTTGACATGCAATGGAATTTAGTTAATCCTACGAATTCAGCAGAAAACTTTTTAGGAGGTAATCCATGTGTTTCTTTAATTTGTCTATCCAGATCGACATTCGTTGCTATAACGTCCATTGTTTTTGCAGTTCTCACGCAGATTCCCACTACAAATATAAAACCCAATGATGGAGGCAAATAGGATGGTGTCGTATCCGAGATTGGTGAGTATGACATCGATGAATGGCTGCGATGTCCCATTGATGGAAATGCAGAGGGCATGGAAGATGTTGTCTCTACTTACTTGGATGATCATGAGATCGATGATTGGCTTCACCGTGACGATTCGTCTTTGGGAAATTCGGAAAATGTCCCCGCGATCGAGCAAGTTGGTGCAAGCAAAACACTGGTTCCGGCTAATTTGAGACAAAACCAATTTATAGACGATTGTCTGGATGTATCAATGACGCCGGTTCTGAGTGCGGAAAGGCCGGATTCGGCCTGCATTGTGACTGACACAACTCCTCCTCCGTCGACGAATGGTACGTTCGGCGTTGTTGTGTCATTGATTGTGTTAGTAGTTGCTTACGTGTATGATTTCCGACCGTAGGTTTGTGTGGTGACCGGGATACCATTGTCTCGAACGCAGGTATTTGATTCGTACTTGGACGCTTCTTTGTTTCGCGATTTTTTACTGCACTTTGCTGGTTCTGATATGTTGAATGTTTGTTGTGACTAACACGGCTTTTCCTGCATCCAAGTGTGTTACATTCCCCGTTGTAGTGTTTTGCATCGTGTCAGTTGATTCTTACTTGTATCATTTCCGACTGTAGGTTTGGGCAGTGACCAGGAGGCCATTATCGATTTGACATTACCTTCTCCGGTCTCTAATAAGAGAGGTAACTGATTCGTGCTTGACCCTTTTTTGGATCTCACTTTTTATTCCTGTGTGTAATAATAATAACGGTGTTTGTTCTTATGTTCTGCATGAGCAGTAGTGAATGGGAATTGTTCGGAAAACATAAAACGCAAAAGGAGAGTTATGACAGAATAGCAGAGGGAAGCGAAAAGATTAAATGAGCGTAAGAAGTATGCATCAATGTCTGAGGAACAAAGGGAAGTTCGACGTCGAAAGCAGGTGTCTCTGAAGACGAAAGCCGTTCGGAAATCCCGAGATGCAAGGAAAAAAGAAAAGATATCTCCGTACTCTCTAGCCATGGAGAATCCAATGTACATCCCTGAGGTTGTGCACCCCAAACCTAAAGTTCCCGCGAGTGAATGGCCTATTCTCGAGATTGGTCGCACTCCTATTTACATTCCTCCAATTACGGATACCCATGCGGTTGCCGAAGATGTCAGTGACGTGGATTCCATCGGCGCTGGTGAAACTCGATCGCCGCGTCGAAATCGTGTTGTGGGTGGCATCAGACAAGTCTTACGTGGCATGAAGAATGAGCAGTTCGAGAGAACCATTGGAAGGAATGTTTCGTCTCCAGCCGAACAGATGGATGCAGAGTCCAATGGCTATGGCAATGACACAGGTACACTCTCAGACTGAAATTGTATTACTCTCTGGGAACATATCGCCGTGTGAAGAAGATGAGTTATTGACGCGTTTGATATGAACAGGATCTGAAGCTGATGAGGCTGGTGTGCGTTACCGGGATGCGTCGGACGATGACGACGAATTGTTTTGGTTTGATAATGGATCAGGTAAACTTACCTCACCGTTTCTTCCTCTCTTTCTATGTATATACTCATGGGTTAGCATCGCATCTGTTATTTCTATTTATGCAGTTTGTGAAGACGGGGTTCTCTGTAATGACGAGCCGTGCGATGATTCGTTCTCGGTGTCGAGCACCGATGACCCGTGCGATGTGGTCTATAGCAATCTTCCTCCCGAGGGACTGTTGACGGTCGTTACGGACCAATTTCGACCGTCAACTAGCTCAATAAACAAGAAGGATTGGACATTCTTTACACGCACTTTATTTAAGAATAACCTATTTCCACATGTACCTCTAGATTTTAGTGTGCAGGTGGAATAAGGGAGAAATCCAGGTGAAATCATGCCCCAAGGCGACGAATCAACACTTCTACAAAACAACGTTTGCCGCGGGAATACAATTCCAAGACAAAAGGCCAAATCTCATCAAAGTCCAACACAACTAAGGCCAAATGCACCTGGACCAGAGAAGTAGACCCAGAGGGGGAGCCACCTGCCAAAGCCCAGCCCAGGAGGGGCCAGGCACAGGTCGGCCGACCCCCCCTGGCCAGGTCGGCCGACCTGGCAGGGTGGCCCCCTGGGCCCATCTTTCTATGGCGGTTTGTAACCGACCTCTGGAGGTCGGTTCCCCCTGCATTAAATGCCACCGACCTCGGGAACCGCCTCAAAGTTGCCGACCTTCAAGGACTATATAAGGAGGGGTACCCCCCCTCCTTCCAACACACACAATACACAAGGATCATTCCCTCCTCCTCACACTAGAGCTAGAGGCAATTCTAGGTAGTGCTAGGCTGAGTAGTGGGTTGCCCTATTGCTCCCAAAGTCTTGTGGAGAATTGGGTAGCACTCTTGTATCCTTTCTCTCTCTTTGTAAGACTTGTTATTTAATCTATGGAATACAAGTATTCATATAGTTGTTATGAGCTTGCTAGTTCTATCATGATCTTGTATGATCGTTCGTTGTTCGTTCATGCTCGTTCATCATTCGTTCTTCGTTCGTTCATACTCGATCATCGATTATTCTTGAACTTGCTTAATCGTTCATCGTTCGTCGCTCGTTCTTGAGCGACGAACGCTTATTCATGACTTAGTGCTAGCTTTGATCCCTTTTATCTAGTTTATGCTAGTTAGGCCAGATGTTCTCCTGTTTAGGCATCGGGCTCATTGTCCTGCAAAGGTGCTCTAGATTTATCACCCCGTCGATCCGAAGGGTTGGGGGTGCCTCAAGGGATCTAGAGTCGTGGTTAGTAACGCCGGCATGGTGCCGGGGTAGTCTATCCACCCTTGGGTGTGTGCGTGTCCCACGGTTTGTAGAGGTAGGTGGCAGGAAGTGACAGCCCTGTCCATCCAAAGGAACCCTCCACGTTCGGGCACGGCATAGGAGTACGTAAATAGGCCGGAGTCGCGAGGCAGACCTTGCGTATGCCGGATCTCCCGATGTTGCCTAAGCATTAGACGCTTGCTTATGCTTGCATGACGCTAGATGATAGGTAGAGGTTGTGCACGCTATATGAATGTTGTACCTTTGGAGTAGTAGCTCGCTAGTCTAACTTAGCATTGCTTAGGATTGTCTCTCGCCTTTTATTAGAGAGAGTGGAATGCCTTCGTGTGTGTCACACTATCCCTATTATTATTAAACCTTACCCCTGCATTGGAATGTGGTTATATCACCTATCGATTGTAACACCATGAACATAAGTACTCTTGTCAACCATGTCTTCCTTTGGGAAAATATAAATACGATACCCTGGAATACTCTCGGGTGAAATGCTACAACGGGTTATCCGTCCGCTTGCGGATATTCTATTTAACATGACAAACCTTATAATTCATATCTAGTACTTGTTACTAGTTGTGGATTATTTGGTTAAATAGTGCAAGTGAACATTTCCATAACCCCCGGCGTCTCCCCGCGGTCGCGTGTTTCCCGCGCGACCGTAAGAGACACCAACAAGCATTTCTGGCGCCGTTGCCGGGGAAGACATTGGTTAACAAGAATACAATGATTGTTCATGATTACACTTGATGTGGTTTAACCATTGCCCATGCAGGCTAACTTTGATCTGTTTTCTCTTTGATGTGAAAACAGGATAGTGTATGCGTGGATTCGACTTGCCGAAAAACTTCGTTGATAATCCCGAGTCACTTGTGAGGAAGACTCGACACCGCGTCGTCGTCTCCCCTCAAGTGCTCTCGACAAGCGAACCCGCATCTTCCGCACCATCTACGTCAAACGTCATGGCTGAAAAGACCCTTCGTGAATACTCCGCGCCCACCGTCGCCAATGTGCCCATTGGACCCAACGTCAACGTTGGTGACGCCGGACTTAACATAAGGTCCAGCCTCATCACTATGGTGCAAGCCATACCCTTTTGTGGGAAGGCTTCCGAGGACGCCAACTCTCATCTCCAACAATTCCTAGAAATATGCAACACGTCAGGCACGGGAGAAGGCAATCAAGATGCTATCAAGCTCCGTTTGTTTCCGCTCTCCCTCCTTGGGAAAGCGAAACAATGGTTCTATGCAAACCGCGCCAATATTGACACTTGGGACAAATGTTCTACGGCGTTCCTCGCTAAGTTCTTCCCGATGGGCAAAACCAATGCTCTTCGTGGAAGAATTGCAAGCTTCCAGCAAGCAACAAATGAATCCATACCCGAGGCATGGGAAAGGCTCCAAGAATACACATTAGCCTGCCCACACCATGGGATGGACGAATGGCTCATTCTTCAACACTTTTACAACGGGTTAACACCAACAGCCCGTGGACATATGGATGCCGCTGCTGGAGGAGCCTTCTTCTCCAAAACCGTTACTCAAGCAAAAGATCTTATAGAGAAGATGGTCTCCAATCAAGGGTGGAGCGATGATCGACTCCAATCACGCTCAAAAGGCATCCACCCTGTCAAGGAAGTGGACATGTTGTCCGCCAAACTTGACCTTCTCATGAAGCGTTTGGATGAACACACTTCAAGTGGTAGTGTTCGTGCATTGGACTCACACATGACGTGTGAGGAATGCGGGGATACGGGCCATATGGGGAAGAATTGCCCCCACACCCAAGAAGATGCGTTCTACATGAACAACAACAACGGGTATCGTCCAAACGGAGGTCCAGGATATAATCAAAATCAAAATAGAGGTAACAATTTTCCTGGTTTTTACAATAATCAGCCCTCTTTGAAAGATTTGGTTCTTGGCCAAGCTAAAATTAATGAATCAATCAACAAAAAGCTTGCTGCCAACGATAAAGTTTTAGAAAATATAAATTCACAGCTAGAAGGTTTTTCTTCCGCTTTCAAAAATCAGCTGAGTTTTAACAAAATGATAGAAACCCAACTTGCTCAGCTTGCTGCTCTTGTTCCTACCTCTAATTCTGGGAAGATCCCGGGGCAACCCGAGTCTTCTTTAGAAAATGTTAATGCGGTTACCACGAGGGGAGGAAAATCCACTCGGGACCCGCCATATCCTAACCATGCAGGTAACAAGGACAGGGTTGAAAAAGAAGAAGAAGACCCTTCTATCATCCAGAAAAAGAATGATGAACCAAAGGCAACCACTGGGAAAGAGGCACTAGAATTCCAAGACACTAGTTTCATGCCATTCCCACACAGAAATAAGAAGCCGAAGGTGGATGAACAATTTGATCGTTTTGTGGAAGTCATCCAAAAGATTCATGTCAACGTGCCTTTGATGGACATGGTACAAGTACCCACATATGCACGTTACCTCAAAGACATCCTCAATAACAAGCGACCACTGCCCAAGACAGAGATGGTCAAGCTCACCGAAGAGTGTAGCGCGGCTATACTCAATCGGCTTCCAGAAAAGAAGAAAGACCCTGGTTGCCCCACCATATCATGCTCCATTGGGGCACATCACTTCGAACACGCCTTATGTGATCTTGGGGCAAGCGTCAGCGTTATGCCCAAAGAAGTCTTCGATCGATTGAGCTACACGGAGTTAACTCCTACACCAATGAGGCTACAACTAGCGGACTCATCAGTCCGCTACCCCGCGGGAATAGCCGAAGACATTCCGGTGAAAATCCGTGGTAACTTCATTCCGGTGGACTTCGTGGTGCTGGAAATGGATATTGACAAGGAAACGCCCCTCATCTTGGGACGTCCCTTCCTTAGCACCACAAAGGCCCAAATTGATGTTGGAGTTGGAGAAATCCGCCTCTACATCAATGGGAAGGAGGAAAAGTTCGAGTTTCAACCCCGAAAAGAACAATGCTCGATGATCAAGATCAAGTATGGGCCAAACCCCTCAAACATCAAAGAAGTTGAAGTGACCCCAAGAAAGACGGATAGTCTCATTGCTCTTTGGAAGCAAATTGACAAACGTGAGAACCCGTCATGGTACCAACCCAAGAAGCCCGCAACAAGAAGGCCGGGGTTATGGGTCAAGAAATCGACCCCTCAAATTGAGAAGCCACCAACACAACCCAAGGTCAAACAAATGTGGCAAGTAAAGAAGGTGCAGCCATCTTCATCCTCTTCTCCAAGGACGGGGCCGGCACCTCAAGAATGAAACGCATGGAGAAGTCCTTGCTCGCCGGACTTAAAACGGCGAAGCCCTGGCCGACAGGATAATCGGCATTACCATTTCTTTTGATTCCTTTTTGATTTTTTCTTTTCAAACCCACCACTTGCATTTAAAAAAAAAACTTTTAAATCACCTTGCATATTTTATTTCACCACAAGAAATTCTTATTTCAATCGTTTGAATTTTTTCCGCCAGCATATTTGAATTTTCATCTCGCCATGCATACAAAAATTAATCTCCAAAAAATATTTGGTTCTTCAAAACTTTTTCACTCTTTTGTGCAAGGTTTTGGAGCACCTTTGTACCACTACAATAAATTTTCCACATGTTGGGATTTTTCCGACACTTTTTCTCTTCTAGTTTCAATTTTCCCGAAAACCATTTGAATTTCGAGGCATGATTTTATTTGGAAATCTTTCTGAGCAATATTTGCGAGGATTTACTGGACATAGCAGCCAAGGTCAAGAATCATATGACCGTTGGAGGCTATGGGCCAAGAGGGGGAGCAAGTGGGCCCCACAGGGGGTCGGCCGACCCCCATTTTTCAGGTCGGCCGACCTGTGGCAGCCACTGCTGCCCCCCCATCTTTTTCCCAACGGTCATATTCCCCCTCCAACGTTCAAAAAACGGCTACATCTCATGCTATAAGTTGGAGTGGCCGGCCAGAGGCTCTCTCCCCCTCACACACACTCATTTCCCTCCTCATTCACTTCACTCTCTTGCTCACAAGGTTCTCCTTTGCTCTCACTTTGTGCTTGCCTCAAAATTCTGCATAAAAAACTCCTCTCCCACTGTTCTTTCAGTTTGTGTTTTGATTTGTTTTTGTTTGTTTTTTTCGAGTTGCGATTTTCTTGCTCACAAGAACAACCGACGGTTTCGCCGATTCAATTTTCCCTAACATAACCCATTCGGAGTTTTTGTTCTTGTGTTCTTGCTCTCCTCGCTGCAGCCATGTCGGGAGCGAAGCGGCTGTACGGATCGTTGAAGAAGTCCCTAAGCTCAAGCTCAAGTCCAAGCTCTTCACGCCGAAGCACGCGCGCGCGCCCCGTGGTCGAACCACCGCCAAGTCCACCACATGCAGCCGAAGAAGAGAGCAACAACGAGCATCATCTCCTCGCCGACACCGACCTCGACTTGGTGGGCGAGCACGAGACGAACACCTACGCACTTCTTCAAAACCGTATCTTTGCTCCTACGCGAGCATTTGACACGGAGCTGCTGCAACAAACAGGTATGGATGCTGAATTTTCTCGAGTATTCAAAGCTATAGGGTGGAAAGATTTTGCTAGTGTACATGAGCCGGGTTCCCGCTTACTTACACTTCAGTTTTTATGCACCCTACGAGTAGTAGATGAAGGTATTACTTTTCGGTTTTTCCGGGAAGAATACCGCTTGAAATGGAAGGACCTTAGCATGATACTCGGCTTTAATACTCGCTGCAATGTTGATATTGATAATGCCCTTCCTGATTTTTCAAAGCTTGCATTTTGGGAAAGGATTACGGGTTTTTCAACTTGTGTGCAGCCTAGAACTAATTACATCCATCACCCTACTTTGCGCTTTTTGCACATGTGGATTGGCATCACTCTTTTTCCAAGGAGTGATATTAGAGTTGTGCGCGAGGATGAAATGAAAATTCTTTATGCTATGGTTGAGAAAATTAAGATTTCTCCTGTGCAATACATGATTCACCAATGGCTAGATAATTTTGGGATGATAGGACCTATCGAGTGCACTTCGTTGATTACACGTATCGCTGCAGGAGTAGGTGCTTTGCATGATGCTAATGTTGAATATATTGATACTCCTCGCATGCTCATAAACAAAGATTATCTTATTCGCGGTCATACACTTAAGCGTGGTCCAAATGATTCCCTCATATTTTATTTTGTCGGGTATACAAACGAGTTTCGGTTACCTAACCCGGATCTTCGCTTGTATACTTGCAAAAATCTAACCATTGAGCTCCAAGAAATGGAGAGTGCGCGCAGGAGTATTTCTTCTCGCAGGAGGACGCGTAGGTCGGAGCAGCCATCAAGTTCCGAGGCACCCACACCGCAGCCCATGGCTCACGGCGGCCCGGGATATGGTCACACCGGATATTTTCCCGGTGTATACTCAGCCCCGCCACCGCACATGGCCGGGGGCTCGGCGTGGCAAGCCTCGGGGCATGACCCAAGGATGTTCACTCCGCAACAACAATGGGAGGAACACTCCTCCGACTCTGGTGTGACTCAAGGTTTCCACCTTGAGCAAGCAATGAACAACCTCTCCGAGCAAATGGGAAGGCTCGAGACCACGACGGAAGACACTCAATACGCGCTGAATCAACACATCCTACAAACCCATCAGTGGCAAGAACGCACCGACACCCAGCTCACCAACCTCACCAACATGACGGAGCGGGGACAAGCCGATCTTTCGGCTTACTTTCGCCACATGGGATTCAATCCACCAAACCCATGAGCAAGAACAAGCTTGGGGGGGAGACACCATGCCCCCCCTCTAAGGTATCATGTATCGCAACTTGTATCCTTTTCCTTTCATTTTTGCTTGTTCTTGCTTCTCATATGAAAAACAAAATAAAAATAACAAAACTAAAAAGAACAAAAATAATTAGTGTAGTTTCTTTTTATGTGCTGTAAAAAATGTTTCTTTTCCTTCTATGTTGAGATGATGAATAGTTGCTCTGCCGTATTTCTCTCTTGTGCCTAGTTTATAACTTAGTACTCTCCAAGTTTTGAGTTTGTTGGCTGAAAAATACTTGCTTAAGAACCTGAAACTTGTGGGTAGCATACGCTTGCACTGAACCTAAGTTGTTGTGAGAGATGATATGGTAAAGAGAGCTGATGCAATCTTGTTCCAAGTTAAGCTTGAAAAACTCCGGAGATTTTGTTTTCGAAAATCATAAAAATTATAAGTTCCTCAGTGATGATAAATTCCTACCAAAGCCATATGTAGTACTTAATGAAAAACTTTACATATGCTGCTTGTCATTTCATTGAGCTTTATCAAAATTGTGTGACCCTAGTGAGATGCTCTCCATACTCTCATGATCAAGATCACGTACACATTCCACCTCATATGCTAAACTTCTACACCGGAAGTTAGCAACATGTCATACCATCCACCAAAATAAAGACACTGCTCACAATTTATCACCTCTCTTGAATTATCAAAATTAGGCATGGCTATGCAAAAGAAAGAAAGAAAATAAAGCTCACAGAAGATGAGCATGAAAAGAAAAAGAAAATTTATCTGCTCTCATCTTGAGCATGGAAAAAGAAAGAAGAAAAGATAGCCATGCCCCAAAATATAAAATAAAGAGAGGTGAACAAAAAAAAAAGAGGAGTAGTCACATACACCACCACCATCCACTCACACACTTGCACATCTTGATCTTTGATTGTATGGCTTGCTATCTCCGTGGATCCACTCTTTTGGTTTTGCAAAATATGAATGCAAGTATGCCTCTCTTCATATCCTACCTTGAGCTCCACAAAAAGCCTATTAGATGTAGGATGAGGCAACACACATGCCTTGGTGAGGAATGAAAACACCACTTAAGCGATTCGAGAGTATCACTTGAGGAACTTGGTTTTATTTTTGAAAATCTTTTTGAAAACCTCCGGAGAATAAAAGCAAGACAAGGAATGAGAAAACAAATGCTCGTACACCGTTCTCTCTCTCAACCGCCCAAGGTGAAGTATAAAGCAAAAGCCCCATAAGGACTAAGGGAAGGGTGAGTTACCTTGGCCAACTTATTCAACTCAAGGATGAGTATCTTTGTTATACACTTGGTACCTTTGAGAAGTAGGCATTGTATCAACTCCTGATCAACAACCTAAAGTCCTACTTCTTGCTCGGGACGAGCAAGGGGTAAGCTTGGGGGAGTTGTTGACGGTCGTTACGGACCAATTTCGACCGTCAACTAGCTCAATAAACAAGAAGGATTGCACATTCTTTACACGCACTTTATTTAAGAATAACCTATTTCCACATGTACATCTAGATTTTAGTGTGCAGGTGGAATAAGGGAGAAATCCAGGTGAAATCATGCCCCAAGGCGACGAATCAACACTTCTACAAAACAACGTTCGCCGCGGGAATACAATTCCAAGACAAAAGGCCAAATCTCATCAAAGTCCAACACAACTAAGGCCAAATGCACCTGGACCAGAGAAGTAGACCCAGAGGGGGAGCCACCTGCCAAAGCCCAGCCCAGGAGGGGCCAGGCACAGGTCGGCCGACCCCCCCTGGCCAGGTCGGCCGACCTGGCAGGGTGGCCCCCTGGGCCCATCTTTCTATGGCGGTTTGTAACCGACCTCTGGAGGTCGGTTCCCTCTGCATTAAATGCCACCGACCTCGGGAACCGCCTCAAAGTTGCCGACCTTCAAGGACTATATAAGGAGGGGTACCCCCCCTCCTTCCAACACACACAATACACAAGGATCATTCCCTCCTCCTCACACTAGAGCTAGAGGCAATTCTAGGTAGTGCTAGGCTGAGTAGTGGGTTGCCCTATTGCTCCCAAAGTCTTGTGGAGAATTGGGTAGCACTCTTGTATCCTTTCTCTCTCTTTGTAAGACTTGTTATTTAATCTATGGAATACAAGTATTCATATAGTTGTTATGAGCTTGCTAGTTCTATCATGATCTTGTATGATCATTCGTTGTTCGTTCATGCTCGTTCATCATTCGTTCTTCGTTCGTTCATACTCGATCATCGATTATTCTTGAACTTGCTTAATCGTTCATCGTTCGTCGCTCGTTCTTGAGCGACGAACGCTTATGCATGACTTAGTGCTAGCTTTGATCCCTTTTATCTAGTTTATGCTAGTTAGGCCAGATGTTCTCCTGTTTAGGCATCGGGCTCATTGTCCTGCAAAGGTGCTCTAGATTTATCACCCCATCGATCCGAAGGGTTGGGGGTGCCTCGAGGGATCTAGAGTCGTGGTTAGTAACGCCGGCATGGTGCCGGGGTAGTCTATCCACCCTTGGGTGTGTGCGTGTCCCACGGTTTGTAGAGGTAGGTGGCAGGAAGTGACAGCCCTGTCCATCCAAAGGAACCCTCCACGTTCGGGCACGGCATAGGAGTACGTAAATAGGCCGGAGTCGCGAGGCAGACCTTGCGTATGCCGGATCTCCCGATGTTGCCTAAGCATTAGACGCTTGCTTATGCTTGCATGACGCTAGATGATAGGTAGAGGTTGTGCACGCTATATGAATGTTGTACCTTTGGAGTAGTAGCTCGCTAGTCTAACTTAGCATTGCTTAGGATTGTCTCTCGCCTTTTATTAGAGAGAGTGGAATGCCTTCGTGTGTGTGACACTATCCCTATTATTATTAAACCTTACCCCTGCATTGGAATGTGGTTATATCACCTATCGATTGTAACACCATGAACATAAGTACTCTTGTCAACCATGTCTTCCTTTGGGAAAATATAAATACGATACCCTGGAATACTCTCGGGTGAAATGCTACAACAGGTTATCCGTCCGCTTGCGGATATTCTATTTAACATGACAAACCTTATAATTCATATCTAGTACTTGTTACTAGTTGTGGATTATTTGGTTAAATAGTGCAAGTGAACATTTCCATAACCCCCGGCGTCTCCCCGCGGTCGCGTGTTTCCCGCGCGACCGTAAGAGACGCCAACAGGGACACATCCTGAAGCCAGCTAAAAATTGCGTACATTGCAATGCTTTGAGATTCCAATACGAGCCACCCGGTTTTTGCTGTCTTAATGGGCAAGTAGTTCTGAAGGAGCTTGAGACACCATATGAGATGAAATGTTTATGGACGGCCAAAGATGCTATCTCTAGGCATTTTCGTGACCATTCCAAGTTCTTCAATGGGTATTTTTCATTCACATCGCTCTACTGCACGCTTGACAAAGACACAACGGACAGACAAGAGCACCCCATATATACATTTAGAGCTCATGGCCAAATATACCACAACATAAGGTCTTTTGGGAATCAAAACGGATTGGAGCCGAGACATTTGGAGCTTTACTTTTACGACGACGATCCCAGTCTTGAACATCATTATCGCTATGCTCGTGAAAAGAATGAAATTAATGATCAAGAGGTTATCTCCCGTATAGTAGAGATAATGAAGAAAAATCCGTACTCCACGAATCTTAGGACAATTGGTCAGGCTATAGATCTCAAAGACTACCGCATCGCGTTGAATCTGGATTGTCAAAAGGATCAGATAGTATACAATCTACCAGTCTCCACTGAGGTTGCTGCTGTTTGGGTCGAGGGGAGCGGGTGTCAGAGACAGTTCGAAAACAGTGTCATTCTGCATGGAAAGAATAGGTAAATCCATGGGTAGTGGCATGCTACGATGCTCTTGACATATCCTTTGTTTTTCCCTCTTGGTGAGCTCGGTTGGCATCCTGATATCCCCAAAAAGGAAGGTAATTTTGATAAACTAAAGGAGCTACGGGCCAACAAAAAGGCTCATGTGCCTGTTGGTGAAGGTAAGTCTCCCTCAATGCGATATCTTGTTTTGTCTTGTTTTTGCTGTCTAATCTTGGTAATATGTAGATAGTCACTTTTGCCGTTTGAGCGTCGTCTATCTGTTCATTTAGCTCCTCTTGTGATCTCGGATATTTTTCTTTGTTTGTCTTACCTTGCATTTGTGTACCTATCCTTGTGATGTCGGAGGTAGGTTTTGTCCGCATTTTAACATTGTTTTCGTTTACTTTCCCGTGTGATTGCGGAGCTAAGTTTTGTCTACGTCTTAATTTGGCCATTCGGTTTCTTCCGTGTGTTATTGTTTGGTGCTTCGTGGTACTCCGCATGTTTCCGTGGGGATATGTGTTGTCTTTGTGTTTTTTAGTGATTGATCTTGTGTGTTTATTGGACTATATTTGTTTTATACGCAGGTGAAGGAGGTTATAAATGTGTTTCGGCCCGTTCGTATTACGCCTACAGATTACAGGTCCGTCCGGGTATATTCAATCCTATACTTCATGGAAAGAGGCTATTCCAGCAGTTTGCAGTGGACACATACATTAAAATCGAGAACACTAGATTGGATTATATTTGGAATAATCAGGACCAGATGAGGGCAGATTTGTACCAAGGATTGAGGGACAGCTTGCAAGCTGGCGAGACAAGGGCTGATGCTGTTGGTAAGTGCACGGTGTTGTCTACTACCTTCATCGGAGGTCCGCGGGACAAGAGGAAGCGCTACATGGATGCTATGGCGCTGGTCAGGAAGTATGGCAAACCTGATATATTCCTCATGATGACATGCAATCCTAACTGGGATGAGATTAAGAAGAATCTGTATGACGGTCAAAATGCACAGGACCGGCCCGACATTGTGGTTCGTGTTTTCAGGGCCAAATTGGAGGAGCTAAAGCGCAAGTTGGTTGACGACGCCATTCTTGGCAAGGTTAAGGCACACACCCATGTTGTCGAGTTCCAGAAAAGAGGTTTGCCTCATGCCCATTTTTTACTCATCATGGATGGTCGTTACAAGCTGACATGCCCGGAACAGTATGATTGTCTAATTTCAGCCGAGCTTCCAGACAAGAAGAAGTACCCGGTGCTTTACTCCATGGTGGTCAAGCATATGATGCATGGTCCGTGTGGGTTGCTTAATCCGAAATGTCCGTGCACAAAGGATCGCGGCTCTTGCAGGAACTATTATCCACGCCCTTTCAACCCTGCTACTTTGCAAGGCAAGGACTCTTACCCTCAGTATAGGAGGCGTGATAATAAAAAGATTACGCACGTCCGAGGTCATGATCTTAACAATCGGTGGGTGGTACCGTACAATCCATACCTTTTGCGCTACTTCAACTGCCATATAAACGTCGAGGCTTGCGGGAGTATTAAGGCAGTTAAGTACCTTTTCAAGTACATTTATAAGGGTCATGACAAGGCATCTATTACGGTTGCAGAGAATGACAAGGGGGACAGCATAGGTGATATTGATGAAATCAGGCAGTACAGGGATGCAAGGTGGGTGACTCCTCCTGAAGCCATGTGGAGAATTTACAAGTTTGATCTTAGTCAAATCAGTCCATCCGTGCAGCAGCTGCAGCTCCACCTCCCTAACATGCATATGGTATCGTTCAAGAAATACGACGGCATAAAAAAAGTGCTTGAGGAAGATAATGCCGAAAAATCTATGCTTACAGCCTATTTCGACGAAAACAGGAGAAATGTTGAAGCTCGCAATATCCTTTATCACGATTTTCCTGAGTTCTATACTTGGAAGAATGCAAAGAAGAAAAAATGCTGGCAAAAAAGGGTAAAGGCAGGCATGCAGGTTGGAAGAGTTGTGTCTGCTCATCCAATGCAAGGAGAACGCTACTATCTCCGCATTCTTCTACACCATATCGCAGGAGCTACATCGTTCGATGACCTCAGAACAGTCAATGGAAAGGTCCTTCCAACATTCGCGAGGCTGCGGAGAAAGGTGGCTATATCAATCCAGACAACTCATGGGACTTGGCAATGGACGAAGCAGCGTTCCTGCAGATGCCTTTGGCGATGCGAAGGCTTTTCGCAACTATATTGGTCCATGGGGAGTCGACAGATACAAGAGATCTTTGGAACAGACACAAAGAGTCCATGGCCGATGACTTTCGTCGTACCCATTCCGCTGCGTTAGCGGAACAGTTGTTGCTGATAGATATCCGTAACATGTTGCAGTTGATGGGCAAGGATATACATTCGTTTCCGCTCCCAAAAATCAACACGGAATACGACACTGCTGCCGGTGTGACGAGGGAGATTTTCGAGGAATCTAACGTCAAGGTCACCGAAGACGACGAACATCTCTCAGAATCACTTAATCCGGAGCAATTAGATGCCTATACCCAAATTATGGAAGCCGTGGGCAGTGGTGATGGCAGCACGTTTTTTGTTGATGGCCCTGGGGGGACCGGCAAGACATTTCTTTACAGGGCGCTACTCGCAACAGTAAGAAAACAGGGAAAGATCGCAGTGGCAATAGCCACCTCCGGTGTAGCGGCGTCCATAATGCCGGGGGGAAGAACAGCTCATTCTCGGTTCAAGATACCTCTCAGTATTGACGACGGTGGATATTGTCCCTTCACAAAACAGAGTGGGCCTGCAAAACTCTTGCGTTCGGCATCATTAATCATTTGGGACGAGGCTTCAATGACGAAAAGACAGGCTATCGAGGCTTTAGATAACAGCATGCGGGACCTAATGGATTGCCATGATAAACCTTTTGGTGGGAAGACATTTGTATTCGGTGGTGATTTTCGTCAGGTGGTACCGGTTGTCAGAAAGGGTTCCAGGGCTCAGATCGTCGATGCTTCTCTTCGTAGGTCTTACCTATGGGCGTCGATGCGGCACCTAAAGTTAGTACGCAACATGAGAGCCCAGAACGACCCTTGGTTTGCTGACTTTTTGCTGCGCATCGGAGGTGGGACTGAGGAGACCAATGTTGAAGGTGAGGTTCGTCTCCCGAATGAGATCTGCGTTCCATGCACTGGTAGTAAGTCGGATCTTGATGCTCTGATAGATTCTGTCTTTCCTAATCTCGATGCAAACAAGACAGATCCGGACTACATGACATCCAGAGTGATATTGACTACAAGAAACGATTGCGTGGATAGGATCAACATGAAGATGATAGACCGGTTTGAAGGGGATGAGATGGTATATCATAGCTTCAACACTGCGATTGATGATCCACACAACTATTATCCGTCTGAGTTTCTTAATACATTGACTCGCAATGGACTTCCTCCACATGTGTTAAGGCTCAAGATAAACTGTCCTGTCATTCTTTTGAGAAACATTGACCCCGCCAATGGTCTTTGCAACGGCACGAGGCTGGTAGTGCGTGGATTCCAGAAGAACCTTATCGATGCGGAGATTGTTCTCGGACAGCATGCTGGTATGCGAGTCTTTTTGCCAAGGATCCCTCTCTGCCCCTCCGATGATGAGATGTTTCCTTTCCAATTCAAGAGGAAACAATTCCCTATCAGACTCTGCTTCGCCATGACCGTTAACAAGGCACAGGGTCAGACTATTCCTATTGTCGGTATTTACCTGCCGGAGCCCGTATTCTCTCATGGTCAGCTGTACGTTGCGCTGTCCCGAGCAACAGCCAGGTCTAACGTGAAAGTATTATCTTTGCCTGTTGATGAATCTGATGGAAAGAGGAAAGGTAGGGGGAAAAAGAAAAATACGCGCCATAGTACCGTCGAAGCAACTGCTCGAATCGGTGCTGATAATATAGCTGGAACATACACTAAGAACATTGTATTCAAAGAAGTGCTTACTTCATAGGCTACGTAGAGTCGTGCACTTGCATTGACAAAATGTATTATTATTACACAAACAGTGTATGTACACACACAAGAGAAACAGTCGTGTGTTTGTTCGGAGATTCCATCACCCAAATAGTATATATTCAAGCCCTCTTGATTTTCTGCCCGACTCCCCTGCGGATGTACCATCACCCGACCCGAGGGAGCTTCTATCACGTTTCCACCGTCCTGCGCTTCTACCACGGTTCGACCGTCCTGCGCTTC
The DNA here is from genome assembly GCA_007726485.1 of Eragrostis curvula. Taxonomy (NCBI): domain Eukaryota; kingdom Viridiplantae; phylum Streptophyta; class Magnoliopsida; order Poales; family Poaceae; genus Eragrostis; species Eragrostis curvula. The sequence goes on from CM017442.1 coordinate 41,814,815, forward strand.
TACCACGTTGATTAGAGCTTCTTCCTCTCTTAACTGGTACAGACCGACCTCTGGGATGGCATGAATTCGTTGTCAGCATAACCTGACATCGAGTAGGTGCCGGTTGTGTCGCTGGGTCGAATGGATATGTGTCGAAAGCACTGTAGTCTAGAGGTTCCTCCTGCGTTGCATGCCCGGCGAGGAGTTGCCGTGTCGTAGCGACATCGGCGATCGCTTCGTCATCTGGGCTTAAATTATTCTCCCAATCACTATTGAAGAAGGTGGCGTCAGAATCTGTCGAGTTCTATTCCAATTGTTTCTTCAAAGGGTTGGAGTTCGATGCCGCTGTTGAAGCACATGGTGTCTTCCCTTTTGGATCCAGCACGTCATCCGTCTTAGGGTTACCCGTCCTCTAGTTGCACGTCGGAGATTTTCTAGATAGATGTGGCGTCTGTAACTTTGGACTAGATGCCTGGGGTAGCTCGCTCGACGGGAGTGCGCCTTGGGTTAATACTGACTTAATTGATTTCTGGGAATGATGGTTGGTACCTGTGCTCAAGTTCTTGGTTGCGTTCAGGTCCAGATGATCGATCGGTTGTTGGATGTTTCCGGCTTCAAATGACGTAGTGGTGCGGGACGCTTGATTGTTCAGAGTCTTTGTTGATGTGTTCGTCCTTGAGCGGGATTCTTCTGTAGAACACAGCACCTTTGTGGCGTGCGGAGGTTAGGTCAGCAGGTGTGACACTGGACTAACATTAGTTTACACGTTTTTTGCGATCCAGTAGTAATTAAAAACGTTACATGCAAATAGTTAGAAATATATAAGCATACTAATACGAAACAAGAGTAAAGAACTAACTTCTACTAGATAATCTTATTGGTCAGCACCTTGTCGGAGGTATTTGCTGAGCTTTTTGTCTTTGGCAGATTGTCGCGCTTGAAATCTTCTATGGTCGAGATGGTTAATTTTTGACCAACGACTTCCCACACGTTCCGTTTGAAGCCTTGCCATGCCTCCTCTGCAGCTGACGGGATTTCAGATAGCAGTGCATCTGCAACATCCTGTCGCGCCCAGGTGGTCACATCTCTTTTTGGAGAGAAGGCCGTACGCAAGTCGGTACGACGACTTGGCGCACCATGCCCCATATGACCGTGCGCTTGTCTGCACAATCTTGCATCCATCTGATGTCTCTTTGCGTCAGACGTCTTTTGGCCTCAGACGTCTCTTTGCGGAGCTTGTCCAACTCTTGGTGTTGCTTCTCCATCTCTTGGCTGTGCTATTGCTGCATCGAAGCTATGACGGCGTTGTGCTCCGACGCTGCCTGTAATGTTTGAAACATTGCCTGGTGACAGAAACAATTAAGTCACGCCTGAGATCGAAAGCATATATTGTTGATTAATATTTACTGATTTTCTGATGATCACGTACCAGCAAGTTTATGTGATGAAATGGACCAGTGGGGTCGACGTATGTATGATTCAGAGATTGTGTAGCCTTTTCGAATGCTTCGACAGTCTCCTTGGGTATGCATTGTATCGTTGCTCTTAGATGATGAATCAGCGCATCCGGTTGGCTGGAAAGCTGCTTCGCATTGGAATTTTCTTCATGCGATTCTTTGTTCTGTGTGTCGTCTGACAGACAAAGTAAATTGCCTGCGAAAGTAGTATCGGTTACAATGGAATAAGAGGATTTAAAAATCTGTTAGCACTGTAAATGTATGTCAGATGGAGTGGCAATAAACGGAGCTCTTTTCCTTTGTCTTTTCGTGTTGCCTGAAGGTCCAGGATGTTTGTCTTCTTCATCTTCATCTTCTGTTTCATTGTTCTTGGTTCGCTTGTTGGACTTCTTGGAATGTTTGATGTTGCTGTCAGCATCATCTCCAACGAAAGCAGATTTATTGCCTTGAATACTTGAGGACTCTGCCATATGTTTACGACCGGAACGCCTCAAGGCCACTGCTTTTATCTTCTTTGTGTTTGGGGGTTCCTTCTTTTCCTCAGAGTGTTCGTCTCCCGTCTGTTCCGTTTCTGACTCCCTCTCTTTGTTTATTCCCTCTTCCCCCCTCAGCTGGAGGCGTTTCTATCCCAAGGGATTCGCATATCCGATTTCTCCTCGCCCACTTTGTATTTGTAATTTTTTCTCTTGCAGTAACCTCCTTTCGTACCGGACTGTTTATCAGGGCAACAACGCATTGTATGGCATCTACCGGCATAAGGCACTCGGAGGCGCTGTACGCTACACAAAAAGCTCCGCGATAAAAATTAGTTGGTTAGTTGGAAAATTCACTAAAACATGTATGGGTAAAGTTACTTCCTTTGTTGGCTAATTAACTGACAAAAATTGGGTGGTGGATGCATATTAACACATGGTATTTTAATGCATCATGACGGGGCCTCTGGAATTTGTTACTATGTTGTCCTTGTCAGGTGTTATATACAAGATAACCAAATGCTATGTTGTCTCGATCATGTCATTCAAGCTTTCAGCACAAGAGACAACAAATTTGCACAGCATATAACAATGTCACAATGAGCATAAGATTGTTTTGCATTTTAGACACTACAAATTAATTTGCAGACATAGGCAACACTCCACAGATTTAAGTTTTCGGATTTGAATGTACCATGAAAGTAATAATTACTAGATCGAAAAAATAGTAATTTGCGAGCAATATGTACACTCTGTGTTGTTACTTACTTTCTTTGGTCAGTGGACCTGCGTATTTTCCAAGTTCCTCTCCTTCTCTTATGGTGAATTTGTGTTGACACTTCTCACCCAAAGGACGAACCCTTAGCATCATGTATTCCTCTGTCAGGTCCCTCATCCCCAAATGTGATGCAATCTTCCTCATTGCTTCCATCTTCCTCTTAATCACTGAATCGCTGATGTCCACTTCAGGATACTCAACGAACTTGATGTCGCGGCCTGTCGAGCGCAACAATGACTGTGTCCCTACTTTGTAGTAGAACTAGCTCTTTGCCCATCCTTGTTTCCACTTAGATGCGCTAGCCCATGAGGGGAAATCTGGTGATTCCTCATACTCTGTCCGCAACTGGAAGTTGATACAACCGTAGTTCGCCAACATAGCTTTCTTGGGACCGCTCCTCCTTGGTTGGCTGACCGCCATATGAAGGACTGCAAAATGCTTACCGCTTGCAACCTCTCCCTGTGTGAACATCGCCCACTGGTAGACGGCAAGTCGGTGCACTGCGCTGGGCGAAAGCTGTGGGAGTTCCAGGTGGTACTCACGAAGGACCTCTTCTACCAGCGGCACGGACGGGATGTCGAGTCCGGCGTCAAAGAAAATTTCGAACACCACCACCTCATCATCTAGGGGTTTGGGATCATCCTCACCTATTGGCTCCCGCACCACCGCCATGCTGGGGATCTTCTTCTTGTCCACCATCTGCACCAACTGCCTCCGGCCCACTTTGGATACGCCGAGGGGGCCTCTTGGTTTGTCGTTCCCATCGCGGAACGCTCCATGTAAAATGACGCCGGGCGGTGGCGACGGCAGACGGATGGGCTGCTCACGGTCCCCGTCCCGGTCGTCGCCGGAAGCTCTCCCCTTGGCGGAAGGATTAGGCTTGTGGTTGCCAGTGGCGGTGGAACCCTTCTCGCCGGATGCTCTCCCCTTTGGCGGCGCATCCAAATCGTCGATTTGGATTTGCTGTTCTTGATTTGGATCGATTTCGTCGAGCTTGGGTACTCGTGGGCTTTGCGGGGGGGGGTCGGATTTGGCTGCTGCTCGTTCGGATCTACATTGCTTGACATGGTGGTCGAAGGTGGCGAGAGGTTGGGGAATCGGAGCGGCAGTGTTGGGGGGTGGGGGGATTTCTCAGTGAAGAAGGGGAGGGCTGTCGAAGTAGACGATAGAGTGATGTATCGTGTGGAAGGGAAGTAGGCGTGTGGGTAAGACAGGAGCATGTCCTCGTGTTTAACAGCACAAGTCCTGTGGGTCCCATTACGCCGCTTTATAGACGGAAGGGACGTCCACTCGCAACGTGTTGGGAGGCGTGCATGTCGGTTGGATTCGAATTCAAAATGCTCAGAAGAAAAGGACGAATACAAAAACTGAGAAAAATCGGGTTCTCTAGAACGTTTGAGAATTCTGTGTTGGGCCGGCCCATTTTTCTGTGGTCCGTGATTCGTGTCGGTTCACCGTGGTCTATAAACTTACAGACTGAAACCCTAGGTTTTCTCATTCTTGAACCATCTCCGCCGCCTGGAGTTCAAAACCGTTGTGATGGTTCTTGATGCTTTTGTCCCTTCGAATGAGGACGGGATTTTCGAACACGATGGTGATTCAACATCGACAGTATACGTCGAAGCATGTGAATCGTGGGTCCAGTCGTTGCTTTATGTTTTTTTAATTACTAATACTATCTGTGCTTTGTCTTGTAATTATTAATGCGTCTCTTTGAACAGATCTGAACGAGTAGATAAGATGTCGGCAATGATCCGCGAACCTGTTCCTTCTGTGGACGCCGGAGTATCGGAAACGTAGGTTGCCTAAATTCTTTTGTTATTCGCTTATACCTACTAACTGTTTCTGATTGTTTGTTTTGCACAGCTCCCAACCTGTTTTTGTAGACGTCGCATTGCTTCCGACGCCATGCTCAGAGAGGCAAGCAAAGCATCGTTGTGCGACTATAGAATCGTTACCTCTTGACCTTGAGGTCGATGCATCTCCGTCTGAATACGACGGTGCCGACTGTTTGGGTGCCAAGTGCCCATCTCCTGCTATAGAAGTAGAACTTCTAAGCCTCGATGTTAATGCATCTTCGTCAGAGTACGTCGGAGCATACGAAACTTGGAATTCTTATTATTCTTGCGGTATTTTTTTGTTCAATTTAGCTATGCATTCGGTATGATTGGTGTGTTGGTGTTTTCCCATGTTATTACACAGCTGTAAGGATACGGAGAAACCCATCCCGTTGCTTCCTTCGTCAGACGCTGAAGCAACTGAGGGATACGAACGGTATTCGGGATATTTTATAGATATATATATTTTTGTGTTTTCTTTCGCGATGAATTCACTCATCTCATCGACGGTGTACACAGGTGGATTCAATTCCGTAATGTATGTCCTAGTAACAAAAATGGAAGTTGGGACGTGACTGCGAGCGTTTTTTGGAAAGGTGGTATTCGTGTCGAAGGCGGAGAGCCCTATATGAGATTCATATTGGTGGACGAGGAGGTTTGTTTACCTTTCCATTTACGTACATTTGCTGAACTTTTTAGGATTCGATGATATAATTTGTAGGGCACAAGGATGGAAGCATTGGCGTTCGGGGGTCAATGTACGGTGCTCAACCACAACATCGTCGAAGGCAACATATATGATTTTAAGAGGGTTGTTGGCGTCTCTTACGGTCACGCGGGAAACACGCGACCGCGGGAGACGCCGGGGGTTATGGAATTGTTCACTTGCACTATTTAACCAAATAATCCACAACTAGTAACAAGTACTAGATATGAATTATAAGGTTTGTCATGTTAAATAGAATATCCGCAAGCGGACGGATAACCCGTTGTAGCATTTCACCCGAGAGTATTCCAGGGTATCGTATTTATATTTTCCCAAAGGAAGACATGGTTGACAAGAGTACTTATGTTCATGGTGTTACAAACGATAAGTGATATAACCACATTCCAATGCAGGGGTAAGGTTTAATAATAATAAGGATAGTGTGACACACACGAAGGCATTCCACTCTCTCTAATAAAAGGCGAGAGACAATCCTAAGCAATGCTAAGTTAGACTAGCGAGCTACTACTCCAAAGGTACAACATTCATATAGCGTGCACAACCTCTACCTATCATCTAGCGTCATGCAAGCACAAGCAAGCGTCTAATGCCTAGGCAACATCGGGAGATCCGGCATACGCAAGGTCTGCCTCGCGACTCCGGCCTATTTACGTACTCCTATGCCGTGCCCGAACGTGGAGGGTTCCTTTGGATGGACAGGGCTGTCACTTCCTGCCACCTACCTCTACAAACCATGGGACACGCACATACCCAAGGGTGGATAGACTACCCCGGCACCATGCCGACGTTACTAACCACGACTCTAGATCCCTCGAGGCACCCCAACCCTTCGGATCGACGGGGTGATAAATCTAGAGCACCTTTGCAGGACAATGAGCCCGATGCCTAAACAGGAGAACATCTGGCCTAACTAGCATAAACTAGATAAAAGGGATCAAAGCTAGCACTAAGTCATGCATAAGCGTTCGTCGCTCAAGAACGAGCGACGAACGATGAACGATTAAGCAAGTTCAAGAGTAATCGATGATCGAGTATGAACGAACGAAGAACGAACGATGAACGAGCATGAACGAACAACGAACGATCATACAAGATCATGATAGAACTAGCAAGCTCATAACAACTATATGAATACTTGTATTCCATAGATTAAATAACAAGTCTTACAAAGAGAGAGAAAGGATACAAGAGCGCTACCCAATTCTCCACAAGACTTTGGGAGCAATAGGGCAGCCCACTACTCAGCCTAGCACTACCTAGAATTGCCTCTAGCTGTAGTGTGAGGAGGAGGGAATGATCCTTGTGTATTGTGTGTCTTGGAAGGAGGGGGGGTACCCCTCCTTATATAGTCCTTGAAGGTCGGCAACTTTGAGGCGGTTCCCGAGGTCGGTGGCATTTAATGCAGGGGGAACCGACCTCCAGAGGTCGGTTACAAACCGCCATAGAAAGATGGGCCCAGGGGGCCACCCTGCCAGGTCGGCCGACCTGGCCAGGGGGGGTCGGCCGACCTGTGCCTGGCCCCTCCTGGGCTGGGCTTTGGCAGGTGGCTCCCCCTCTGGGTCCACTTCTCTGGTCCAGGTGCATTTGGCCTTAGTTGTGTTGGACTTTGACGAGATTTGGCCTTTTGTCTTGGCATTGTATTCCCGCGGCGAACGTTGTTGTGTAGAAGTGTTGATTCGTCGCCTTGGGGCATGAGTTCACCTGGATTTCTCCCTTATTCCACCTGCACACTGAAATCTAGAGGTACATGTGGAACTAGGTTATTCTTAAATAAAGTGCATGTAAAGAGTGTCCAATCCTTCTTGTTTATTGAGCTAGTTGACGGTCGAAATTGGTCCGTAACGACCGTCAACAACTCCCCCAAGCTTACCCTTTGCTCGTCCCGAGCAAGAAGTAGGACTTTAGGTTGTTGATCAGGAGTTGCTACAATGCCTACTTCTCAAAGGTACCAAGTGTATAACAAAGATACTCATCCTTGAGTTGAATAAGTTGGCCAAGGTAACTCACCCTTCCCTTAGTCCTTATGGGGCTTTTGCTTTATACTTCACCTTGGGCGGTTGAGAGAGAGAACGGTGTACGAGCATTTGTTTTCTCATTCCTTGTCTTGCTTTTATTCTCCGAAGGTTTTCAAAAAAGATTTTCAAAAACAAAACCAAGTTCCTCAAGTGATACTCTCGAGTCGCTCAAGTGGTGTTTTTATCCCTTACCAGGTCATGTGTGTTGCCTCATCCTACATCTAATAGGCTTTTTGTGGAGCTCAAGGTAGGATATGGAGAGAGGCATACTTGCATTCATATTTTGCAAAACCAAAAGGGTGGATCCACGGAGATAGCGAGCCATACAATCAAAGATCAAGATGTGCAAGTGTGGATGGTGGTGATGCATGCGACTACTCCTCTTTTTGTTCACCTCTCTTTATTTTATATTTTGGGGCATGGCTATCTTTTCTTCTTTCTTTTTCCATGCTCAAAATGAGAGCAGATAAATTTTATTTTTCTTTTCATGCTCATCTTCTGTGAGCTTTATTTTCTTTCTTTTGCATAGCCATGCCTAATTTTGATATTTCAAGAGAGGTGATAAATTGTGCGGAGTGTCTTTATTTTGGTGGATGGTATGACATGTTGCTAACTTCCGGTGTAGAAGTTTAGCATATGAGGTGGAATGTGTACGTGATCTTGATCATGAGAGTATGAAAAGCATCTCACTAGGGTCACACAATTTTGATAAAGCTCAATGAAATGACAAGCAGCATATGTAAGGTTTTTCATGAAGTACTACATATGGCTTTGGTAGGAAATTAACATCACTAAGGAACTTATAATTTTTATGATTTTCGAAAACAAAATCTCCGGAGTTTTCAAGCTTAACTTGGAACAAGATCGAGTAGCTCTTTTTACCATATCATCTCTCACAACAACTTAGGTTCAGTGCAAGCGTATGCTACCCACAAGTTTCAGGTTCTAAACAAGTATTTTTCAGCCAACAAACTCAAAACTTGGAGAGTACTAAGTTATAAACTAGGCACAAGAGAGAAATACGGCAGAGCAACTATTCATCATCTCAACATAGAAGGAAAAGAAACATTTTTACAGCACATAAAAAGAAACTATACTAACTATTTTTGTTCTTTTTAGTTTTGTTATTTTTATTTTGTTTTTCATATGGGAAGCAAGAACAAGCAAAAACGAAAGGAAAAGGATACAAGTTGCGATACATTATACCTTAGCGGGGGGCATGGTGTCTCCCCCCCAAGCTTGTTCTTGCTCATGGGTTTGGTGGATTAAACCCCATGTGGCGAAAGTAAGCCGAAAGATCGGCTTGTCCCCGCTCCGTCATGTTGGTGAGGTTGGTGAGCTGGGTGTCGGTGCGTTCTTGCCACTGATGGGTTTGTAGGATGTGTTGATTCAGCACGTATTGAGTGTCTTCCGCCGTGGTCTCGAGCCTTCCCATTTGCTCGGAGAGGTTGTTCATCTCTTGCTCAAAGTAGTAACCTTGAGCAGAAAATGAATGACGTCTCCTGGCCATGGGTGTCGCACCGGAGTCGGAGGAATGTTCCTCCCATTGCTGCTGCGGAGTGAACATCCTCGGGCCATGTACCGAGCCTTGCCGCGTCGAGCCGCCGGCCATATATGGTGGCGGGACTGGGTACGCACCGGGAAAGAGTCCGGCGTGACCTTGCCCCGGCGTACTATGAGGCATGGGCTGCGGTGTGGGCGCTTCGGAGCTCGATGGCTGATCCGTTCTTCGCGTTCTCCTGCGAGAAGAAATACTCCTGCGCGCACTCTCTATTTCTTGGAGCTCAATGGTTAGATTTTTGCAAGTATACAAGCGAAGATCCGGGTTAGGTAACCGAAACTCGTTTGTATACCCGACAAAATAAAATATGAGGGAATCATTTGGACCACGCTTAAGTGTATGACCGCGAATAAGATAATCTTTGTTTATGAGCATGCGAGGAGTATCAATATATTCAACATTAGCATCATGCAAAGCACCTACTCCCGCAGCGATACGTGTAATCAACGAAGTGCACTCGATAGGTCCTATCATCCCAAAATTATCTAGCCATTGGTGAATCATGTATTGCACAGGAGAAATCTTAATTTTCTCAACCATAGCATAAAGAATTTTCATTTCATCCTCACGCACAACTCTAATATCACTCCTAGGAAAAAGAGTGATGCCAATCCACATGTGCAAAAAACGCAAAGTAGGGTGATGGATGTGATTAGTTCTAGGCTGCACACAAGTTGAAAAACCCGTAATCCTTTCCCAAAATGCAAGCTTTGAAAAATCAGGAAGGGCATTATCAATATCAACATTGCAGCGAGTATTAAAGCCGAGTATCATGCTAAGGTCCTTCCATTTCAAACGGTATTCTTCCCGGAAAAACCGAAAAGTAATACCTTCATCTACTACTCGTAGGGTGCATAAAAACTGAAGTGTAAGCAAGCGGGAACCCGGCTCATGTACACTAGCAAAATCTTTCCACCCGATAGCTTTGAATACTCGTGAAAATTCAGCATCCATACCTGTTTGTTGCAGCAGCTCCGTGTCAAATGCTCGCGTAGGAGCAAAGATACGGTTTTGAAGAAGTGCGTAGGCGTTCGTCTCTTGCTCGCCCACCAAGTCGAGGTCGGTGTCGACGAGGAGACGATGCTCGATGTTGCCCTCTTGCTCTTCTTCCTCGGCTTCATGTGGTGGACTTGGCGGTGGCTCGACTGCGGCGCGTGAGCGAGTGCTTCGGCGTGAAGAGCTTGGACTTGATTTTGAACTTAGGGTCCTCTTCAACGCTCCGTACAGCTTCTTGGCACCGGTCATGGCTACACACAAGGAGAGCAAGAACACAAGAACGAAAACTCCGAACGGGTTATGTTAGAAAAAATCCAATCGGCGAAACCGTTGGTTGTTCTTGTGAGCAAGAAGATCGCAACTCGGGAAAAGCAAAAACACAACTGAAAACTAAATCAAGGGAGAAATATTTTTGCAGAATTTTTGAGGCAATAACTCAAGTGAGCACAATGGAAAACTTGAGAGCAATGGAGTGAAGTGAGTTGAGGAGTGGAAATGAGAGTGTGAGAGGGAGAGAGCAATGGCCGGCCACCTCCTTATATGGACGAGCCATAACGGCTCATTTTGAAAGGAGCATGGGGCAGGTGACCGTTGGGGAAAAGCAGGGGGGCAGCAACGGCTACCCCAGGTCGGCCGACCTGTCCTGGTGGGGTCGGCCGACCCCCTGTGGGGCCCACTTGATCCCCCTCTTGGCCCATAGCTTCCAACGGTCATATGATTCATGACCTTGGCTGCTATGTCCAGTAAATCCTCGAAAATATTGCTCAGAAAGATTTCCAAATAAAATCATGCCTCGAAATTCAAATGGTTTTCGAAAAAATTGAAACTAGAAGAGAAAATGTTGGAAAATTCCAACATGTGGGAAATTTATTGTAGTGGTACAGAGGTACTCCAAAACTTTGCACAAAAGAGTGAAAAAGTTTTGAAGAACCAAATATTTTTGGAGATTATTTTTTTGTATGCATGGCGAGATGAAAATTTCAAATATGCTGGCGGAAATATTCAAACGATTGAAATAAGAATTTCTTGTGGTGAAATAAAATATGCAGGGTGATTTTAAAGTTTTTAAATGCAAGTGGTGGGTTTGAAAAAGGGAAAAAATCAAAAAGGAATCAAAGGAAATGATAATGCCGATTATCCTGTCGGCCAGGGCTTCGCCGTTTTAAGTCCGGCGAGCAAGGACTTCTCCATGCGTTTCATTCTTGAGGTGCCGGTCCCGTCCTTGGAGAAGAGGATGAAGATGGCTGCACCTTCTTTACTTGCCACATTTGTTTGATCTTGGGTTGTGTTGGTGGCTTCTCAATTTGAGAGGTCGATTTCTTGACCCATAACCCCGGCCTTGTTGTTGCGGGTTTCTTGGGTTGGTACCATGACGGGTTCTCACGTTTGTCAATTTGCTTCCAAAGAGCAATGAGACTATCCGTCTTTCTCGGGGTCACTTCAACTTCTTTGATGTTTGAGGGGTTTGGCCCATACTTGATCTTGATCATCGAGCATTGTTCTTTTCGGGGTTGGAACTCGAATTTCTCCTCCTTCTCATTGATGTAGAAACGGATTTCTCCGGCCCCAACATCAATTTGAGCCTTCGCGGTGCTAAGGAAGGGACGTCCCAAGATGAGGGACGGTGTGGCCTCTTATGGATACCGGCACATCTTCCGCAATCCCCATTGGAAAGCGAAAGGATGAGTCGGCCAATTGTAGCCGCATCGCTGTTGGCGTGAGGAACTTGTACTTTAGTTGCTCGAAGATTGCCTTGGGCATAATGCTCACGCTGGCCCCAAGGTCGCACAGTGCGTACTTGAAGTGGAATCTCTTGATTGCACAAGGGATTACTGGAAAGCCTGGATCAGCTTTTATTGTAGAAGGTTCTTCTCTTATTTGCTTGTTCTCCCCTGCATGGTTAGTATTACGAGAGAACATTTCTCCTCTCGTAGTGATAACGTTAACTTTTTCAATGAGAGATTCTGGTTGCCCAGGAATCTGCTCAGAATTAGCAGAAGGAACGAGAGCAGCAAGCTGAGCTAATTGGGTTTCTATCATTTTGTTAAAACTCAGCTGATTTTTGAAAGCGGAAGAAAAACCTTCTAGCTGTGAATTTATATTTTCTAAAACTTTATCGTTGGCAGCAAGCTTTTTATTGATTGATTCATTAATTTTAGCTTGGCCAAGAACCAAATCTTTCAAAGAGGGCTGATTATTGTAAAAACCAGGAAAATTGTTACCTCTATTTTGATTTTGATTATATCCTTGACCTCCGTTTGGACGATACCCGTTGTTGTTGTTCATGTAGAACGCATCTTCTTGGGTGTGGGGGCAATTCTTCCCCATATGGCCCGTATCTCCGCATTCCTCACACGTCATGTGTGAGTCCAATGCACGAACACTACCACTTGAAGTGTGTTCATCCAAACGCTTCATGAGAAGGTCAAGTTTGGCGGACAACATGTCCACTTCCTTGACAGGGTGGATGCCTTTTGAGCGTGTTTGGAGTCGATCATTGCTCCACCCTTGATTGGAGACCATCTTCTCTATAAGATCTTTTGCTTGAGTAACGGTTTTGGAGAAGAAGGCTCCTCCAGCAGCGGCATCCATATGTCCACGGGCTGTTGGTGTTAACCCGTTGTAAAAGTGTTGAAGAATGAGCCACTCTTCCATCCCATGGTGTGGGCAGGCTGATGTGTATTCTTGGAGCCTTTCCCATGCCTCGGGTATGGATTCATTTGTTGCTTGCTGGAAGCTTGCAATTCTTCCACGAAGAGCATTGGTTTTGCCCATCGGGAAGAACTTAGCGAGGAACGCCGTAGAACATTTGTCCCAAGTGTCAATATTGGCGCGGTTTGCATAGAACCATTGTTTCGCTTTCCCAAGGAGGGAGAGCGGAAACAAACGGAGCTTGATAGCATCTTGATTTCCTTCTCCCGTGCCTGACGTGTTGCATATCTCTAGGAACTGTTGGAGATGAGAGTTGGCGTCCTCGGAAGCCTTCCCACAAAAGGGTATGGCTTGCACCATCGTGATGAGGCTGGACCTTATGTTAAGTCCGGCGTCACCAACGTCGACGTTGGGTCCAATGGGCACATTGGCGACGGTGGGCGCGGAGTATTCACGAAGGGTCTTTTCAGCCATGACGTTTGACGTAGATGGTGCGGAAGATGCGGGTTCGCTTGTCGAGAGTACTTGAGGGGAGACGACGACGCGGTGTCGAGTCTTCCTCACAAGTGACTCGGGATTATCAACGAAGTTTTTCGGCAAGTCGAATCCACGCATACACTATCCTGTTTTCACATCAAAGAGAAAACAGATCAAGGTTAGCCTGCATGGGCAATGGTTAAACCACATCAAGTGTAATCATGAACAATCATTGTATTCTTGTTAACCAATGTCTTCCCCGGCAACGGCGCCAGAAATGCTTGTTGGCGTCTCTTACGGTCACGCGGGAAACACGCGACCGCGGGAGACGCCGGGGGTTATGGAATTGTTCACTTGCACTATTTAACCAAATAATCCACAACTAGTAACAAGTACTAGATATGAATTATAAGGTTTGTCATGTTAAATAGAATATCCGCAAGCGGACGGATAACCCGTTGTAGCATTTCACCCGAGAGTATTCCAGGGTATCGTATTTATATTTTCCCAAAGGAAGACATGGTTGACAAGAGTACTTATGTTCATGGTGTTACAAACGATAAGTGATATAACCACATTCCAATGCAGGGGTAAGGTTTAATAATAATAAGGATAGTGTGACACACACGAAGGCATTCCACTCTCTCTAATAAAAGGCGAGAGACAATCCTAAGCAATGCTAAGTTAGACTAGCGAGCTACTACTCCAAAGGTACAACATTCATATAGCGTGCACAACCTCTACCTATCATCTAGCGTCATGCAAGCACAAGCAAGCGTCTAATGCCTAGGCAACATCGGGAGATCCGGCATACGCAAGGTCTGCCTCACGACTCCGGCCTATTTACGTACTCCTATGCCGTGCCCGAACGTGGAGGGTTCCTTTGGATGGACAGGGCTGTCACTTCCTGCCACCTACCTCTACAAACCGTGGGACACGCACATACCCAAGGGTGGATAGACTACCCCGGCACCATGCCGACGTTACTAACCACGACTCTAGATCCCTCGAGGCACCCCCAACCCTTCGGATCGACGGGGTCATAAATCTAGAGCACCTTTGCAGGACAATGAGCCCGATGCCTAAACAGGAGAACATCTGGCCTAACTAGCATAAACTAGATAAAAGGGATCAAAGCTAGCACTAAGTCATGCATAAGCGTTCGTCGCTCAAGAACGAGCGACGAACGATGAACGATTAAGCAAGTTCAAGAATAATCGATGATCGAGTATGAACGAACGAAGAACGAACGATGAACGAGCATGAACGAACAACGAACGATCATACAAGATCATGATAGAACTAGCAAGCTCATAACAACTATATGAATACTTGTATTCCATAGATTAAATAACAAGTCTTACAAAGAGAGAGAAAGGATACAAGAGCGCTACCCAATTCTCCACAAGACTTTGGGAGCAATAGGGCAGCCCACTACTCAGCCTAGCACTACCTAGAATTGCCTCTAGCTTTAGTGTGAGGAGGAGGGAATGATCCTTGTGTATTGTGTGTCTTGGAAGGAGGGGGGGTACCCCTCCTTATATAGTCCTTGAAGGTCGGCAACTTTGAGGCGGTTCCCGAGGTCGGTGGCATTTAATGCAGGGGGAACCGACCTCCAGAGGTCGGTTACAAACCGCCATAGAAAGATGGGCCCAGGGGGCCACCCTGCCAGGTCGGCCGACCTGGCCAGGGGGGGTCGGCCGACCTGTGCCTGGCCCCTCCTGGGCTGGGCTTTGGCAGGTGGCTCCCCCTCTGGGTCCACTTCTCTGGTCCAGGTGCATTTGGCCTTAGTTGTGTTGGACTTTGACGAGATTTGGCCTTTTGTCTTGGAATTGTATTCCCGCGGCGAACGTTGTTGTGTAGAAGTGTTGATTCGTCGCTATGGGGCATGAGTTCACCTGGATTTCTCCCTTATTCCACCTGCACACTGAAATCTAGAGGTACATGTGGAACTAGGTTATTCTTAAATAAAGTGCATGTAAAGAGTGTCCAATCCTTCTTGTTTATTGAGCTAGTTGACGGTCGAAATTGGTCCGTAACGACCGTCAACAAGGGTCTTTTTTAGGTGTTTGCTTTTTGAGGCCCCGGACTATATGGTTTTCGCTTGGACAATTGATGCGCACTACTACGTTTACCTGTCTCCCGATAGTCAAGTAAATATTGTTGACAGGTCTGTTTATATTCCTCTATGCCCACCCACCTTCCTAGAGATCGAAAACATGTTGACTCGCGCCCACAATACATTTGCAGGTATATTCTTGCGTGTGTTACTGTAATCTTGTTCTGTATGTTCTTGCATAAATATTACCGTGTTTGATTCGTTGTATTGTTGAAATTGTCAGATTTCATAGGAATGGCTGTATAAGTATCCAAAATTAAAGCTGGAGTGAACATGTTGCATATACCAAGCGTGTATGCGGTGCTTATGGATAATAGGTGTGTATAAATCATGTCTTTGTTGTTGACGTACCTTCTGGTAATTATTTTGTTCTTATTACAGGGGTAAGATGGTCATTATTCACGTTCGTTGTGTACAGCTCGAGAGGACAATTGTTCAATGGCGCAAGGCAGCGTCTAAATTAGAAATTGTTGCTGCTGTTCACGTGAGGGCCGACAGGACCAGAGGTTTGTGAATTTTTTCAAGTCGTATGTTGGTTTAGACAATGTGTGGTTGTGTACTGATTTTTATAACATGTATAGGTCTGTATGTCACGACATCACACAGCCACATCGTATTCTCTCCGCAGACTACAGAGTCCAACCAGTTGCAAGGTTTGTTAGAGTCCAACCATCTGATACGTTAATTCATTATATAACAAAACACAAGCAACAAACGGTCTTCCTGATTAGTATCATCTGCACAAGGCATGCATTACTGACAATTGTAAACCGGTCTTGACTACTCCCAAACTAGCATGCCCACAAAGGTCGAACACACTTATTTCTTGAGAACTAGCAGTACCATTATCATTGCCATCATCCAAGCTTTGTTCTACTCGTCCGCATGATGCATTCCATCCTGGTTCTGTTTGGTTAGCTCTAGCCTCATCTTTTCCATCTGTTTGATGGTCTCTTGCTTCTCTTGGATGGCTTGGTTCCTCAAATTAACTGCATTGGCGAGTTCTGCCCGAGCTCTGTCCGCATCTTCCCTGGCTCTCGCGGCTTCTTGGTTGGCCTCTTTGTTGTCTGTCTCCCAATCGTGGATAACTTCACATATTTTTTTCATAGTCCTCTGTACCCTCGGATTCCATTCGTCGTCGTGCCAATGTACGTATTTACACTATTTACCTTCCTGCGTACAACTCGAATGCATGATATTGGGTGGTGAAAAATGATATTTGATAACAGAACGTCTGTACAAGAATCACATGTTCCATGATCTAACCTCGAGGGGGCAGCCTATGAATCGTCGACCAGTGTGCTTTCCTCCCCAACAAACCTTCAGTGTTGGGGGATCGAAGATCTTGATGGGACAGATCGAAGCCCTCCAACGGTTGATGGAAACGTTCTGGTTCTGGCGAAGCCCTCGAAGGTTGTCGATGCCTTCGAATCACCTCGCGAAGCCCTCCTCGCTTGTCGTCGTTGCCTTCTGGTTGGAGCGAAGCCCTCTTTTCTGGTCCGCGATGCCGGAGGAAGGGGTTCTTGCTCAGGTTCCCTGCAGTTTAGTTGCGCGAAGCCCTCCTTCACCCGCGATGCCGGGCGAAGGGGTCGAGTGATTAGAGAGGTCTGAATACGGTGCGAATGATTCCTCCTTTGGCTCGTGGCCCGAAAAACAGATGTCATTACAGGATCATCTCCCTCCATATTTATAAGGGGGAGAGTGATCATATTTACATGTATGCCATTGGCTGTATAGGCACGGCTCTTAGTCTGATTGTCTTCTCCGTTTTGTCTTCGCCATTGGCTGTTGGTCTTCGCGTGGGTCGGGGAGAGGCTTCGGTGTAGTCCCCAACATTAGCCCTCAATTGGTGATGTGTTATTAGTGTAACTAAAACCAGAAGCAATTTTATTTATCAATTTATGACTGCAACGTGCGCCTTTCTGACCCATACACGTGTCTTGTCGTTTTCATTCCGTACTTCTTTTCAGTTCCCGATAGTCGCTTCCCTTCTATATATCTTCATCGTGGGCGCGCTGTTCCTTCAATCGTATACTTTGCGAGTCTTTTTTCCTTTGGCTATTCCAATTCCTTTCGCAGTAGGAGATCCTTTTCCTTCGTTCTTTTTCAAGATGTCTGGTAGCCGAAGGTCTAGCGAAGAGCAAGCTAAGAAGAAGCTGAAAACTCATAAGACCTCGTCGAAGGACTGCTCCGATAAGGCTATTAGTGAAGCTAATGCTACAGCTTTGAGTGCTGCTGTTCCTTCGGCGAATCAGCCGAAGACTTCACATTCAGCGAAGCCTTCCTTTGCTTTCAAGCCTCCGGTGATTCGTTCTGCATTAGATTTGTTCTCTATTCCGGAGGATGGTGGTAGTAATTCTTCTGGGTCTAAAGCTCAGTCTGCCCCTAAGAAAGTCGTTTCGAAGGGCTCTTCTTCTGTTGCAAAGGATATTTCTGCTTCTATAGTTGACGTTCGTGATACCAGTGCCGCTGAGAAGGCCAAGATTCAGGACAAGGCTATCAAGGGCGCTGATTCTGTTCTTGCTAAGTCTGGATCGAAGGCTAAGATCCAGGACAAGACCTGTGTTGATGGTCCTGATGTTCCTCCTGTTGCCCCTGTTCATAATGAAGGGGTAGCTGAAGCTTCTGTTCAAGGTTATCTCTCATCTCTTAGTGTGGCTGGGCTTCGTCAAATTGCTGATAACCTGAGACCTCTTACAGATCGTTCCCAGGTTCAATTACCTTCGGAGCCAGATGTTGTGCTTCGTGAGCCCCTTAGCCCCTCAGCAGGTGGTGATCTTTTCCTACATTCAGTCTTTGAAGCAATGCTTGGAGAGTTTCTCCCTTTTGACATGACTTTTGATTCAGTCGAAGCTACTGGGGGTTCTTTAACTCTTTGTGACGACGTTCCTTCGAACACCTTCGTCATGAGTGCTAGGGCCGCTGCGCCCTTTGTTGCTGCTGCAGAGAGGCTTCGTTTTCCCCAAGTGGAGAATGAGCTTGTGCTTCAGGGTGGTGATACTCTGTACAAGTCTTTACTATCTTCGCAGATGAAGGTAAGCAGTTTTAATTTTTGTTTTTTCTCAGTTGCTTGTTTTTCTAACTTCGCTCTTGTTTTCGTCAGTCGCTTGCTATTACCCAAGCCTCCCTTCGCCAGTTTAATGAGCTGACTCTGGCAAGGGCTGATCGGGACCGGCTTCGCAAGGATCTCTCAACTCTTGAATCTCAGATCAAGGAGAAAGAAGATGCTCTTGCTCTTAGTGAAAAACGTGTGGTAGATCTCTCTGTTGAGAAGGAGACCCTCGTCAAATCTACTGAAGATTTTAAGGCGAAGGTGGCTTCTCTAGAGAAACAGCTGGAGGATCTTGATTCGTCCCTTGCGAAGGCTTTGGAAGCCAACAAGGTCCTTCGCGGAAAAGTTGAAACTGCGGATCAGGAGGCGGCTTCTTTTGCTAAGGCTGAAGAGCTTCGCCTGTCTTCTCTTTGCAGCCATATTCAGGATGCTCTTATCTCGGTTGGAACTATTCCTGATCAGATCCTGAGAACGCTTCGACTGAGCAGCGCCAGTCTTGGCTCTCTGTCAACATTCCTTTCGTGGTGAAGGCTTGCAGGGCCTTCTCCACCAATGCCGTTCATCTGGCTATTCGGGACCTCCTCCATTCTCTTGATGTCGAAGGGAGCAATGCTTTGGCGAAGGTTGCTTCTGACGATTTCAAATTTTCAGCTGTTGATTCTACTCCCCGTCCTGTGGTTGAAGCTCTTCTGAAGGTCGCCGGTCATTTTGACGAATCCTTCTGGAACCGTGTGCAGTCTGTCGGTCGTCTGCCTCAGAGTGAGGTATAAACAATTTATTTTTTCTTCGGGAGAGGGGTTATATCATTCCTTCGAACTTGTATCTTGTTGAGAATTGTTGTAATATTGTTGTAGACTTTATGTTGCTTTGATTAATTTTTGCTTGGTTTTTGGACCTTAGGCTTCGTCTGATATTTCTTTGAGCGAGTTTGCTACTCCGAAGGCTTCTTCTGACTTGGTTTTGGAGAAGTGTGTTGCTCCGGATTCATCATCTGATGTTTCCCTGAGCGAGTTTGCGACTCCAGAGCCTTCTTCTAGTGGCTTGATTCGCCGTGAGCCTCCGATTGAAGTTTTTAGTTCTCCTTCGAGGATTGATTTATCTAGTGATTCGAGTCCTTTGTCACCTGTTGAGGGAGGTGAAAGTTCTTTTTCTTTTCCTCCTGGTAGCCTTGTGGCTATTGGGAGAGTTTATCGCCCAGAGGCTGATGTTCCCGAAGGGAGTCGGGGTCGGAACAAACGAAGGCCTCGTGGTCGCTGTCCACGAGGTAGTAGTTCTTCACATCGAGGTGCGGCCAAGAAGAAGAAGGGAGGGGACGTTTTAGATTCGTCTTCCTCCTTCGATGCAGCTTCGCATGTTGAGCGAATGATTTCGTCTGGGATAATAGATCCCATATTTCAAAGGCCTTATTCTCCTTCGAATGGATATAATTTCGATGAATTTAGTATTGTATGCGAAATGCTTTTAGAATTAGGCCTTGTTGTAAAGCGTGAGCCTGACGATGGCTCTCCTTAATTGATGTCTGTGCTTAATAAAGCTTTTCTTTTGAAGTAGTCTTTCGGAGGTCTTTGCCAGAGAGAAGATTTCTTCAATATCATCGAAGCTCTTAATGCTTTTTGCACGATGACCTTGTGTTTCCTTTGAGGAACGCAAGTTTTCGTGTTTTCGTTCTTTGATATTTGAACATTTTCATGCGAAGGATCGCGATTTTTTCTTGTACGAAGGTTTCTGTTTGCCTGTACTTGGGTAGATTAAGCTTTCTCTGCTTATCTTTCCCTTCGGCTCTTGTCTGGAGTCTCTGTATCATCCCTTGTGATACATCGATCCAAACTTAGATTACACCAAATACTCAATTGGTGTGACCTTCGGATTCTCTAGGCTTTTGCCTGATATCGTTTTTGAGCTCGAAGCTTCGTTTCTTGAGCCTTGGCTCTTCTACGCCTCCCAGGAAATTGCTCTGGAATTTTTCGAGGGTAAAAAGGTAATTATAAAACTGTGTTACAGTCTTGGAAGGTGCCTCGTTAAAAAACCTCACACCCTTCGCAGGGCTACCCTCGTGAGGAAAAAGAGTGCACCCCCCGCAAGTTTTGTGCTTTTACATATAGGCATCGCGCGTGCTACCGAAGAGATGTTCTTGGTAGACACGACTCATGCATTTCTGATATGTCATGGACGAGTTTTCGAGTCCGAAGATCTTGAGCTCTGGGGCCTTTTGCTTCCTTCGGACGAAGTGGACATTCTTCCTCCCAGGGGTTTCGCCATCTTCAATACTTCTTGCTTGGAGTTGGTCTCCGAGGACGCTGATCACAGAGATGGGACCAGGAATCTTCATGCATAAATAGCCCTGATGTATGGCTGCCTCAAACTTGTTAATGGACCCCCTTCCGAAGATTGCATTGTAAGGATAAACAATGTCAACCACATCGAAGGTCACATCTTCAGTTCTTGCGTTGTCTCCTTCGCCGAAAGTAACTGGTAGGTTAATTTTTCCCAATGCTTGGATAACCTTTCCAGTGAAGCCGACCAATGGAATTCCTGCAGGTTGCAGTGTTTCATTTTCTAGCTTCATCTTTCTGTATGTAGAGGCGAAGAGGATGTCAGCTGAGCTTCCTCCATCGACAAGTATCCTGAGTACATCAAACCCTTTTATATTTGCCTTGATGACCAGTGGGTCTGAGTGCGGTTGGTCAAGGTCCCTTGCGTCTTCTTTTCCGAAGGTGATGTGGACATGGGACCACTTAGTTTTCACAAACGGAGTCCTTGACGTCACATTATGTACCCTTCGAATGTGTTCTTTCCTTGCCCTTCTTGAGTCTAGCTGCTGGGTCGATCCTCCGGAGATAGCGTTAATTGTTTGTCTTTGAGACGTGTAGCTAGTTTCTGTGCTTCTTCCATTGTTTTGCTGGTTTGTTTCTGGAGGCGGTGGCAGTGCTGCCAGGCTTTGAGGTTGAGAGTAGGCATACTGCTGTGCCTGATACGAAGCTTCTCTTGGATAGTTGACAACATGATTGACAGAGTGCGAAGGGTATGTTGACATTGGGTTCCCTTGAGACCAGTTTTCACGATAGTTACTCGTGTGTCTGATGGCCTTCTTCGCCTCTCTTTCTGCGGTCCATTCTTGTTTGAATTGTTGCAGATTTCGGCACTGCTTTGTTGTATGGCCTTTTCCTTCGCCATGCAGCTCGCAGTATGGAGCACGAGAACTGCTTCTCTGATTGTTTTCTCTGTTTTTGTCTTCGCCGTCTCTATCTTGGTTGCTTCGCTCTTTCCCTCTTTCATCGTCTTTGGTTCTCTTTTCATCGCCCCTTTCTTCTCTGTTTTCGAGGTTGTGTATCCTTCGATTGTTATGATCTTTCGAATTGTCTCTGCTATCATCGTGCCTTCTGCTTCGACTTGCTTCCTTTTCTTCTTTATACTTCTTCTCATCTTTGACCAGCTGGGATTGCTTCTTTTCGTCTTCTTTTTTCCTTCGGAATTCATCGTCTGATCTCGCGTATTTCTCGAAGGTGTCCAACAGTGCGAAGATGGTTTTGGGTCTCTTCCTTGTTAATGCAGAATGGAAAGGGCCAGCCCTCAAGCCTTCCGTTAGTGCATCAATAACCGTCGAAGCCCCTACATCTTTTGCTCTTGATTTTATTTCCATGAACCTCTGCATGTACTCCCTTAAGCCTTCGTCTTGTTTCTGCTTGCATGAAAATAGCCTTCCCTGATGAATTTCGGATGCTTGGAAGCCTTGGAAGTTGTTTATGAACTCTCTTCTCAACTCGGACCAAGAATTAATCGATCCTGGTTCGAGAGTGGAAAACCATGTCTTCGCTACTCCTTCGACAGCCATGACCAAAGCTTTGGCGTATGTTGAGTTTGTTCCTCCGCCCGATTCTACTGCGGCTTCGAAAGACATGAGGAATTCTCTCGGGCATGTTTTTCCTTGGTACGCCTTTATCTTCGGCATTTTGAAATTGACCGGCCAAGGTTCGCTCTGTAGCTCTTCGCTCAAAGGAGAGTTTTCGTTGTAGATGATGCATGGCTGGCTGTCCTTGCCGGAGCTGCTTACTTCGTACACCATCTTGTGCTCGGTTTGCTTGCGAGGCTTTTGATGCGCGTCTTGTTCTTGCTTCCTCAGGTTTTCCATTTCTTCATTGTACTTGTTTAACTTACTGTCCATTTCGTTGATCTCTTGTTGGGCTTGTACTATTTTTTCGAGCATGTCTTTTTTCAGCTTCGCTGTCTTTTCAATGATGGCCAACTTCTTCTCTCTCTCGACTCTTTCTTGCTCTATTATGCGAAGCCTTTCGGTTATGTTGCGTGTTTCGTCGTCCTCCTGCTGAAAGCTTGTTGCTTGAGATGTCTCAGCGTTGTTTAGTTGCATGGCTTTTAGAGCTTCTTCTTTTCTTGCCGCCTCTTCGGCTCTTGCTATTTCTTCTGCTTTTGCAGCTTTGTCCCGCTCTTCTTGCTCTCTTGCTGTTCTGAGTTCTGCTTCCTTCGCTAGCCTTTCGTTTTCGGCTTCGGTTTCTGCGCGTTGTGTGTCGCTGATGTTTGTTCTCGGCTTTGCCTTGGCCATATTAATCGTGGTCGTGGGTTCAACCCGCGTGACGGCGCCAAATGTTGGGGGATCGAAGGTCTTGATGGGACAGATCGAAGCCCTCCAACGGTTGATGGAAACGTTCTGGTTCTGGCGAAGCCCTCGAAGGTTGTCGATGCCTTCGATTCGCCTCGCGAAGCCCTCCTCGCTTGTCGTCGTTGCCTTCTGGTTGGAGCGAAGCCCTCTTTTCTGGTCCGCGATGCCGGACGAAGGGGTTCTTGCTCAGGTTCCCTGCAGTTTAGTTGCGCGAAGCCCTCCTTCACCCGCGATGCCGGGCGAAGGGGTCGAGTGATTAAAGAGGTCTGAATACGGTGCGAATGATTCCTCCTTTGGCTCGTGGCCCGAAAAACAGATGTCATTACAGGATCATCTCCCTCCATATTTATAAGGGGGAGAGTGATCATATTTACATGTATGCCATTGGCTGTATAGGCACGGCTCTTAGTCTGATTGTCTTCTCCGTTTTGTCTTCGCCATTGGCTGTTGGTCTTCGCGTGGGTCGGGGAGGGGCTTCGGTGTAGTCCCCAACATTCAGCTTTGCCACTTTGCCGTGGATGCAACGACATTTTCGCGGGTCCTTGCCTCGCCAGTCTGGCTCGTTCACCAACGTCGGCGGCAGTCTGATTTCACCCGGGATCTACAGTGTAAGTACCAGTAGGTTCGTTAAATTAAACCAAAATGTAGCACCATGGTTGTTGCCGTTTTATCTAATGTACTATCCCCATGCTCAATTGCTGCCAAGACACCTAAAATCGAGATCTAACAAATCGGATGCTATTCTCCCCAAGCTTCATCTTATCTACAGTACAGTCAAAGCGCGTCACGAGAAATCGGGTTTTTGTACGGAACAACTTACCCGTAGCTCGCCGAGGTCGTCTGGCCCTGATGAGTCCGAGCTTCCATTGCTGTTGCTGGGATCGGAAGATCCCTTTGTCCTTGGTCCCCCATGCCCATCGTCGGTGGAGGAAGAGTTTCCGGAGTTGGCGAACGGACTGGCGTCCGCTCGTGTTGAAGTCATTGAGCTGGTACTCTCCGTCCTGATCTTCTTCCTTGCATGCGTCTCTGGCGCCATCGCCGCCGGCGAGAAAGACGACCGTCGATGGAGACGGAGCTGGAGACGATGCGACACGACGCGACACGAACGGGTTAAGGGGATGACTGTTCTGGAGACCGTGCCATCGGACGAGGGATGGCTTTTGTCGTTTGTTACATGGGCTGTCGGACGCGATAGATTTGGCCCATGTAAATGGGTTTAAATCAAACCAAACGCGTCTACATCGCTTCAAGTTATTTTGTTGTGTGTTGGAAGCACGCTTCTCTCTTCGTGTCTCGAAATGCAAACCAAAAATAATAATGACGCATAAGTAGAAACCTTGCTAATTAATTGTTATTTGATATATAAAGGTGTCAAATTTGAAAGAGTAACGTTGTTCCTCCGTGAAAAAACTAACTAATGACTTAGACATTGCATGTAGATGGGCGGAACCACATTGGAATCTGAAGCGAATGGCTAGCAACAGGTAAGGTTATTCTTTCGTTGGCCGGATGAGGTTCATTCTCCGCTGCTAGGTCAAAGACGCCCGCGTGCTTGGAACAGGTCACGTCCGATATGTAGACAGCGTCAGGTTTGATTCCATCGTTGGCGCTTGGTTTGAGCATGAAGGTAGTGTTTGCCCCGATGAAGATAGTGTGTCCGCCCAGCTTGATGATCGTTTCCCATTTCCTGTTGAACGAATTGTGTTCCCATCCATATACGTCTTCCACATCGAACCTGTATTCGTATAGTTTACATCGTTGCATCAGTATATTTGGGAACAAAAGATAGACGGTCATGATGAATATATATACTAATGAACATTTATTTATTTGTGCAAAGGGTTGGAGATCGACGTACCTAAATCTGTCATGGGAGATTCGTCCCGGACTCTCATAGAGTGCTCATCCCCACCCGCACAAGCATATAAGGTTGCCTTTGTACGACAGTGCAAGCTGGAAGCGATATTTAACCCATATATTGTTTGTTACCCAAATTTTCGGTCCCTTAATCTCAGAGGGGCGACTAAGATTGCCTTTCACGTCCCATGAATAAATGTCACCCTTGCTGTCCACAGCAATAATTTTCCCGTCGTGCGAAATAGTGTCATGAAATTCCGTTGATCTTCCATTCTTGATTGCTCCATTCAGCGCGTACCATCTGTCCTTTCCCTCTTCGGTGAATGCCACAAGTCCAGTAGAATGGATGATAATGACAAAGTAACCTTCTCGGTGCTCCCATTGTGCAGCATACCTCGCCTCGATTCCAATACCAGCGACACGTGAAATTATTGGTAATGCACGGACAATCCCCGTAATTGGGCATTACTCTCCGTGATGAGCCAGTCGTCCTTGCCGCCGATCTAGGATCTGTTTCGGAGGACTGAGGATTTGTTTTGGAACGATGACATGGTAGCAACATCATGCAGTCCAAATTCGCCAGACTCGAGGTCACGCTCGATGCCCCATTCACCTTCACCGTCTGCGGACGTGATAAGGAACGGGATTCCTGGTTTAATGCAATCGATCTCCTTTGTAGCTTTTTGGAAGAACGGGCAGACCGCTCCAAATGCAAGTTTCCCGATTTCATCTAGAGACTGCAATATCTCCACACACATGTCAAGTGGGAGATCTGTCTTATGCGTAAATCTGAGCATGTAAAACAGATACAATTTGTCATTAGCATGAAAAAAATAAGTGAAATTACGAGTACAATATGCCGGCAATCTTAATATTTCACAGTACAGTGGAGATGAAATTTGGTTGGTGATTTTAATCAGATGCATGAAAAAGGCACTACATTCTTGTACGGTATAACTTCCCCAAATGACATGAAGAAAACGAAGACGATTGCAGTGGATATTAAAATACTGTCAGATCATCGATATCGATTATCGTTGCAGTTAATCAGTTATTGCATAGAAATGTTATTTTAACCAGACTACGGTAACAGATAATTGATATCCGATTATTATTACTTACATTGTTTTCTTCTCAGAGGGAGTCAACGGATGATTACTCCCTTGCTCCATGGATGCCGATGCGAAGGTGACGGCAGGGGAGGTGTTTTCGTCTTTAGTCTCCGTCTGCTCGCATCTGTAGTCCATCATATCCAGCGTTGTCATCTGGTCAGCGTCAGCGAGTGGATGCTCTGATGCGACAGTAATGTCGTTGATCGTCCTACGATAGTATTAAGTACAACCATTGGTTAAATATTTATTGTTTGTCATCGAAAGTTGGTGAAAAGAAAGAGATGGCGTCGATTTACATGTGGTTGACTCTTGATGCTGATGATGCGCGGCGGATTGTTCTTTGCGGATGACGTTAGGAAAGAAACTGGCGAGATGTTGGATTTGAAGCAGAGGGTGAATGACATTCCCATTTTATAGATGGGCGATACACCTTACTTGCCTCCGTAACCCTGCGTCGGTGGTTGCCTTCGATGCGGGTTTCATGCCCTTTGCGCCGTACGCGGCGGCGACAGATACCAAAATGGTAATGTTGACACAGATTGGTAACAAATCACGATTTGCGGGGATTTGTTCATTAATGGGAGTAGCCAAGCGTACGTTTATATGGTCGGAGGTAAGTGCGTGATTGGTTGCCACTGATATGCATGCGTCAGAGGTTCCCTTCGATGCGGATTTTTAGCCCTTCGATGAGGTAGTAACAAACTTAATTTTGGTAGTCCCACATCATCCTTTGGGCCGCGTGTTTTGGTAGGCCCAAACTTTTCCTTTGGGCTTTCAAACAAACTAAATGAAGACGAAGTAACAATACGAACGCCTTGCAGAACCCTTAAAAAACAAATTTTATTGAATGGTTCGCTAGGGTTAGGTCGGATGTGATATGCGCGATTACATTCCTTCGATACCTCCGAAGCGGATTTCCAGCCCTTTCCTACGCTGCATCGCTGTGTATTTCGTTTTTTCGCCATGATTTTTGGCTTGGAAGTTGGCACTGCGCGAATTATGGAGTTGTATCTTGTGGCGGCCATACGCGGATGTAACGTGGGCGTGTGGAAGTGACCTTCGATCACGAACCCTAGCCATTGTTTACGTCTACCTCACTTGGCTTAGATCCTTGACGTCCATCGTGCCCTGCGATAAAGCATAGATAATGGTTTGTGTTCTTTTATGATCTTTTGTGATGTTCTTTTTATTTGTTCTTCTTTTATAAATTCTTTCATCTTTGTGCAGGCCTCCCCTGTAGTGGTGCACGTCGACACCACATCGGTACTCCGTGATGCCATCGCTGATCTCGGTGGTTCTGAACCTGTTTGGAATGAGCTGACACCAGTACTTCATGGCCAACGGATCTTTGAGGTGAAATTTTTCATTACGAATCCAGGCGACATCAACGAAGTAGTGGAAATCACCGGGGTTGGTGATAATTTAGGTCGTGGTTTCGTCGCGGTGACAGGACAGGCTTCCTCTGTAGATCAGGAATGGCATGCGAAACAATGCGCGACACTTAATGCTTTAAACAGACTAGAAGAACTTCATCGCGTTTTTGTTCCTGACTATAATTGGTTCGCTGTGGAGGCAATTAGGCAGGATTCTGTTAGACTGGTTCAAAGGATCCGACATAGTAGATTTACGTATCTATCTGCATACTTTAAGACTTTTGCGTTGATCCAGGAGATGAAGAATGCTGCTGATAGGTTAATGGGACTTGAGGGTGTTGGAGAATGTGGTACTCGCATGCAAGTTGTGTGCTTAGAGTCATTACGTTGGCTGCGTTCTATCGACAATGATGTGAACTCCTACAAAATAGGGCGACTAATCTGGTTGGAGGTGTGTATGTCGGCTTCTTGAAAAATGATTACCGGGTACGTATGGTTACAACGGTTTTTTGAATGCAACAATGTTTAATATCTTGTCGTTACTATTTTTCTCATTACGATGTGTGAATCTCCATTTACAGGAACATGGGATCGTTTTAACCAGTGGTCTTAGAAGTGTATTAGAAGAGGTTGCTTCCAAAGTTGGCTTCGTGGTCGGTGCTCACGATACTGTGCCGGACGAAGAAGATGGCATGTTCGAGGACGTCTTGAACCTTTACAAGAAGAAGGACAGAAACATTAATCCTGTTGTAGGTGAAATAATCATTGAGCACTTGGGTGAGACTCTTAGTTTCGTAGGAGAATCTACGAGAAGTGTAAAAAGATCCGTTTCCAGTACACTTTACTGTGCCATAAGAGGGCTCGTGAAACGTTTCGGTGTGACAGTTCTGGATCTCAGCTACCGCCGGATGAACAGATGCTACAATAGCATCAAAGCTGTTGAGGATGAGCTTGGAGTCCTGGAGAGAAAACTATGTGAAATGAGGTCGGTTGTACTATCTGCATCATGTGATGTTTACAAAATATTTCTAGAGAATGATCATCTTCCGGACGCGTGGCAATCAATGATCTACTTGGTTTCCACCATTGATTCCCACTGTGAACGACTCAAGGATGCACAAACCAGTATTATGAGGAACTAGAATGCTGATTCTCCTACTTGAGAATAATGAAGTAGTACACGAATTGTGGTTCATTGAGTTGTGTTGAAGTTACTATTGAGTCGTGTTGAGAATAATTCACCTTTTGGTATGTTACCCCATTGAATAATGGTGTCCATGTTTGTACTTTTTTAATCGAATACCAAACAAATGGGTAACAAAATAATTACTAATTCGTCACATAGTAGTGAAGAAAACTCATATCTTTCGAAGTTTCACCTCCACTCCAGTGTAATCGTTGAACTGGAATTAAAAAAACATTGACTCTTTTATTTCAATTTGTTGACGTTCAAGATGGGCTGGGCTGCTCAAATTTGATGGGATATTGGGCCGACCTACGAGTTAACTGTATAACGCCCTATGTATAGGTAGTCCCATAGAAGTTTCTTCAAAAAAAAATAGTATTCCCATAGAATAATACCAAAAGCGTGCGAAAACCCTCGAAGAGATCAGATTTTTTCAACGGTTTTGGTATGGTTAGGTCGGAGGTGATACGCGTGATTATTTCCTCTGATATACCGCGTCGATGGTTACCTCCGACGCTGATTTCTAGCTTTTTCGTACGCTGCATCGCTGTGCATTCCGCTTTTTCTCCGTGATTGTTGGATCGGAGGTTGGCACGGCGCGAATTATGGAGTCGTATCTCGTGGCGGCGATATGCGGAGTGTAACGTGGGCCCTCTCATCCTGTGGAAGTGACCTTCGAAGCTCAGTATAAAGAGCCGCGTCCCGTGCCTCCGATCTTGAACCCTAGCCATTGTTTACGTCTACCTCACTCGACTGAGATCCTTAAAGTCTATCGTGTCCTGGTGTAAACCATAGAAAATGGTTGGTTTTTCTACTTTTATTTTGTGTTTCTTTATCATCCTTGTTGTTTTTTTTTAATTTGTTTTTTTATAAATTCTTTCATCTTTGTGCAGGCCTCCCCTGTAGTGGTCCATGTCGACGCCACGTCGGTACTCCGTGATGCCGTTGCTGAACTCGGTGGTTCTGAACCTGTTTGGAAGGAGGTGACACCAGTGTGTAATGGCCCGCGTACGTTCGAGGTGAAATTTTTCATTACGAAAGGCGACATCAACGTAGTAGAGGAAATCACCGGGATTGGTCATAGTTTTGGACCTGGTATCATCTCGGTGACAGGACAGTCTTCCACTGTAGATTAGGAATGGCATGCGAAACAATGCGCGGAACTTAATGCTTTAGACAAACTAGAAGAACTTCATCGCGTTGTAGTTCCTGATTACAATTGGTTCGCTGTGGATGCAATTAGGCAGGATTCTGTTGGACTGGTTAAAAGGATCCTACGTAGTAGAAGGACGTATCTATATGCAAGTTTGCAGACTACTATGTTGATCGGGGATATGAAGATTGCTGCTGACAGGTTAATGGGACTTGAGGGTGCGGAAAAATGTGGTACTCTGATGCAAGTTGTGTGCTCAGAGTCCTTGCGTTGGCTACATTCTATTGACAATGATGTGAGCTCCTATAGAAATAGGGCGACTAATCGTGTTGGGGGTGGTTATGTCGACTTCTTGAAAAATAAATACCCGGTACGTATGGTTACAACGGTTTTCTGAATTCAACAATGTTTAATATTTGTGTTCGTTGCTGTTTTACTGATTACGACATTTGAATCTCCCGTTACAGGAACATGGGATCGTTTTGACCAGCGGTCTTAGAAGTATCTTAGAAGAGGTTGCTTCCAAAGTTGGATTCGTGGTCTGTGCTAACAGTACTCGCTTTCATCAGGAAGATGACATGTTCATGGACGTCTTGAACCTTTACAAGAAGGTGGATAATATTAACCCTATGGAATGTGAACAAATCAGGAAACACGTGGGTGAGAATCTTTGTTTTGTAGGAGGATCGGCGGAAAACGTAGCAGGAAGCATTTCCAGTACACTTTACTGTGCTATAAACATGCTCGTGGAACGTTTCGGTGTTTCTGTTCTGGATCTCAGCTACTGCCGGATGAACAGATGCTACGGTAGCATCGAAGCTGTAGAGGATGAGCTCGGAGTACTGGAAAGAAAACTATGCGAAATGAGGACCATTGTACTATCTGCATCCTGCGATATTTCCAAAAATTTTCTACAGAATGATCATCCTCCGGATGCGTGGCAATCAATGATCTCCTTGGTTTCCGTCATTGATTCCTACTGTGAACGGCTGAAGGATGCACAAACCAGTATTATGAAGAACAAGAATGCTGATTCTGATGCTTGAGAATAATGAAGTAGTACACAAATTGTGGTTAATTGAGTATTGTTGAAATTACTATTTGTCACTTTTTTATTATATTTTATTAATATATATGAACATACATACCGAGTGATGCATCAGATTTGTGAGGATTTTTTTCACCTTCTTAATGTTTTCCCAATGATCAATGGCATCCATGCAGTACTTGTTAACTGTCGTCCGTTTTTGATGCCTTGGCAATGCAAACGCTTGCATATGTTGCGGAGGATAATTTCTGGACTAGTCGTGGTCGATAACTCCGATCATGTCGCGGAGGCTATTTCCGTCCACACGTACGCGTATAGCACATCAGGAACTGATGCAATCTATTGTCACCAAAAAAAGAAAAAAAGATTATAACTAGCGCGTTGTTTACAGACGATGCTGTTCTGATTCCACGGAAGATAAACAGATAGCGCCTGGCCAGGTGCACGTCTTGATGCCGTTTTGATTTGGGTAACGTGCAGGCGTTGGCTTAATAGCGTGAAAATAGGGTACGGCAAGGGAAAATGTGCATCTCGAAGGTTCTACATCCCACTATATATATCGTAGCGTCTGAGCCCTGACCAATGCATCTCTTCCTGTTGACACCACCGCAAGATACCTTAGTTGCGCCTGTGATTTCCAGCACTGGTCATGGAGGGAGGGAATAGGAAAGAGACGATGGAGGAGAAAGCTGCCGGCAAGCTAGAGGGAGTGAAGAGGAAAGAGACGATGGAGGAAAAGGCCGCCGGCAAGTGTCCCAAGATCGACGACAACGAGGCACCTGAGGCACTCAAGGAATCTATTCGCGCATCAATCGAAGAAAGTAAGTTCGCGTATCTAGAGTCTCACATCGTATTTCTTATCATCCTTTAGATTGAAACAGATAATGGATGCTCGGTTTAACATATCGTTTTTGGTACTAGGTCTATCGTTTGTGCTTGAGCCCATTGTATTCGAGCTGGGTGTTGTGCTCACCCACCTCCGCAGGGATGAGGATCAAGCTATGGGGAAGGCCGGACATTACGACCTTGAGATGATCAAAAACGAGGATACTAAGGCACTCATGGCGCGTGTTCGTGCAATGGTTAGGTGGCTTAGCCGCGAGGTCAAATGCATTGTGCATGAAGCAGCTAAATCCGTCACCGCCGAGGGTCTCGCTCGGGTCAAGAAGCATCACCCCGACGTTAATCTGAAGGATGATACAATTGATCCATCTGAAGATGATGTTGACGACGAAACACAAGACATCGCTGGCAAGCTCGCCAGCGATCTTGGCTGGCCAGCTGCTGTTGTGCGCCTCCGCAAGTAATTGGATGTTTCGGGTTTAGATCTATCTATCTATCAAATAATTTTGTATTGCTGTTTCATGTAGTCATTTGGTACGTGTTTAATTATGGATGACGTTGTTCTGATTCCATGGGAGATAAACAGATATTGTTGGTTTTGAACCACCATTCCTTGCTGGGCGAGATAGTACTTCGTAGGCAATAATATGTACCGGTACATTTTTTGTTTTGAGGCGATATGTACCGGTACATTGTTCTAAAAAAGAAAACAGGGGTGTTTGGCAATTGGGAAATGTGGAATAGGATTGGGATTGGGAAATGAAATTTTATAGAACAGAGGTTGAGATGTAATATGATAGATGAATGAAGGGTATGATAGATGAATGAAGGGTCTGGATTTTGCGTGCGATATCATGCGCCGCTATGCAATCTTCAGCTCAACTATATCTTTAGCCGTGCGATATCATGCGCCGCTACACAATCTTCGGCTCCAGTGGCATCGCACGGGCATTCAACTAGTTTATTAAAAAATGCGGATTTCAATGAAAGTTCAAACTAAATTTAGTCCAAGTATGTTGCAGGTTGTTAGCGTATTTCTTATTTCTATTATTTCAAAGAATGTCATAAATATAAAACAATATTTGAATCACTTGAGCACATTGGACCAAGAAACTCGCTGGTGAAAGTGAGGGAATGTGATTGAAATCATGGACTTATTAGGATGAGAGTAAATACAATTTTAATATTACAATATGCTCTATGCACTTTATTTTAATTTCAAATGGAGAAAGATTATAGTTAATTGGTGTTTGGTCAGAATTCCACCTTATTAACTTTGCCGTGTCACAATGTTTGCAGCCCCACATGTCAAATCCCTTTTCCGTGTAGGAGTTTTGCTCATGTGCAGGGCGCCCTGCACTTAATATGTGCAGGGCCAATCAGCTTTCGCCACGTGCCCGATCTAATCAAGTCAAGGCGATCTGATTTACCACATAACTAACGCGCGACGCACATCCGTATTTGTCCTTGCCCATGTATTTGCGCCGTCGCATGTATCGTCCTCCTAGTCGCTACGTAAAAGATTGGTATGTACCAGTTGAAGTTTTTCTATGCAAGAATAGTTTGATTCACAATCGGGTAACCATGGAATTCTTCAAGGAAAAAAAGATCAAGATAACGGACCTGCTGGTGAAGATGATAAATTTGATATGCGATCTTCCATGCCTAGCTTTATGGCGTCACTTTTATTAACACTATTTTTTGCTGCCCTCTGTTTGAGAGGTGTTATGGATGATGTAATAATGGACAGCTACATGCATCAATCGCGATGCAGAGGCTGGAATATTGAAATATATTTCCGTTTCTGAAAAAAAATTCTTCCATGCCTTCTCCTAGTCTCCGTCACTACGGGAAACCGGTTATTTGCCGAGTGCAAGGAGCACTCGGCAAACCCCCATTCCCTCTCGGCAAAGGGTTTGCTGAGTGTAACTCTCGGCAAACCCCTCTCGGCAAATTCCAGTCGGCAAAGAGGGGTTTGCCGAGAG
Organism: Eragrostis curvula; assembly: GCA_007726485.1. Lineage (NCBI taxonomy): Eukaryota > Viridiplantae > Streptophyta > Magnoliopsida > Poales > Poaceae > Eragrostis > Eragrostis curvula. The sequence goes on from CM017442.1 coordinate 41,848,111, forward strand.
CCAAATGTCGGGCACTCGGCAAACCCTTTGCCGAGTGCACCAAAAGCTCTCGGCAAAATAAAGGTACGCTGACGGCCCAAACGGCCGTCAGACCGGGTTTGCCGAGTGCCGCTGACGCCAGGCATTCGGCAAATGTTGGTTAGTTTGCCGAGCGCCTGGCCCTGGCTCTCGGCAAACTCTGGCACGTTTGCCGAGAGCCTAGTCCATGCACTCGGCAAATTATGCTTATTTTGCCGAGTGGCTAGCCCTGGCTCTCGGCAAAGCTGCTAGACACTCGGCAAATTATTGTTACAGGTTGCAATAAAATGTTTGTTTTTGCTACAACCTGGACCATAATCACAAATAAACAACACATATATTATCAGCATCATCAGATACACAAATTTATCATCACCATCACCATCACAAGCAAATAAAATGACCACAAACACTAAACCACATCACATTCACCTCAAGTCCACATAGAGTGTCACATAGTTCAAATACGAAGTGTCCACGTAGTTCAAATACAAGTGCTCGACAACGACAACTAAAAGTCCATGAAATCCAAGCTAAGGATAGTAGGTTCATGAAATAGAAACACAACTACAAGTTCATTGAGGTGGCCACGCCATCCAAGGGCTTGTAGGGGAGATCGGAAAGTTGGATGCCTCGGATTGGTTCTGCAAAATCAAAAGATTGCATGTGACGCAAGATTCATAGAAGCTAAGACATTGGATATCCTATTGCGAGGGAAAAAATGAAAGTCCAAGTATCTCAAGTGACTCACCGGAGTGCCGGCTGGAGAAGCGCCGCCAGGAAGATGAACGCCGCCGGGAGGAAGAACGCCGCCGGGAGGAGGAACGCCGGCTAGTCCCGGGAACAAGTCTGGAGGTGGCAGCGACGCCCCGGTACTCTGGATGTAAGTAAACATCGCCTGCATTTGCGACCTCATCAGCGCCTCATACCTCTCCCGCTCTTCCCGCAACTTCTCCTCTATTTTCGCCTCCATCGACGCCTACAATATGACATCCCAATGTTACAATGCAAAGCAAACATATGTCGAAATCAATGTACGTTGAATGAAACAGAAATAACCTGGACTTGCTCAATCTGGATCTGTGTCGCGGTCGGCCTTGGGCGTATCGGCGGGGCTGAGTCCGTGCTCCTTGCTCGGATCTGCGAGAGGGTTGGAGTGGAGGCTCCTTGCTCCAATCTAGTACCGACCATGCTTCTTGCCTCCACCCACCCTCATCACGAGCTCTCCATCAAGGTCGTGGGTGCTCAGGTCCCAATCTTCCCCATGGACCTGCCTTGCCGCTGCTGTGTACTGACTGATGCGGCTGTGGACGGTGGCATTGCTGTACACTGAGGGGGGGTCCTCCGGGTTGAAGTCGACGGCAGACTCTGCCTTGCCCTTGTGGGCCAAAGCAAACGCCTTGAACTGGCCGCAAGGCTGGCCACCATGTGCCGCCGACTGCAAAGAAAACAGAGAGATGATTAGAAATTATGTTGATTTGAAGAGTGTCATAATGAAGAATTGAAGTCACGTACCCATTTCTTAGCGTATTGGTTAAGGCTTTGGCTGCCTGGATGGTGTGCTGGCCCAGCCATCTTCAAACGCCGCTCCCGGGCAGCCTTGTGCGTCTGTTCCCACCACTCGGGGTCGCACCACCTCCTTGCCATAAAGTCCCATGTGGCGTGATGGGTGGCCAACCACGACGGAGGCACCTACACATCATCAAGTATATAAATATGAGAAGTTCAAATTAAGCGTATTTAAGAAGAATTGAGTATTCATGTTTACCAGAAGGTATTGTGCTCGGGTCAGCTGCATGGTTCGTGCCTGAGTTTTGTTCACCGTCATCTTGTGGACCTGGGCGTGGTAGGTTATGACGGCCTGTATCCGCGCCTCGTACCACATGTCAGGAACGAGTTTCTGACATACTTTGTTCACCACACGAGCCGCCACTTCCTCCATGCCTGGCTCGCATCTGAAGAAATCCTGCATAAAGACGCGATGCATATTTTCATTACTTCAATATTATCCAACAAAAGCGATGTATTGACAAATGCAGTGCAACGAAGACTTACCCAGAGCTCCATCATCACCCGCTCCGCCTTGTGGGCAAAACACCTGCCACCCGAATCTGGCAAATCCTGAGCGACTTTATAGTGGTCCCACGTCAAGGCCGGCTCCTGCTTGCCTTTGTACTGCACCACACCTGGGTACCACTGCCTGCACAAAATACCGAGGATGCCTTTGGAGGGGCGATCGTGATCACCTGGAGTGATCACATCCCAACTCCTGCCAAGTGAAAAGGACAAATTGTTAGTTTCTATTGTGATTTTGAACATATAATAAAACGAGAAATTATCGACAACATTTAAAGTTACATACCTAGGCAGTACAGGTCGAATCACAGGACGTCTCTCCACAGGAATCGATCGGCTCGGGAGTTGTGCGGGACCACGAGAAAAGACACCAGAAGGCTCCTCTGGAGCCTCCCCCTCCTCGTCCTCAGAAGCCTCAGAGCCGTTCACGGAAGGTAGCTCCTCCTCCACCTCCCGCTCCTCCCCCACCTCCCGCTCGTCCTCCTCCTCCTCACCAGAGTCGTGCACGGAAGGAGAAGGAGAAGGCGACGGAACCCTCACCAAGGGGAGGGGCTGGGGCACCAGATCGTCGACGGGGAGGGGCCAGGGCAGCACCTCGTCGCCGGGAGGGGCCGGGCCGGGGCAGCAGCTCGTTGCCGGCCGGGGATGGGCCGGGGCAGCAGCTCCTCGCGGTGGTGACGGGGAGGGGGAGGAGGACGCGCGGCGAGGTGGGCGTAGTGGAGGAGGGCGCAGTGGAGGAGGGCCGGCGGTGTGGAGGAGGACCTCGACGCGCGGCGGCGCGGTGAGGGCGAGGTGGAGGAGCGGCGCGGGGAGGGCGAGGTGGGGGAGCGACGCGGGGAGGGCGAGGTGGGGGAGCGGCACAGGGAGGGCGAGGTGGAGGAGCGGCGCGGGGAGGGCGAGGTGGAGCGGCGCGTCAACGGGGAGCAGGACAGGAGCTCGTCGGGGTCCGAGCTCGGGGAGCCACGGCGGCCGGGATCCGGGGCCGAGGCGGGTGGAGGAGGGCCGGGCCGCGGTGGCCGGGATCCGGGGCCGAGATCCGGGGCCGGGGCGAGGTGGAGGAGGGAGCCGGGGCGGTGGCGGGCACGGGGGGAGACGGCGGTGAGGCTGAGGGGCGCGGCGCGTGCGCGGGGTGGCGGAGGAAGCCGTCGCGGTGCGGAGGCGGGTCGCCGCGGTGGGCGATGGCGGCGTGGCTGCGGTGGCGGGTGGGCGGGCGCGACGGGCGATGGCGGCGTGGCGGCGTAGATCAATGCAGAGAGGAGGAAGAGAGTGGAACAGAGGAGGAAGAAGTGGCCCGCGCGGCTAAGTCAAATTCGGTGGTTTGCCGAGAGCCCGAGATATGGCTCTCGGCAAACCTTTTTGTTTTTTTTTAATATTTGCCGAGAGCCTGAGATCTAGCTCTCGGCAAACCTTTTTTTGTTTTTTTTTCCAGTACTTTCATATTTTGTTTTGCTTCACATTTTGATTTCAAATTAAAAATTACTCAACTACAAAGTTTCCTAACTTTTTGATACCTAACACTTTTATTTTACGATTTCTCCATGCGATATCATTTTCAAAATACAAATTTTCAATATTGAATTTAAAAACGTATTTTTCATTGACATTTGATTTCATATAAAAATGTTTTATAACTTGTGAAATACATAGTTTCTATAACTTATTAAGAGCTACAAATTACATATCTACTATTTCTCTACCCGAGATTACCCGGAAAAATTTAAATTTTCGCTTTCAAGAAATTCATATGTATTTTTTGTTGACAAAGCAAATTCAAATTTCAAAAGTGTTCAACAGCAAAGATGTGTAACTTTTGAAGACCTACAACTTCTATTTTGATTATTTTTTAATACGATATAATTGTAGGCACATTGTTCACAAATCTTAAATGTATCTCCTCATGTTTCTATGAACTATATGGGACGTTTATAGTTTTTGAACAAGTTTACCGTCACTTTCTAGAATGAACAAATAACCAAAATAGAAAGTGTAGATCTCCATATTTTAGAACTCTTTGTAGTTTACAAGATTTTCATTTGAATAAATCTATAGCACGAAAAAATTCATTGAAAATAACTTTGCCGAGAGCCACTCTCGGCATAAATTTGTTTGCCGAGGGCAGCTCTCAGCAAAGGCATTTTTTTTTGCCTAGTGCCTTCTTTGCCGAGAGGTAGAACATTTGCTCTCGGCAAAAAGATTTTTTTTGCCGTGTGTTAGCAGAGGGCTCTCGGCAAACTGCAGCTCTAGGCCCACATTTCTGATGGCGTCGCGAGTTTCGGACGGCCGTCAAATGTTGCCGAGCGTTTGCGTTTTGCCGAGAGCCTTCGTTAGGTTTGCCGAGAGTGTTTCGTAGGGCTCTCGGCAAACTGCAGCTCTAGGCCCACATTACTGATGGCGTCGCGAGTTTCGGACGGCCATCAAATGTTGCCGAGCGTTTGCGTTTTGCCAAGAGCCTTCGTTAGGTTTGCCGAGAGTTTTATTTTGTCGACGGTGCGCTCTCGGCAGACGGGGCGGCGCCGGGTGCCCAGGCTTTGCCGAGAGCGGCTCTCGGCAAACACCGGGTTTGCCGAGTGGAGTTTTATTTTGCCGACGGTGCGCAGACGGGGCGGCGCCGGGTGCCCAGGCTTTGCCGAGAGCGGCTCTCGGCAAACACCGGGTTTGCCGAGTGCCCGATAGAATGCCCTCGGCAAAGCCTCGGCCACCCGGCAAAAAACGGTTTTCCCGTAGTGCGTACAATTCCCTGGCAGCAGTAGTACTACATCAGCAATGGAGCGTAAGCGTTCCAAAGAAGGGGGAAGAGGAGGATTCCTCATCGTGCTTACGTTGAGGGGACAAAGGATGATCATACGACAATGGCGATGCGAGGGATGGCACGAATACGAAGACTACGGCGACACGACCGAGTGTTGCGTCGCGTAGGGGCCTCCGTTTGTAAATCAGATCGCTTCTGTTAATGGGCTTCATTAGCTAGGCCATGTGTCGAGTGCTGATTGGCCCTGCACATAATAAGTGCAGGGCGCCCTGCACCTTAATTAGCAAAACTCTCCGTGTAGGGCATGATGCAGCTTTTCAAGCCGCGCCGGTTGCGGCGGCGGCGGCACCAGCGGCGCTCCCCGCCGCAGCTGATGGACGACGTAGTCGATGAGATCCTCCTCCGCCTCCCTCCCGACGACCCCGTGTGCCTATTCCGCGCCTCCGCCGTCTGCAGGTCCTGGCGGCGCATTGTCACCGACCCCGCCTTCGCCGGCCGCTACCGCGCGTTCCACCGGACGCCGCCGCTTCTCGGCGTCCTCCGCGACCTCTCCGGCTTCGTCCCCACCACGTCCTTCCGCCCGACCCTTGACCACAAGGACTTCATGGTCGTGTCCGACTGCCGCCACGGCCGAGTTCTCCTTAAATTGACAGGCTCAGATTATGCTGTCTGGAATCCGATCACCGGCGACCAACACCGCCTCCCGGAGATTCCCCAATTCCCGGAATTCCTCCCCGACAGCGCCGCAGTGCTATGCGCCGCCGGAGGCCGCTGCGACCACAGTGGCTGCGCCGGGGGTCCCTTCCGCGTCGCCGTCGTATGCCATGGCGACGACGACGCGACAGCGCATGCCTGCATCTACTCGTCCGTCACTGGCGCGTGGAGCGCGCCGACCTCCATCCGGAGCTACCATTTCGTCGACTCGACGCTGCCCGTCGCGCTCGTCGGGGACGCCTTCTACTTCCCATTGGAGTTCGACGGCGGCATCCTGCGGTACGACACGGTCGGGCGGGGCCTGTCCTACATCATACCGCCCCCGTCCTGTCTGTACGACCGACGCAACCAAATCATGCAGACTCACCGCGGCAGCCTGGGATTCGCCAGCTTCGATTACAAAGACTACATACTCCATATAGGACTGGGGAAGACAGATCTCGGTGGAGATGTGGAATGGGCAGCACCGCACAGGGTCATCGATCTCAATGGGTTGCTCCCGCGTGGTGTTGACAGAATGGTACCAATATTGATGGGCGTTGCGGATGGAGCCTATGCCGTTTTGGCCAACAATGAGGACGACGTCTTCATCATCGACCTCGAGTCACTGACGGCGAGGAAGGTTTGCCACAGAGAACAATCCGACTGCGTGTTTCCCTACATGAGTTTCTGTACGCCAGGTACAGGTTAGTTGTGTGTTTTGTTAATTGTGACCCGTTACGAGTCGGTCTGCAAGTAATAGTACTTCTGTTAGGGTATGATGAAAGAGATAAGGTCTATGTGTGTTTAATGAATAATAATACAGTAGGATGTTCTTATCTATTGTTCAGTTTTTCCTCCTCCCTTAGACCAAATTTGATATCAGACTGAACAACTGATTGTTGTATGCATTCAGAATAGCTATGTTTCTCGTCTTTCTCGCGTCTTTCTCGTGTAAGTAAGTTTGACTGCTTCTCTACAACATGGTTAATTATAAGCTGTAGCGTTGGTATATTTTCATCTTGTGCCAGTGGCAGACTGAGCGGTCTACAATGAGGCATTAATTTGTTAACTTGGCAAATGGAATCTTCTTTGTCATCGCTACTAAGGACCTGACGGTTCGCCTACTTGATGAGTGAAAGAACATGAGAAAGGGTTATACAAGAAGAGCACTCCTATAAGTACGACCTTTTTGTTAGACTTTCGTATAACTTGAAAATCCAATAGCTAAAATCATTCGGGTGGTGGTTCACATATCAATCAAAGGGACTAAAACACTTAGTCGGAAAAAAGTCTAATAAATGAGTCTACTCTGAAGCATTTTCCATAAAAAAAATACGGCGAAAGTAGTCTACTACAGTACAGTCAAAGTCCTGGGTCATTCTTGTGCAGTGCATGCTGATGACCAGCGTTGTGTTGGGCAACTCAACAAACTCATGGCCTTGCAGAGCTGTTGTGAAAGTTTCAGTGATGAGTCTGTCATTATTGAATTTCCCCTGAACATAAATCGAAAACTATGTTCCAATATCTTACAAGAGAAAGGGAAAAAAGGGAGTTCATTCAAATAGACTATTTTGTCTAATAGGCTATTTTTCAGTCCATGTTTGGTTCAGCATTAAGAAATGAATAGATATATATCATGAAAAATGAATTACGGTGATTCGGTTTAGTATGTTTCACAGAAGGATTGTTACCATGCATGAAAATAGAATTCCAAGAAAACTATGTTCAGCACAAGGATGAGTGTGGCCACATTTCCTAAAACTATTGCGTGAATTGTCAAAACAAAAACAGGGCACCGGGTTTTTCAGTCTCTTTGTAAATTCGGTGCCAAAAGACCTTGAACACCGCACCTGTTCTCTTTTGCCAAGGAGCCAAACTGTTCGGTCAGTCGATTTTTAAGCCTGTTGCCGGATTATGAACAATTGTTTCATGTCCCTCTGTCCATAGAAGCTTCACAGGAACTTGCTGAATTGGTGGATACTCTGCACAATTGGGATAGGCAGGAAGATGCCAATGATCGATGGGAATATATATGGGGATCAGGTATCTACTCTTCCAAGCAGACATATAAGCTACTCATTGGAACTGAAACAGCCCCTGCACCTTTTCAATGGCTATGGAAGTCATGTTCTCAAGGAAAACATAAGTTTTTTTTTCTGACTTCTATTGAATGATCGCCTCAATACCAGGAACCTAATGCGGAGGAAACATTTTCATATCCCAACTACAGATTGTGTACTTTGTGCTCCTACACTACACCATGTCCTAGATTTCCCTACAGTGAAGTGTTGGCAAAGGGTATTTATCATAGACCCAAGTTGGCAAATGTGTAAAAATTCACCGTCGCATATCTGTCGGAAATAGTTTCAACGGGCAACATTTAAACAATCGGCGTTGCACCATTCCAACAGAGAGAGTGTCAGCGTAGGTTTAACCACAATGTATCTGTCGGTATAGGTAACTTATGCCAACAGTAGGGAGTGTAGGGAAAGCTAGGACATGGTGTAGTCCTCAAGTTGCAACAATGTAAAAGACATAACACGGCCACTGGTATTTATTCATTGGATGCAACAATAGCGACCCAATATCATCTAGAGTCTTTATTTTAATGCAATCTCATAGCACATTCATATCTTGCAGGCGGTCATAGGCAAACTGACGTGCTTGACGAGGCGTGTTTAATAGACACTAGCAAAATCCTAAAATGTCATAAAGAAAAAATTCAACGCCAGCTCGGTTGTAGGTTACAAAAAGAAAGGGGTGTCTTTTTGATAGAAGAAAACAAAGACTTTTTTCAGGTAGTGTTCCTCATCCAGTTATTTTCAATTTCTCTTTCTTTTCTTCTACTTCTGAACGCTCTCTTGGATACCCATCGCAGCAGCCAGTATCACATCTTTGCAATGGAGATAAATCCTTTTTAGACGAGTCTATTCACCGGCTCAAAACTCTCTGTAGAAGCCTCCTTTAATCTTTCACTTATATTCATAACTCCTAAAGATGAGATAAACATCAGTTGCCTTCACACCGCCACACTGCAAGGCTACACACCATGATGTTAAAAAAAAAGATATATTAATCCATTATTGAGCAAGAATAGGACAACGGCCACGAAGATGGAGCAAAAAATATCATTCTATTTATTGAGCCATAATGCCAGAGCAAGTAATAATCATATAATTCACTGAGTGCATCTGTTTCTCCTTTTAGTGTCAGGTGCAGAGCTGGGCTATGTTTATTTAGAGAAAATTCTTAGAAGTCAGGGTGCTCTCACTTTGTTAGAATGCTCCTTAGCATTCCACCACGAGGATGAGGTCAGGGACATTGTTGCGGCAATGCACATTGTCCATTCATTCTCCTAATCGGTGCCATTTCTATTGATATTAATATCAGGGAAGCCCACTCATAAAAACAACAAAAAATATTTAAAAAAACATAGCACTGGTCATTTTTTATGGTCTTTACAAACCAAATTAAAAAGTACAAATTCCAACTCTGTTAATCAAGAGTATGCTCAAGCAATTCACGAATAGATAGGGAATATTTGTACTGGAATGAGACAGAAGCTAGTAGATGGCAAAGAGATGACCTATCTGAACCATTACTGAGCTCCTTCCTGCAAGTCTAGCTAGTGGAATAATCAGTGTCCTTCCGAACAAAAAAACATTTATTTTATTCACCCTAGTAACACAAGTAACAAATAGTATTTGAGTAACAAAAGCAACAAAAATAAAATCAACATGTTCAATAGGTGCAACCTAGCTAGTCAATTATAGATTGGAGAATAGAAAGCAATGCACTGATAAGATACGGGTGCAACCTATAGTCAACTATGAAAGTATGAAACGAATCTGTAAGCAGGATTCACAAATAAATGTGCAACTATTTCCTTGTTTGCCCATGCAAATTTTTGAAGATGTCCTTATAATATGATTTTAATCTTATAATATGCAATACGCACTCTAGTTTTTTTGAAAGAATGTCACTTAATTGATGTTTGATCACAGTTCCACCTTATTAGAGCATCAGCAACAGCCTAGCCAAAAGAATATGTTATTTTCCTGATTTTAGCCATTATAAAAAATAGAATGCCTCAAAATTGGTTGGGGACTCCAACAGATTATCTAAACAAATCGCCACTTTATTTTCAAACGTTGCCATGTCAATGCTTCTGCCTTTTTTTTCCGCTGGCACCGATTGCCCATGATCCTCTCTTTCCTGGGATTCTCGCTTGCCACGGCCGCCGCATGCTATCACAAACTCAACCGTCGTTGCCTGGACGCACGACATGGTGACCGTGTACACGTCCCCCACACGCGGCGATCGTCCTGCTCTCGCGATCTGGCTGTCGCATCCATCATCTGCTATTGTCTGCCGCGGCACCGTAAAGGGAATGGAGGCTTCACCGAACTCTCGTGCTGCCATGGATTCTGAAAACGAGTTCTACAAGTTTGTGATTAATGAGGCAATGGGCGTGGGAAGACGAACTTGGCGCGCCATTCAGGCGCGAGAAGACAATCCCACGCGCGTGGAAGCCTTGATGGCGAGCGAAGAGAGCTCGCCAATCCAAACGAGCGAGAAAGCCGGGATCCATATGAAGCTATTTTGAAGAGAGGTTTCACAAGTCTGTTGGACCACCGGTTTCAAGAACATGAGTCAGATTTGGAGAAGAAAAGCGTTTTTCAGAGGCTGTTGCGGATGCTCTTAAGATTGAACTGCTATGCTGAAAAACGGAGGAAGTCAGCACGTTTGCAGCCCACATGTCAGACCCCTTTCCGTGTAGGGCATGATGCAACTTTTCAAGCCGCGCCGGTTGCGGCGGCAGCGCCGGCGCCGCTCACCGCCGCAGCTGATGGACGACGTCGTTGATGAGATCCTCCTCCGCCTCCCTCTAGACGACCCCGCGTGCCTCTTCCGCGCCTCCGCTGTCTGCCGCACCTGGCGGCGCATCGTCACCGACCCAGGCTTCTCCGGCCGCTACCGCGCTTTCCACCGGACGCCTCCGCTTCTCGGCATCCTACGGAACCCGTACGTCTCCCAGTCCGCAGGATTCGTCCCCACCACGTCCTTCTGCCCAACCCTTGACAGCAAGGGCTACACGATCGTGCTGGACTGCTGCCACGGCCGTGTCCTCCTTGATTTGACAGCCTCCGACTCCGATTACGCTGTCTGGAATCCGATCACCGGCGACCAGCACCGCCTCCCGGGGATTCCCGGAAATCCAGAGTCCCTTGACAATGCCGCAGTGCTATGCGCCGTGGGAGGCTGCGACCACGGCGGCTGCGCCGGGGCCGGGGGTCCCTTCTACGTGGCCGTCGTGGGCCACGGCTACGACGACGGGATCGCGCACGCCTGCCTCTACTCGTCCATCACCGGCGCGTGGAGCGCGCCCGCGTCCATCCAGACCCACGAGTTCGTAGACACGACGCTGACCGTCGCGCTCGTCGGGGACGCGGCCTACTTCCCTTTCGAGCTCGGCGGCAACATCTTGCGGTACGATATTGTAGAGCAGAGCCTGTCCATGATCAACCCGCCACCGTGCAATGGCCGAGGCAGAGCCATCATGCCGGCTGACGACGGCGGCCTGGGATTTGCTAGCTTCAACTCCGAAGGCTACAGACTCCATTTAGGAAAGGGGAAGATAGGTCTCGATGAAATGTGGAATGGGAAGCACCACACAGGGTCATCGAGCTCAAGGGTGTGCTCCCACGTTGTGTTGGCAGAATGGGACCAGTTTTGATGGGCGTTGCAGATGGAGTCTATGCCGTTTTTTTGGCCAACAAGGATTGCGATGTCTTCATCATCGACCTCGGGTCACTGGAGGCGAGGAAGGTTTGCCACAGAGAACAATCGTACTGTGTGTTTCCCTACATGAGTTTCTGTACGCCAGGTACAGGTTAGTTATGTGTGTTTTGTTAATGAGCACTGCTATAGAGTACACCCGTTTGTCCGACTTTTGTACGACCAGGAAATCCAATGGTTAAAATCGGTTCACATATCAATCAAAGGGTTTAAAACACTTGGTCCGACAAAAGTCGGACAAATGGGTGTACTCTGAAGCATTTTTCTTTGTTAATTGTGACCCGTTACAAGTCGGTCTAAAGTAACGCTACTACGTACTTTTGTTAGGGTATGATGAAGGAGATAAGGTTCAGCATTCAGACTATAAGTAACAACTTTTTCAGTTTTTCTCCTCCCTTGAGACCAAATTTGATATCAGACAGAAAAAAACTGATTGCTTTTAAGCATTCAGAATTTCTATGATTCTCGTCTTGCTCATGTGAGTGAGTTTGACTGTTTCTCTATAACTTTGCTATAAGCTGTATCCTTGGTATATTTCAGCTTGTGCCAGTGGCAGACTTAGTGGTCTTCAATGAAGCATTTGAGATTTTAACTTGGCATATGGAATGGATCGTTCTCGTGCAGTGCTGATGACCAGCGTTGTGTTGAGCAACTCAACAAATCCATGGTCTTGCAGAGCTGTTGCAAAAGTTTCAGTGAAGACTCTGTCAATATCATTACTAGTACCAATGCACGTATGCCACGTACGTGTCTAAAAGAGTAGAGCTGACAACATATTCGAAGTGGCTAGTAAAATTACATCACTTGGCAGGGCCATAAGAATTATATGCATCATGATCCTTTTCTAAAAATATATTTCACTTAGAAAGAATCATGTATGAATAGGTTTATTTCCGTTGATTGAAACGACCACAAGGCTCAGTACACTTTAGTCATTGAAAAATTTTTACTCCTCTCCAAGCATGATGTGTTCAGCACACCACATAAGCGTATTTTTCCATTTGGTAGCTTGATTGCCATCACGTCCTAACTTCAGACGTTTCATTGTTCAGAAACCTCAAAGATGCTAACAATTTCAGATAGACTGAACACAACCATCACAGATCTTCTTTGACTTTAACAATACATATATTTCGAAAAAGAAAGCACCATTAAATTATCCCATATTATTGAACTTAGGCAATGGTTGCAAAGAGAATAAAGCATTGAAGGTTATCTAGGCTCACACCAGTAGGTTTTCGCTCCTGTACAATGATTCCTTCAGTTTTCCCATCTTAGCTGCAACGCAAAGTTGAAATCATGAGACATGTCATTAGTTGTTTCTTCAAATTCTCAGTCCAAACATAGCCTTGCCAGCCACTTAACTCTTATACATAAGTTCTACAAGGTGCTCTGTTATCAATCAAAACATCGACGATCAATGGAAGGATTAGGAAAAACAAAATAAGAATCAGGACAAAGATTTAAAAACAACTCATACTGACGGTGAATTTAAGGTATTGGAAAATCATGGAGGATATCAGGGTTACCACTGTGGCTACGGCCAGCGACGTCCTAGCCATTTGTTCCCTGCTGGAGAGGTGTCGGTGTTAAGAAACCGGCCGACAAGTAAATTTGTAACTACGGCGCCTAACAATCTTCTATGATGGTGAGGGTTTTGCGAGAGAGGCAAGGTTTATACTGGTTCAGGCAATCGATGCCCTACGTCCAGTTCATGGGTAGTTCGTGTTTCGACTTGCAGAGGGGAACTACAAGTGTTGACGAGGGAGGAGGAAGACTCCAAGCCTCTTCGTGTGTATTTCTATGTCTGTGTGTGTTGTATCTCTGTCCGGAATCCCCCCTCCTCATGCACCCAGCTCTCCTTTTATAGTCAAGGAGTGAGCCGGTTTACAAATGGGAACGGGGCTTTCGAGTTGTGGGCAGCGCGGCTACACGCCGCACTAGTCTGATCCCTAGCCGCTACTGTGGCTCTAGTCAGGCGGCGTCCTGTCAGCCTGGTCGCCGGGCAGGTGGTCGAGATGTCAACCCAGACTGTCGCGGCCGTCTTGTCACCGGTCCGGTCTTCGTCCCTGTTCAGGGTGATGATGATGCCGTAGCCATCCCGCTGCTGTACTCGAGGTGTCAGGCGGCGCCGCGAGATGGGACGGGTGTCACTGTGCAGGTCAGATCGCGTGCCTGCAAGTATATGAGTTGCTGGGTAGAGTTAAGGCTCCCCAGCTACTCGTCGTAAATGCCTGTCCTCCTTGCCAGAGGAAAATCTTCTCGACAAAGTCTCCCAACTCGGGGTCGGGCGAAGCGTGGCTTGTGGGCCCGCCCGACTGGGGGTCGGGCGGGGCGGAAGTTGTGGGCCCCGGCCGACTCAGGGTCGGACGAGGCGGAGTTCGGGGCCCGCCCGACTGGGGGTCGGGCGAGGCGGAGTCTGTGGACCCCACCCAACTCGGGGTCGGGCGGGGCGGAAGTCGTGGGCCCCGGCCGACTCGGGGTCGGACGAGGCGGAACTTGTATGTGCCCTCGGGGTCGGCCGTGGGCCCCTCGAGCGCTCTGTTGTCGTGTGCCTGTTCCTGTGGGCCCTACACAATTAAGCTGAGACGGTTAGCAGGATTAAGTATCCTAGATCAGGATACCCTGATTTGGGTATCCGTCAAGAGGAGGCAGATACTTCCCATGGGTTGGACCAGCATTGTTTAAGAAAAACTGAATATGTACAGTTAAAAAAGGAAAACTGAATGTTGAAAGCTAAAAACAGGTAACGCAGTAATGAGTAGCATGAACATTTGGGCTATTATCCAACTATGATGCACCACTTTTCTTTGTAAAAAAAAATCATTAACTATATGTGAAAGCAGCATTCATGACCCAAGTTTCAATAATAGTCATCTATTTTCGAAATTTAATGGCCTAATTCAATAAGGCTTGCTAGTTTGTAGTAGAAGAAAACACCACATATTGATATCCAATTCCAAGCACCTCCACGGCCTGATATCCTGAACACACCGCCGGCATGGCCCTGCTATTCCAGGAAACACTTAAGCTAACCTAACAAAAGAGCATGTGAACCAAACAAGATGTGTTATAGAACTACAATGCAACTATAAAAATACTTCTTATAGTATTTAATGTATTAAAAAATGGTGATGTTTATCAACAGACAATGGGATCGCAGAGTTCAATTAGCTAAGCATAACACATGTCATAATTTCTGCATACAATTGTACTCACAGACATTTAAACATGAGTTTGGCCATCTATATGGATTGATAAAATCACATATGGCTATGAATTTGTAGAAGAAACGGCATTGCATTCTGACTCATACCACGATGTGTGGCCATGAAACACAGTATTCAGTTGATCCCACTATGGCTGAGAACCAAAGCACTCCCATGATCTCAAAATGTTGAAGCTCGCAATATCCTTTATCACGATTTTCCTGAGTTCTATACTTGGAAGAATGCAAAGAAGAAAAAATGCTGGCAGAAAAGGGTAAAGGCAGGCATGCAGGTTGGAAGAGTTGTGTCTGCTCATCCAATGCAAGGAGAACGCTACTATCTCCGCATTCTTCTACACCATATCGCAGGAGCTACATCGTTCGATGACCTCAGAACAGTCAATGGAAAGGTCCTTCCAACATTCGCGAGGCTGCGGAGAAAGGTGGCTATATCGATCCAGACAACTCATGGGACTTGGCAATGGACGAAGCAGCGTTCCTGCAGATGCCTTTGGCGATGCGAAGGCTTTTCGCAACTATATTGGTCCATGGGGAGTCGACAGATACAAGAGATCTTTGGAACAGACACAAAGAGTCCATGGCCGATGACTTTCGTCGTACCCATTCCGCTGCGTTAGCGGAACAGTTGTTGCTGATAGATATCCGTAACATGTTGCAGTTGATGGGCAAGGATATACATTCGTTTCCGCTCCCAAAAATCAACACGGAATACGACACTGCTGCCGGTGTGACGAGGGAGATTTTCGAGGAATCTAACGTCAAGGTCACCGAAGACGACGAACATCTCTCAGAATCACTTAATCCGGAGCAATTAGATGCCTATACCCAAATTATGGAAGCCGTGGGCAGTGGTGATGGCAGCACGTTTTTTGTTGATGGCCCTGGGGGGACCGGCAAGACATTTCTTTACAGGGCGCTACTCGCAACAGTAAGAAAACAGGGAAAGATCGCAGTGGCAATAGCCACCTCTGGTGTAGCGGCGTCCATAATGCCGGGGGGAAGAACAGCTCATTCTCGGTTCAAGATACCTCTCAGTATTGACGACGGTGGATATTGTCCCTTCACAAAACAGAGTGGGCCTGCAAAACTCTTGCGTTCGGCATCATTAATCATTTGGGACGAGGCTTCAATGACGAAAAGACAGGCTATCGAGGCTTTAGATAACAGCATGCGGGACCTAATGGATTGCCATGATAAACCTTTTGGTGGGAAGACATTTGTATTCGGTGGTGATTTTCGTCAGGTGGTACCGGTTGTCAGAAAGGGTTCCAGGGCTCAGATCGTCGATGCTTCTCTTCGTAGGTCTTACCTATGGGCGTCGATGCGGCACCTAAAGTTAGTACGCAACATGAGAGCCCAGAACGACCCTTGGTTTGCTGACTTTTTGCTGCGCATCGGAGGTGGGACTGAGGAGACCAATGTTGAAGGTGAGGTTCGTCTCCCGAATGAGATCTGCGTTCCATGCACTGGTAGTAAGTCGGATCTTGATGCTCTGATAGATTCTGTCTTTCCTAATCTCGATGCAAACAAGACAGATCCGGACTACATGACATCCAGAGTGATATTGACTACAAGAAACGATTGCGTGGATAGGATCAACATGAAGATGATAGACCGGTTTGAAGGGGATGAGATGGTATATCATAGCTTCAACACTGCGATTGATGATCCACACAACTATTATCCGTCTGAGTTTCTTAATACATTGACTCGCAATGGACTTCCTCCACATGTGTTAAGGCTCAAGATAAACTGTCCTGTCATTCTTTTGAGAAACATTGACCCCGCCAATGGTCTTTGCAACGGCACGAGGCTGGTAGTGCGTGGATTCCAGAAGAACCTTATCGATGCGGAGATTGTTCTCGGACAGCATGCTGGTATGCGAGTCTTTTTGCCAAGGATCCCTCTCTGCCCCTCCGATGATGAGATGTTTCCTTTCCAATTCAAGAGGAAACAATTCCCTATCAGACTCTGCTTCGCCATGACCGTTAACAAGGCACAGGGTCAGACTATTCCTATTGTCGGTATTTACCTGCCGGAGCCCGTATTCTCTCATGGTCAGCTGTACGTTGCGCTGTCCCGAGCAACAGCCAGGTCTAACGTGAAAGTATTATCTTTGCCTGTTGATGAATCTGATGGAAAGAGGAAAGGTAGGGGGAAAAAGAAAAATACGCGCCATAGTACCGTCGAAGCAACTGCTCGAATCGGTGCTGATAATATAGCTGGAACATACACTAAGAACATTGTATTCAAAGAAGTGCTTACTTCATAGGCTACGTAGAGTCGTGCACTTGCATTGACAAAATGTATTATTATTACACAAACAGTGTATGTACACACACAAGAGAAACAGTCGTGTGTTTGTTCGGAGATTCCATCACCCAAATAGTATATATTCAAGCCCTCTTGATTTTCTGCCCGACTCCCCTGCGGATGTACCATCACCCGACCCGAGGGAGCTTCTATCACGTTTCCACCGTCCTGCGCTTCTACCACGATTCGACCGTCCTGCGCTTCTACCACGTTGATTAGAGCTTCTTCCTCTCTTAACTGGTACAGACCGACCTATGGGATGGCATGAATTCGTTGTCAGCATAACCTGACATCGAGTAGGTGCCGGTTGTGTCGCTGGGTCGAATGGATATGTGTCGAAAGCACTGTAGTCTAGAGGTTCCTCCTGCGTTGCATGCCCGGCGAGGAGTTGCCGTGTCGTAGCGACATCGGCGATCGCTTCGTCATCTGGGCTTAAATTATTCTCCCAATCACTATTGAAGAAGGTGGCGTCAGAATCTGTCGAGTTCTATTCCAATTGTTTCTTCAAAGGGTTGGAGTTCGATGCCGCTGTTGAAGCACATGGTGTCTTCCCTTTTGGATCCAGCACGTCATCCGTCTTAGGGTTACCCGTCCTCTAGTTGCACGTCGGAGATTTTCTAGATAGATGTGGCGTCCGTAACTTTGGACTAGATGCCTGGGGTAGCTCGCTCGACGGGAGTGCGCCTTGGGTTAATACTGACTTAATTGATTTCTGGGAATGATGGTTGGTACCTGTGCTCAGGTTCTTGGTTGCGTTCAGGTCCAGATGATCGATCGGTTGTTGGATGTTTCCGGCTTCAAATGACGTAGTGGTGCGGGACGCTTGATTGTTCAGAGTCTTTGTTGATGTGTTCGTCCTTGAGCGGGATTCTTCTGTAGAACACAGCACCTTTGTGGCGTGCGGAGGTTAGGTCAGCAGGTGTGACACTGGACTAACATTAGTTTACACGTTTTTTGCGATCCAGTAGTAATTAAAAACGTTACATGCAAATAGTTAGAAATATATAAGCATACTAATACGAAACAAGAGTAAAGAACTAACTTCTACTAGATAATCTTATTGGTCAGCACCTTGTCGGAGGTATTTGCTGAGCTTTTTGTCTTTGGCAGATTGTCGCGCTTGAAATCTTCTATGGTCGAGATGGTTAATTTTTGACCAACGACTTCCCACACGTTCCGTTTGAAGCCTTGCCATGCCTCCTCTGCAGCTGACGGGATTTCAGATAGCAGTGCATCTGCAACATCCTGTCGCGCCCAGGTGGTCACATCTCTTTTTGGAGAGAAGACCGTACGCAAGTCGGTACGACGACTTGGCGCACCATGCCCCATATGATCGTGCGCTTGTCTGCACAATCTTGCATCCATCTGATGTCCAATCCAACTTTTCCTCCAACGTATCTTCTAGATTCGGTTGCTCGCTTGGTTCTGCTCCCAGCGTCTTCAATGCTGAATACATTTCCAGTACGCATTCGGAGGCAGCCTCCAATTTGCGATTGTTCTCTTCAGACAATAATGTCAGTTTCTCATTCAATCTGTTGGCCTTTTTCTCGGCAGTATGGAGCCGGGTTTGAAGAATTCTTTTGGCCTCAGACGTCTCTTTGCGGAGCTTGTCCAACTCTTGGTGTTGCTTCTCCATCTCTTGGCTGTGCTATTGCTGCATCGAAGCTATGACGGCGTTGTGCTCCGACGCTGCCTGTAATGTTTGAAACATTGCCTGGTGACAGAAACAATTAAGTCACGCCTGAGATCGAAAGCATATATTGTTGATTAATATTTACTGATTTTCTGATGATCACGTACCAGCAAGTTTATGTGATGAAATGGACCAGTGGGGTCGACGTATGTATGATTCAGAGATTGTGTAGCCTTTTCGAATGCATCGACAGTCTCCTTGGGTATGCATTGTATCGTTGCTCTTAGATGATGAATCAGCGCATCCGGTTGGCTGGAAAGCTGCTTCGCATTGGAATTTTCTTCATGCGATTCTTTGTTCTGTGTGTCGTCTGACAGACAAAGTAAATTGCCTGCGAAAGTAGTATCGGTTACAATGGAATAAGAGGATTTAAAAATCTGTTAGCACTGTAAATGTATGTCAGATGGAGTGGCAATAAACGGAGCTCTTTTCCTTTGTCTTTTCGTGTTGCCTGAAGGTCCAGGATGTTTGTCTTCTTCATCTTCATCTTCTGTTTCATTGTTCTTGGTTCGCTTGTTGGACTTCTTGGAATGTTTGATGTTGCTGTCAGCATCATCTCCAACGAAAGCAGATTTATTGCCTTGAATACTTAAGGACTCTGCCACATGTTTACGACCGGAACGCCTCAAGGCCACTGCTTTTATCTTCTTTGTGTTTGGGGGTTCCTTCTTTTCCTCAGAGTGTTCGTCTCCCGTCTGTTCCGTTTCTGACTCCCTCTCTTTGTTTATTCCCTCTTCCCCCTCAGCTGGAGGCGTTTCTATCCCAAGGGATTCGCATATCCGATTTCTCCTCGCCCACTTTGTATTTGTAATTTTTTCTCTTGCAGTAACCTCCTTTCGTACCGGACTGTTTATCAGGGCAACAACGCATTGTATGGCATCTACCGGCATAAGGCACTCGGAGGCGCTGTACGCTACACAAAAAGCTCCGCGATAAAAATTAGTTGGTTAGTTGGAAAATTCACTAAAACATGTATGGGTAAAGTTACTTCCTTTGTTGGCTAATTAACTGACAAAAATTGGGTGGTGGATGCATATTAACACATGGTATTTTAATGCATCATGACGGGGCCTCTGGAATTTGTTACTATGTTGTCCTTGTCAGGTGTTATATACAAGATAACCAAATGCTATGTTGTCTCGATCATGTCATTCAAGCTTTCAGCACAACAGACAACAAATTTGCACAGCATATAACGATGTCACAATGAGCATAAGATTGTTTTGCATTTTAGACACTACAAATTAATTTGCAGACATAGGCAACACTCCACAGATTTAAGTTTTCGGATTTGAATGTACCATGAAAGTAATAATTACTAGATCGAAAAAATAGTAATTTGCGAGCAATATGTACACTCTGTGTTGTTACTTACTTTCTTTGGTCAGTGGACCTGCGTATTTTCCAAGTTCCTCTCCTTCTCTTATGGTGAATTTGTGTTGACACTTCTCACCCAAAGGACGAACCCTTAGCATCATGTATTCCTCTGTCAGGTCCCTCATCCCCAAATGTGATGCAATCTTCCTCATTGCTTCCATCTTCCTCTTAATCACTGAATCGCTGATGTCCACTTCAGGATACTCAACGAACTTGATGTCGCGGCCTGTCGAGCGCAACAATGACTGTGTCCCTACTTTGTAGTAGAACTAGCTCTTTGCCCATCCTTGTTTCCACTTAGATGCGCTAGCCCATGAGGGGAAATCTGGTGATTCCTCATACTCTGTCCGCAACTGGAAGTTGATACAACCGTAGTTCGCCAACATAGCTTTCTTGGGACCGCTCCTCCTTGGTTGGCTGACCGCCATATGAAGGACTCCAAAATGCTTACCGCTTGCAACCTCTCCCTGTGTGAACATCGCCCACTGGTAGACGGCAAGTCGGTGCACTGCGCTGGGCGAAAGCTGTGGGAGTTCTAGGTGTTACTCACGAATGACCTCTTCTCCCAGCGGCACGGACGGGATGTCGAGTCCGGCGTCAAAGAAAATTTCGAACACCACCACCTCATCATCTAGGGGTTTGGGATCATCCTCACCTATTGGCTCCCGCACCACCGCCATGCTGGGGATCTTCTTCTTGTCCACCATCTGCACCAACTGCCTCCGGCCCACTTTGGATACGCCGAGGGGGCCTCTTGGTTTGTCGTTCCCATCGCGGAACGCTCCATGTAAAATGACGCCAGGCGGTGGCGACGGCAGACGGATGGGCTGCTCACGGTCCCCGTCCCGGTCGTCGCCGGAAGCTCTCCCCTTGGCAGAAGGATTAGGCTTGTGGTTGCCAGTGGCGGTGGAACCCTTCTCGCCGGATGCTCTCCCCTTTGGCGGCGCATCCAAATCGTCGATTTGGATTTGCTGTTCTTGATTTGGATCGATTTCGTCGAGCTTGGGTACTCGTGGGCTTTGCGGGGGGGGGGGGGGGGGTCGGATTTGGCTGCTGCTCGTTCGGATCTACATTGCTTGACATGGTGGTCGAAGGTGGCGAGAGGTTGGGGAATCGGAGCGGCAGTGTTGGGGGGTGGGGGGATTTCTCAGTGAAGAAGGGGAGGGCTGTCGAAGTAGACGATAGAGTGATGTATCGTGTGGAAGGGAAGTAGGCGTGTGGGTAAGACAGGAGCATGTCCTCGTGTTTAACAGCACAAGTCCTATGGGTCCCATTACGCCGCTTTATAGACGGAAGGGACGTCCACTCGCAACGTGTTGGGAGGCGTGCATGTCGGTTGGATTCGAATTCAAAATGCTCAGAAGAAAAGGACGAATACAAAAACTGAGAAAAATCGGGTTCTCTAGAACGTTTGAGAATTCTGTGTTGGGCCGGCCCATTTTTCTGTGGTCCGTGATTCGTGTCGGTTCACCGTGGTCTATAAACTTACAGACTGAAACCCTAGGTTT
The DNA here is from genome assembly GCA_007726485.1 of Eragrostis curvula. Lineage (NCBI taxonomy): Eukaryota > Viridiplantae > Streptophyta > Magnoliopsida > Poales > Poaceae > Eragrostis > Eragrostis curvula. Next base: position 41,869,569 of record CM017442.1, read on the forward strand.
TCTCATTCTTGAACCATCTCCGCCGCCTGGAGTTCAAAACCTACGCGTTGTGATGGTTCTTGATGCTTTTGTCCCTTCGAATGAGGACGGGATTTTCGAACACGATGGTGATTCAACATCGACAGTATACGTCGAAGCATGTGAATCGTGGGTCCAGTCGTTGCTTTATGTTTTTTTAATTACTAATACTATCTGTGCTTTGTCTTGTAATTATTAATGCGTCTCTTTGAACAGATCTGAACGAGTAGATAAGATGTCGGCAATGATCCGCGAACCTGTTCCTTCTGTGGACGCCGGAGTATCGGAAACGTAGGTTGCCTAAATTCTTTTGTTATTCGCTTATACCTACTAACTGTTTCTGATTGTTTGTTTTGCACAGCTCCCAACCTGTTTTTGTAGACGTCGCATTGCTTCCGACGCCATGCTCGGAGAGGCCAGCAAAGCATCGTTGTGCGACTATAGAATCGTTACCTCTTGACCTTGAGGTCGATGCATCTCCGTCTGAATACGACGGTGCCGACTGTTTGGGTGCCAAGTGCCCATCTCCTGCTATAGAAGTAGAACTTCTAAGCCTCGATGTTAATGCATCTTCGTCAGAGTACGTCGGAGCATACGAAACTTGGAATTCTTATTATTCTTGCGGTATTTTTTTGTTCAATTTAGCTATGCATTCGGTACGATTGGTGTGTTGGTGTTTTCCCATGTTATTACACAGCTGTAAGGATACGGAGAAACCCATCCCGTTGCTTCCTTCGTCAGACGCTGAAGCAACTGAGGGATACGAACGGTATTTGGGATATTTTATAGATATATATATTTTTGTGTTTTCTTTCGCGATGAATTCACTCATCTCATCGACGGTGTACACAGGCGGATTCAATTCCGTAATGTATGTCCTAGTAACAAAAATGGAAGTTGGGACGTGACTGCGAGCGTTTTTTGGAAAGGTGGTATTCGTGTCGAAGGCGGAGAGCCCTATATGAGATTCATATTGGTGGACGAGGAGGTTTGTTTACATTTCCATTTACGTACATTTCCTGAACTTTTTAGGATTCGATGATATAATTTGTAGGGCACAAGGATGGAAGCATTGGCGTTCGGGGGTCAATGTACGGTGCTCAACCACAACATCGTCGAAGGCAACATATATGATTTTAAGAGGGTCTTTTTTAGGTGTTTGCTTTTTGAGGCGCCGGACTATATGGTTTTCGCTTGGACAATTGATGCGCACTACTACGTTTACCTGTCTCCCGATAGTCAAGTAAATATTGTTGACAGGTCTGTTTATATTCCTCTATGCCCACCCACCTTCCTAGAGATCGAAAACATGTTGACTCGCGCCCACAATACATTTGCAGGTATATTCTTGCGTGTGTTACTGTAATCTTGTTCTGTATGTTCTTGCATAAATATTACCGTGTTTGATTCGTTGTATTGTTGAAATTGTCAGATTTCATAGGAATGGCTGTATATGTATCCAAAATTAAAGCTGGAGTGAACATGTTGCATATACCAAGCGTGTATGCGGTGCTTATGGATAATAGGTGTGTATAAATCATGTCTTTGTTGTTGACGTACCTTCTGGTAATTATTTTGTTCTTATTACAGGGGTAAGATGGTCATTATTCACGTTCGTTGTGTACAGCTCGAGAGGACAATTGTTCAATGGCGCAAGGCAGCGTCTAAATTAGAAATTGTTGCTGCTGTTCACGTGAGGGCCGACAGGACCAGAGGTTTGTGAATTTTTTCAAGTCGTATGTTGGTTTAGACAATGTGTGGTTGTGTACTGATTTTTATAACATGTATAGGTCTGTATGTCACGACATCACACAGCCACATCGTATTCTCTCCGCAGACTACAGAGTCCAACCAGTTGCAAGGTTTGTTAGCTTCCGACACTGCGCATTTTTCATTGGTGGTTAGTGATTAAGCCTGCCAGTTTCTGAAGCGTGAAATTCTTTTTATTCAGCTTCAAGAGCAGCGTTACACCCATTCCTACGCGCAGCGCGTCGCGAGGCTTGTGATTTCTTGGCTCGTATAGTCAACGTTGTTTAAATGTCTACAGTGGTGACGGAGGCAGATGACCGGCTCGCATCTACTTTTGATGATCATTTGTGCGGAATACTTGCTCATCTGTTATTAGCAGTTTGGTTTATTATGATTGGAATTGAATACAAGTCATGGTTTGTTTTGAGACGTGTAATTTGGTTTTGCCGTGTACAAACTTAATAACACGTAGATGCAAAACAATCCCATTGGCAGAAAAAAAGACAACCATCGGATACATTAATTCATTATATAACAAAACACAAGCAACAAACGGTCTTGCTGATTAGTATCATCTGCACAAGGCATGCATTATTGACAATTGTAAACCGGTCTTGACTACTCCCAAACTAGCATGCCCACAAAGGTCGAACACACTTATTTCTTGAGAACTAGCAGTACCATTATCATTGCCATCATCCAAGCTTTGTTCTACTCGTCCGCATGATGCATTCCATCCTGGTTCTGTTTGGTTAGCTCTAGCCTCATCTTTTCCATCTGTTTGATGGTCTCTTGCTTCTCTTGGATGGCTTGGTTCCTCAAATTAACTGCATTGGCGAGTTCTGCCCGAGCTCTGTCCGCATCTTCCCTGGCTCTCGCGGCTTCTTCGTTGGCCTCTTTGTTGTCTGTCTCCCAATCGCGGATAACTTCGCATATTTTTTTCATAGTCCTCTGTACCCTCGGATTCCATTCGTCGTCGTGCCAGTGTACGTATTTACACTATTTACCTTCCTGCGTACAACTCGAATGCATGATATTGGGTGGTGAAAAATGATATTTGATAACAGAACGTCTGTACAAGAATCACATGTTCCATGATCTAACCTCGAGGGGGCAGCCTATGAATCGCCGACCAGTGTGCTTTCCTCCCCAACAAACCTTCAGTGTTGGGGGATCGAAGATCTTGATGGGACAGATCGAAGCCCTCCAACGGTTGATGGAAACGTTCTGGTTCTGGCGAAGCCCTCGAAGGTTGTCGATGCCTTCGAATCACCTCGCGAAGCCCTCCTCGCTTGTTGTCGTTGCCTTCTGGTTGGAGCGAAGCCCTCTTTTCTGGTCCGCGATGCCGGAGGAAGGGGTTCTTGCTCAGGTTCCCTGCAGTTTAGTTGCGCGAAGCCCTCCTTCACCCGCGATGCCGGGCGAAGGGGTCGAGTGATTAAAGAGGTTTGAATACGGTGCGAATGATTCCTCCTTTGGCTCGTGGCCCGAAAAACAGATGTCATTACAGGATCATCTCCCTCCATATTTATAAGGGGGAGAGTGATCATATTTACATGTATGCCATTGGTTGTATAGGCACGGCTCTTAGTCTGATTGTCTTGTCCGTTTTGTCTTCGCCATTGGCTGTTGGTCTTCGCGTGGGTCGGGGAGGGGCTTCGGTGTAGTCCCCAACATTAGCCCTCAATTGGTGATGTGTTATTAGTGTAACTAAAACCAGAAGCAATTTTATTTATCAATTTATGACTGCAACGTGCGCCTTTCTGACCCATACACGTGTCTTGTCGTTTTCATTCCGTACTTATTTTCAGTTCCCGATAGTCGCTTCCCTTCTATATATCTTCATCGTGGGCGCGTTGTTCCTTCAATCGTATACTTTGCGAGTCTTTTTTCCTTTGGCTATTCCAATTCCTTTCGCAGTAGGAGATCCTTTTCCTTCGTTCTTTTTCAAGATGTCTGGTAGCCGAAGGTCTAGCGAAGAGCAAGCTAAGAAGAAGCTGAAAACTCATAAGACCTCGTCGAAGGACTGCTCCGATAAGGCTATTAGTGAAGCTAATGCTACAGCTTTGAGTGCTGCTGTTCCTTCGGCGAATCAGCCGAAGACTTCACATTCAGCGAAGCCTTCCTTTGCTTTCAAGCCTCCGGTGATTCGTTCTGCATTAGATTTGTTCTCTATTCCGGAGGATGGTGGTAGTAATTCTTCTGGGTCTAAAGCTCAGTCTGCCCCTAAGAAAGTCGTTTCGAAGGGCTCTTCTTCTGTTGCAAAGGATATTTCTGCTTCTATAGTTGACGTTCGTGATACCAGTGCCGCTGAGAAGGCCAAGATTCAGGACAAGGCTATCAAGGGCGCTGATTCTGTTCTTGCTAAGTCTGGATCGAAGGCTAAGATCCAGGACAAGACCTGTGTTGATGGTCCTGATGTTCCTCTTGTTGCCCCTGTTCATAATGAAGGGGTAGCTGAAGCTTCTGTTCAAGGTTATCTCTCATCTCTTAGTGTGGCTGGGCTTCGTCAAATTGCTGATAACCTGAGACCTCTTACAGATCGTTCCCAGGTTCAATTACCTTCGGAGCCAGATGTTGTGCTTCGTGAGCCCCTTAGCCCCTCAGCAGGTGGTGATCTTTTCCTACATTCAGTCTTTGAAGCAATGCTTGGAGAGTTTCTCCCTTTTGACATGACTTTTGATTCAGTCGAAGCTACTGGGGGTTCTTTAACTCTTTGTGACGACGTTCCTTCGAACACCTTCGTCATGAGTGCTAGGGCCGCTGCGCCCTTTGTTGCTGCTGCAGAGAGGCTTGGTTTTCCCCAAGTGGAGAATGAGCTTGTGCTTCAGGGTGGTGATACTCTGTACAAGTCTTTACTATCTTCGCAGATGAAGGTAAACAGTTTTAATTTTTGTTTTTTCTCAGTTGCTTGTTTTTCTAACTTCTCTCTTGTTTTCGTCAGTCGCTTGCTATTACCCAAGCCTCCCTTCGCCAGTTTAATGAGCTGACTCTGGCAAGGGCTGATCGGGACCGGCTTCGCAAGGATCTCTCAACTCTTGAATCTCAGATCAAGGAGAAGATGCTCTTGCTCTTAGTGAAAAACGTGTGGTAGATCTCTCTGTTGAGAAGGAGACCCTCGTCAAATCTACTGAAGATTTTAAGGCGAAGGTGGCTTCTCTAGAGAAACAGCTGGAGGATCTTGATTCGTCCCTTGCGAAGGCTTTGGAAACCAACAAGGTCCTTCGCGGAAAAGTTGAAACTGCGGATCAGGAGGCGGCTTCTTTTGCTAAGGCTGAAGAGCTTCGCCTGTCTTCTCTTTGCAGCCATATTCAGGATGCTCTTATCTCGGTTGGAACTATTCCTGATCAGGTCCCTGAGAACGCTTTGACTGAGCAGCGCCAGTCTTGGCTCTCTGTCAACATTCCTTTCGTGGTGAAGGCTTGCAGGGCCTTCTCCACCAATGCCGTTCATCTGGCTATTCGGGACCTCCTCCATTCTCTTGATGTCGAAGGAAGCAATGCTTTGGCGAAGGTTGCTTCTGACGATTTCAAATTTTCAGCTGTTGATTCTACTCCCCGTCCTGTGGTTGAAGCTCTTCTGAAGGTCGCCGGTCATTTTGACGAATCCTTCTAGAACCGTGTGCAGTCTGTGGGTCGTCTGCCTCAGAGTGAGGTATAAACAATTTATTTTTTCTTCGGGAGAGGGGTTATATCGTTCCTTCGAACTTGTATCTTGTTGAGAATTGTTGTAATATTGTTGTAGACTTTATGTTGCTTTGATTAATTTTTGCTTGGTTTTTGGACCTTAGGCTTCGTCTGATATTTCTTTGAGCGAGTTTGCTACTCCGAAGGCTTCTTCTGACTTGGTTTTGGAGAAGTGTTTTGCTCCGGATTCATCATCTGATGTTTCCCTGAGCGAGTTTGCGACTCCAGAGCCTTCTTCTAGTGGCTTGATTCGCCGTGAGCCTCCGATTGAAATTTTTAGTTCTCCTTCGAGGATTGATTTATCTTGTGATTCGAGTCCTTTGTCACCTGTTGAGGGAGGTGAAAGTTCTTTTTCTTTTCCTCCTGGTAGCCTTGTGGCTATTGGGAGAGTTTATCGCCCAGAGGCTGATGTTCCCGAAGGGAGTCGGGGTCGGAACAAACGAAGGCCTCGTGGTCGCTGTCCACGAGGTAGTAGTTCTTCACATCGAGGTGCGGCCAAGAAGAAGAAGGGAGGGGACGTTTTAGATTCGTCTTCCTCCTTCGATGCAGCTTCGCATGTTGAGCGAATGATTTCGTCTAGGATAATAGATCCCATATTTCAAAGGCCTTATTCTCCTTCGAATGGATATAATTTCGATGAATTTAGTATTGTATGCGAAATGCTTTTAGAATTAGGCCTTGTTGTAAAGCGTGAGCCTGACGATGGCTCTCCTTAATTGATGTCTGTGCTTAATAAAGCTTTTCTTTTGAAGTAGTCTTTCGGAGGTCTTTGCCAGAGAGAAGATTTCTTCAATATCATCGAAGCTCGTAATGCTTTTTGCACGATGACCATGTGTTTCCTTTGAGGAACGCAAGTTTTCATGTTTTCGTTCTTTGATATTTGAACATTTTCATGCGAAGGATCGCGATTTTTTCTTGTACGAAGGTTTCTGTTTGCCTGTACTTGGGTAGATTAAGCTTTCTCTGCTTATCTTTCCCTTCGGCTCTTGTCTGGAGTCTCTGTATCATCCCTTGTGATACATCGATCCAAACTTAGATTACACTAAATACTCAATTGGTGTGACCTTCGGATTCTCTAGTCTTTTGCCTGATATCGTTTTTGAGCTCGAAGCTTCGTTTCTTGAGCCTTGGCTCTTCTACGCCTCCCAAGAAATTGCTCTGGAATTTTTCGAGGGTAAAAAGGTAATTATAAAACTGTGTTACAGTCTTGGAAGGTGCCTCGTTAAAAAACCTCACACCCTTCGCAAGGCTACCCTCGTGAGGAAAAAGAGTGCACCCCCGTAAGTTTTGTGCTTTTACATATAGGCATCGCGCGTGCTACCGAAGAGATGTTCTTGGTAGACACGACTCATGCATTTCTGATATGTCATGGACGAGTTTTCGAGTCCGAAGATCTTGAGCTCTGGGGCCTTTTGCTTCCTTCGGACGAAGTGGACATTCTTCCTCCCAGGGGTTTCGCCATCTTCAATACTTCTTGCTTGGAGTTGGTCTCCGAGGACGCTGATCACAGAGATGGGATCAGGAATCTTCATGCATAAATAGCCCTGATGTATGGCTGCCTCAAACTTGTTAATGGACCCCCTTCCGAAGATTGCATTGTAAGGATAAACAATGTCAACCACATCGAAGGTCACATCTTGAGTTCTTGCGTTGTCTCCTTCGCCGAAAGTAACTGGTAGGTTAATTTTTCCCAATGCTTGGATAACCTTTCTAGTGAAGCCGACCAATGGAATTCCTGCAGGTTGCAGTGTTTCATTTTCTAGCTTCATCTTTCTGTATGTAGAGGCGAAGAGGATCTCAGCTGAGCTTCCTCCATCGACAAGTATCCTGAGTACATCAAACCCTTTTATATTTGCCTTGATGACCAGTGGGTCTGAGTGCGGTTGGTCAAGGTCCCTTGCGTCTTCTTTTCTGAAGGTGATGTGGACATGGGACCACTTAGTTTTCACAAACAGAGTCCTTGACGTCACATTATGTACCCTTCGAATGTGTTCTTTCCTTGCCCTTCTTGAGTCTAGCTGCTGGGTCGATCCTCCGGAGATAGCGTTCATTGTTTGTCTTTGAGACGTGTAGCTAGTTTCTGTGCTTCTTCCATTGTTTTACTGGTTTGTTTCTGGAGGCGGTGGCAGTGCTGCCAGGCTCTGAGGTTGAGAGTAGGCATACTGCTGTGCCTGATACGAAGCTTCTCTTGGATAGTTGACAACATGATTGACAGAGTGCGAAGGGTATGTTGACATTGGGTTCCCTTGAGACCAGTTTTCACGATAGTTACTCGTGTGTCTGATGGCCTTCTTCGCCTCTCTTTCTGTGGTCCATTCTTGTTTGAATTGTTGCAGATTTCGGCACTGCTTTGTTGTATGGCCTTTTCCTTCGCCATGCAGCTCGCAGTATGGAGCACGAGAACTGCTTCTCTGATTGTTTTCTCTGTTTTTTGTCTTCGCCGTCTCTATCTTGGTTGCTTCGCTCTTTCCCTCTTTCATCGTCTTTGGTTCTCTTTTCATCGCCCCTTTCTTCTCTGTTTTCGAGGTTGTGTATCCTTCGATTGTTATGATCTTTCGAATTGTCTCTGCTATCATCGTGCCTTCTGCTTCGACTTGCTTCCTTTTCTTCTTTATACTTCTTCTCATCTTTGACCAGCTGGGATTGCTTCTTTTCGTCTTCTTTTTTCCTTCGGAATTCATCGTCTGATCTCGCGTATTTCTCGAAGGTGTCCAACAGTGCGAAGATGGTTTTAGGTCTCTTCCTTGTTAATGCAGAATGGAAAGGGCCAGCCCTCAAGCCTTCCGTTAGTGCATCAATAACCGTCGAAGCCCCTTCATCTTTTGCTCTTGATTTTATTTCCATGAACCTCTGCATGTACTCCCTTAAGCCTTCGTCTTGTTTCTGCTTGCATGAAAATAGCCTTCCCTGATGAATTTCGGATGCTTGGAAGCCTTGGAAGTGGTTTATGAACTCTCTTCTCAACTCGGACCAAGAATTAATCGATCCTGGTTCGAGAGTGGAAAACCATGTCTTCGCTACTCCTTCGACAGCCATGACCAAAGCTTTGGCGTATGTTGAGTTTGTTCCTCCGCCCGATTCTACTGCGGCTTCGAAAGACATGAGGAATTCTCTCGGGCATGTTTTTCCTTGGTACGCCTTTATCTTCGGCATTTTGAAATTGACCGGCCAAGGTTCGCTCTGTAGCTCTTCGCTCAAAGGAGAGTTTTCGTTGTAGATGATGCATGGCTGGCTGTCCTTGCCGGAGCTGCTTACTTCGTACACCATCTTGTGCTCGGTTTGCTTGCGAGGCTTTTGATGCGCGTCTTGTTCTTGCTTCCTCAGGTTTTCCATTTCTTCATTGTACTTGTTTAACTTACTGTCCATTTCGTTGATCTCTTGTTGGGCTTGTACTATTTTTTCGAGCATGTCTTTTTTCAGCTTCGCTGTCTTTTCAATGATGGCCAACTTCTTCTCTCTCTCGACTCTTTCTTGCTCTATTATGCGAAGCCTTTCGGTTATGTTGCGTGTTTCGTCGTCCTCCTGCTGAAAGCTTGTTGCTTGAGATGTCTCAGCGTTGTTTAGTTGCATGGCTTTTAGAGCTTCTTCTTTTCTTGCCGCCTCTTCGGCTCTTGCTATTTCTTCTGCTTTTGCAGCTTTGTCCCGCTCTTCTTGCTCTCTTGCTGTTCTGAGTTCTGCTTCCTTCGCTAGCCTTTCGTTTTCGGCTTCGGTTTCTGCGCGTTGTGTATCGCTGATGTTTGTTCTCGGCTTTGCCTTGGCCATATTAATCGTGGTCGTGGGTTCAACCCGCGTGACGGCGCCAAATGTTGGGGGATCGAAGATCTTGATGGGACAGATCGAAGCCCTCCAACGGTTGATGGAAACGTTCTGGTTCTGGCGAAGCCCTCGAAGGTTGTCGATGCCTTCGAATCACCTTGCGAAGCCCTCCTCGCTTGTCGCCGTTGCCTTCTGGTTGGAGCGAAGCCCTCTTTTCTGGTCCGCGATGCCGGAGGAAGGGGTTCTTGCTCAGGTTCCCTGCAGTTTAGTTGCGCGAAGCCCTCCTTCACCCGCGATGCCGGGCGAAGGGGTCGAGTGATTAAAGAGGTTTGAATACGGTGCGAATGATTCCTCCTTTGGCTCGTGGCCCGAAAAACAGATGTCATTACAGGATCATCTCCCTCCATATTTATAAGGGGGAGAGTGATCATATTTACATGTATGCCATTGGCTGTATAGGCACGGCTCTTAGTCTGATTGTCTTGTCCGTTTTGTCTTGGCCATTGGCTGTTGGTCTTCGCGTGGGTCGGGGAGGGGCTTCGGTGTAGTCCCCAACATTCAGCTTTGCCACTTTGCCGTGGATGCAACGACATTTTCGCGGGTCCTTGCCTCGCCAGTCTGGCTCGTTCACCAACGTCGGCGGCAGTCTAATTTCACCCGGGATCTACAGTGTAAGTACCAGTAGGTTCGTTAAATTAAACCAAAATGTAGCACCATGGTTGTTGCCGTTTTATCTAATGTACTATCCCCATGCTCAATTGCTGCCAAGACACCTAAAATCGAGTTCTAACGAATCGGATGCTATTCTCCCCAAGCTTCATCTTATCTACAGTACAGTCAATGCGCGTCACGAGAAATCGGGTTTTTGTACGGAACAACTTACCCGTAGCTCGCCGAGGTCGTCTGGCCCTGATGAGTCCGAGCTTCCATTGCTGTTGCTGGGATCGGAAGATCCCTTTGTCCTTGGTCCCCCATGCCCATCGCCGGTGGAGGAAGAGTTTCCGGAGTTGGCGAACGGACTGGCGTCCGCTCGTGTTGAAGTCCTCGAGCTGGTACTCTCCGTCCTGATCTTCTTCCTTGCATGCGTCTCTGGCGCCATCGCCGCCGGCGAGAAAGACGACCGTCGATGGAGACGGAGCTGGAGACGATGCGACGCGACGCGACACGAACGGGTTAAGGGGATGACTGTTCTGGAGACCGTGCCACCGGACGAGGGATGGCTTTTGTCGTTTGTTACATGGGCTGTCGGACGCGATAGATTTGGCCCATGTAAATGGGTTTAAATCAAACCAAACGCGTCTACATCGCTTCAAGTTATTTTGTTGTGTGTTGGAAGCACGCTTCTCTCTTCGTGTCTCGAAATGCAAACCAAAAATAATAATGACGCATAAGTAGAAACCTTGCTAATTAATTGTTATTTGATATATAAAGGTGTCAAATTTGAAAGAGTAACGTTGTTCCTCCGTGAAAAAACTAACTAATGACTTAGACATTGCATGTAGATGGGCGGAACCACATTGGAATCTGAAGCGAATGGCTAGCAACAGGTAAGGTTATTCTTTCGTTGGCCGGATGAGGTTCATTCTCCGCTGCTAGGTCGAAGACGCCCGCGTGCTTGGAACAGGTCACGTCCGATATGTAGACAGCGTCAGGTTTGATTCCATCGTTGGCGCTTGGTTTGAGCATGAAGGTAGTGTTTGCCCCGATGAAGATAGTGTGTCCGCCCAGCTTGATGATCATTTCCCATTTCCTGTTGAACGAATTGTGTTCCCATCCATATACGTCTTCCACATCGAACCTGTATTCGTATAGTTTACATCGTTGCATCAGTATATTTGGGAACAAAAGATAGACGGTCATGATGAATATATATACTAATGAACATTTATTTATTTGTGCAAAGGGTTGGAGATCGACGTACCTAAATCTGTCATGGGAGATTCGTCCCGGACTCTCATAGAGTGCTCATCCCCACCCGCACAAGCATATAAGGTTGCCTTTGTACGACAGTGCAAGCTGGAAGCGATATTTAACCCATATATTGTTTGTTACCCAAATTTTCGGTCCCTTAATCTCAGAGGGGCGACTAAGATTGCCTTTCACGTCCCATGAATAAATGTCACCCTTGCTGTCCACAGCAATAATTTTCCCGTCGTGCGAAATAGTGTCATGAAATTCCGTTGATCTTCCATTCTTGATTGCTCCATTCAGCGCGTACCATCTGTCCTTTCCCTCTTCGGTGAATGCCACAAGTCCAGTAGAATGGATGATAATGACAAAGTAACCTTCTCGGTGCTCCCATTGTGCAGCATACCTCGCCTCGATTCCAATACCAGCGACACATGAAATTATTGGTAATGCACGGACAATCCCCGTAATTGGGCATTACTCTCCGTGATGAGCCAGTCGTCCTTGCCGCCGATCTAGGATCTGTTTCGGAGGACTGAGGATTTGTTTTGGAACGATGACATGGTAGCAACATCATGCAGTCCAAATTCGCCAGACTCGAGGTCACGCTCGATGCCCCATTCACCTTCACCGTCTGCGGACGTGATAAGGAACGGGATTCCTGGTTTAATGCAATTGATCTCCTTTGTAGCTTTTTGGAAGAACGGGCAGACCGCTCCAAATGCAAGTTTCCCGATTTCATCTAGAGACTGCAATATCTCCACACACATGTCAAGTGGGAGATCTGTCTTATGCGTAAATCTGAGCATGTAAAACAGATACAATTTGTCATTAGCATGAAAAAAATAAGTGAAATTACGAGTACAATATGCCGGCAATCTTAATATTTCACAGTACAGTGGAGATGAAATTTGGTTGGTGATTTTAATCAGATGCATGAAAAAGGCACTACATTCTTGTACGGTATAACTTCCCCAAATGACATGAAGAAAACGAAGACGATTGCAATGGATATTAAAATACTGTCAGATCATCGATATCGATTATCATTGCAGTTAATCAGTTATTGCATAGAAATGTTATTTTAACCAGACTACGGTAACAGATAATTGATATCCGATTATTATTACTTACATTGTTTTCTTCTCAGAGGGAGTCAACGGATGATTACTCCCTTGCTCCATGGATGCCGATGCGAAGGTGACGGCAGGGGAGGTGTTTTCGTCTTTAGTCTCCGTCTGCTCCAGCGTTGTCATCTGGTCAGCGTCAGCGAGTGGATGCTCCGATGCGACAGTAATGTCGTTGATCGTCCTACGATAGTATTAAGTACAACCATTGGTTAAATATTTATTGTTTGTCATCGAAAGTTGGTGAAAAGAAAGAGATGGCGTCGACTTACATGTGGTTGACTCTTGATGCTGATGATGCGCGGCGGATTGTTCTTTGCGGATGACGTTAGGAAAGAAACTGGTGAGATGTTGGATTTGAAGCAGAGGGTGAATGACATTCCCATTTTATAGATGGGCGATACACCTTACTTGCCTCCGTAACCCTGCGTCGATGGTTGCCTTCGATGCGGGTTTCATGCCCTTTGCGCCGTACGCGGCGGCGGCAGATACCAAAATGGTAATGTTGACACAGATTGGTAACAAATCACGATTTGCGGGGATTTGTTCATTAATGGGAGTAGCCAAGCGTACGTTTATATGGTCGGAGGTAAGTGCGTGATTGGTTGCCACTGATATGCATGCGTCAGAGGTTCCCTTCGATGCGGATTTTTAGCCCTTCGATGAGGTAGTAACAAACTTAATTTTAATAGTCCCACATCATCCTTTGGGCCGCGTGTTTTGGTAGGCCCAAACTTTTCCTTTGGGCTTTCAAACAAACTAATTGAAGACGAAGTAACAATACGAACGCCTTGCAGAACCCTTAAAAAACAAATTTTATTGAATGGTTCGCTAGGGTTAGGTCGGATGTGATATGCGCGATTACATTCCTTCGATACCTCCGAAGCGGATTTCCAGCCCTTTCCTACGCTGCATCGCTGTGTATTTCGTTTTTTCGCCATGATTTTTGGCTTGGAAGTTGGCACTGCGCGAATTATGGAGTCGTATCTTGTGGCGGCCATACGCGGATGTAACGTGGGCGTGTGGAAGTGACCTTCGAAGCTCAGTATAAAGAGCCGCGTCTGATGCCTCCGATCACGAACCCTAGCCATTGTTTACGTCTACCTCACTTGGCTTAGATCCTTGACGTCCATCGTGCCCTGCGATAAAGCATAGATAATGGTTTGTGTTCTTTTATGATCTTTTGTGATGTTCTTTTTATTTGTTCTTCTTTTATAAATTCTTTCATCTTTGTGCAGGCCTCCCCTGTAGTGGTGCACGTCGACACCACATCGGTACTCCGTGATGCCATCGCTGATCTCGGTGGTTCTGAACCTGTTTGGAATGAGCTGACACCAGTACTTCATGGCCAACGGATCTTTGAGGTGAAATTTTTCATTACGAATCCAGGCGACATCAACGAAGTAGTGGAAATCACCGGGGTTGGTGATAATTTAGGTCGTGGTTTCGTCGCGGTGACAGGACAGGCTTCCACTGTAGATCAGGAATGGCATGCGAAACAATGCGCGACACTTAATGCTTTAAACAGACTAGAAGAACTTCATCGCGTTTTTGTTCCTGACTACAATTGGTTCGCTGTGGAGGCAATTAGGCAGGATTCTGTTAGACTGGTTCAAAGGATCCGACATAGTAGATTTACGTATCTATCTGCATACTTTAAGACTTTTGCGTTGATCCAGGAGATGAAGAATGCTGCTGATAGGTTAATGGGACTTGAGGGTGTTGGAGAATGTGGTACTCGCATGCAAGTTGTGTGCTTAGAGTCATTACGTTGGCTGCGTTCTATCGACAATGATGTGAACTCCTACAAAATAGGGCGACTAATCTGGTTGGAGGTGTGTATGTCGGCTTCTTGAAAAATGATTACCGGGTACGTATGGTTACAACGGTTTTTTGAATGCAACAATGTTTAATATCTTGTCGTTACTATTTTTCTCATTACGATGTGTGAATCTCCATTTGTAGGAACATGGGATCGTTTTAACCGGTGGTCTTAGAAGTGTATTAGAAGAGGTTGCTTCGAAAGTTGGCTTCGTGGTCGGTGCTCACGATACTGTGCCGGACGAAGAAGATGGCATGTTCGAGGACGTCTTGAACCTTTACAAGAAGAAGGACAGAAACATTAATCCTGTTGTAGGTGAAATAATCATTGAGCACTTGGGTGAGACTCTTAGTTTCGTAGGAGAATCTACGAGAAGTGTAAAAAGATCCGTTTCCAGTACACTTTACTGTGCCATAAGAGGGCTCGTGAAACGTTTCGGTGTGACAGTTCTGGATCTCAGCTACCGCCGGATGAACAGATGCTACAATAGCATCAAAGCTGTTGAGGATGAGCTTGGAGTCCTGGAGAGAAAACTATGTGAAATGAGGTCGGTTGTACTATCTGCATCATGTGATGTTTACAAAATATTTCTAGAGAATGATCATCTTCCGGACGCGTGGCAATCAATGATCTACTTGGTTTCCACCATTGATTCCCACTGTGAACGACTCAAGGATGCACAAACCAGTATTATGAGGAACTAGAATGCTGATTCTCCTACTTGAGAATAATGAAGTAGTACACGAATTCTGGTTCATTGAGTTGTGTTGAAGTTACTATTGAGTCGTGTTGAGAATAATTCACCTTTTGGTATGTTACCCCATTGAATAATGGTGTCCATGTTTGTACTTTTTTAATCGAATACCAAACAAATGGGTAACAAAATAATTACTAATTCGTCATATAGTAGTGAAGAAAACTCATATCTTTCGAAGTTTCACCTCCACTCCAGTGTAATCGTTGAACTGGAATTAAAAAAACATTGACTCTTTTATTTCAATTTGTTGACGTTCAAGATGGGCTGGGCTGCTCAAATTTGATGGGATATTGGGCCGACCTATGAGTTAACTGTATAACGCCCTATGTATAGGTAGTCCCATAGAAGTTTCTTCAAAAAAAAATAGTATTCCCATAGAATAATACCAAAAGCGTGCGAAAACCCTCGAAGAGATCAGATTTTTTCAACGGTTTTGGTATGGTTAGGTCGGAGGTGATACGCGTGATTATTTCCTCTGATATACCGCGTCGATGATTACCTCCGACGCTGATTTCTAGCTTTTTCGTACGCTGCATCGCTGTGCATTCCGCTTTTTCTCCGTGATTGTTGGATCGGAGGTTGGCACGACGCGAATTATGGAGTCGTATCTCGTGGCGGCGATATGCGGAGTGTAACGTGGGCCCTCTCATCCTGTGGAAGTGACCTTCGAAGCTCAGTATAAAGAGCCGCGTCCCGTGCCTCCGATCTTGAACCCTAGCCATTGTTTACGTCTACCTCACTCGACTGAGATCCTTAAAGTCTATCGTGTCCTGGTGTAAACCATAGAAAATGGTTGGTTTTTCTACTTTTATTTTGTGTTTCTTTATCATCCTTGTTGTTTTTTTTTTATTTTGTTTTTTTATAAATTCTTTCATCTTTGTGCAGGCCTCCCCTGTAGTGGTCCATGTCGACGCCACGTCGGTACTCCGTGATGCCGTTGCTGAACTCGGTGGTTCTGAACCTGTTTGGAAGGAGGTGACACCAGTGTGTAATGACCCGCGTACGTTCGAGGTGAAATTTTTCATTACGAAAGGCGACATCAACGTAGTAGAGGAAATCACCGGGATTGGTCATAGTTTTGGACCTGGTATCATCTCGGTGACAGGACAGTCTTCCACTGTAGATTAGGAATGGCATGCGAAACAATGCGCGGCACTTAATGCTTCAGACAAACTAGAAGAACTTCATCGCGTTGTAGTTCCTGATTACAATTGGTTCGCTGTGGATGCAATTAGGCAGGATTCTGTTGGACTGGTTAAAAGGATCCTACGTAGTAGAAGGACGTATCTATATGCAAGTTTGCAGACTACTATGTTGATCGGGGATATGAAGATTGCTGCTGACAGGTTAATGGGACTTGAGGGTGCGGAAAAATGTGGTACTCTGATGCAAGTTGTGTGCTCAGAGTCCTTGCGTTGGCTACATTCTATTGACAATGATGTGAGCTCCTATAGAAATAGGGCGACTAATCGTGTTGGGGGTGGTTATGTCGACTTCTTGAAAAATAAATACCCGGTACGTATGGTTACAACGGTTTTCTGAATTCAACAATGTTTAATATTTGTGTTCGTTGCTGTTTTACTGATTACGACATTTGAATCTCCCGTTACAGGAACATGGGATCGTTTTGACCAGCGGTCTTAGAAGTATCTTAGAAGAGGTTGCTTCCCAAGTTGGATTCGTGGTCTGTGCTAACAGTACTCGCTTTCATCAGGAAGATGACATGTTCATGGACGTCTTGAACCTTTACAAGAAGGTGGATAATATTAACCCTATGGAATGTGAACAAATCAGGAAACACGTGGGTGAGAATCTTTGTTTTGTAGGAGGATCGGCGGAAAACGTAGCAGGAAGCATTTCCAGTACACTTTACTGTGCTATAAACATGCTCGTGGAACGTTTCGGTGTTTCTGTTCTGGATCTCAGCTACTGCCGGATGAACAGATGCTACGGTAGCATCGAAGCTGCAGAGGATGAGCTCGGAGTACTGGAAAGAAAACTATGCGAAATGAGGACCATTGTACTATCTGCATCCTGCGATATTTCCAAAAATTTTCTACAGAATGATCATCCTCCGGATGCGTGGCAATCAATGATCTCCTTGGTTTCCGTCATTGATTCCTACTGTGAACGGCTGAAGGATGCACAAACCAGTATTATGAAGAACAAGAATGCTGATTCTGATGCTTGAGAATAATGAAGTAGTACACAAATTGTGGTTAATTGAGTATTGTTGAAATTACTATTTGTCACTTTTTTATTATATTTTATTAATATATATGAACATACATACCGAGTGATGCATCAGATTTGTGAGGATTTTTTTCACCTTCTTAATGTTTTCCCAATGATCAATGGCATCCATGCAGTACTTGTTAACTGTCGTCCGTTTTTGATGCCTTGGCAATGCAAACGCTTGCATATGTTGCGGAGGATAATTTCTGGACTAGTCGTGGTCGATAACTCCGATCATGTCGCGGAGGCTATTTCCGTCCACACGTACGCGTATAGCACATCAGGAACTGATGCAATCTATTGTCACCAAAAAAGAAAAAAAGATTATAACTAGCGCGTTGTTTACAGACGATGCTGTTCTGATTCCACGGAAGATAAACAGATAGCGCCTGGCCAGGTGCACGTCTTGATGCCGTTTTGATTTGGGTAACGTGCAGGCGTTGGCTTAATAGCGTGAAAATAGGGTACGGCGAGGGAAAATGTGCATCTCGAAGGTTCTACATCCCACTATATATATCGTAGCGTCTGAGCCCTGACCAATGCATCTCTTCCTGTTGACACCACCGCAAGATACCTTAGTTGCGCCTGTGATTTCCAGCACTGGTCATGGAGGGAGGGAATAGGAAAGAGACGATGGAGGAGAAAGCTGCCGGCAAGCTAGAGGGAGTGAAGAGGAAAGAGACGATGGAGGAAAAGGCCGCCGGCAAGTGTCCCAAGATCGACGACAACGAGGCACCTGAGGCACTCGAGGAATCTATTCGCGCATCAATCGAAGAAAGTAAGTTCGCGTATCTAGAGTCTCACATCGTATTTCTTATCATCCTTTAGATTGAAACAGATAATGGATGCTCGGTTTAACATATCGTTTTTGGTACTAGGTCTATCGTTTGTGCTTGAGCCCATTGTATTCGAGCTGGGTGTTGTGCTCACCCACCTCCGCAGGGATGAGGATCAAGCTGTGGGGAAGGCCGGAGATTACGGCCTTGAGATGATCAAAAACGAGGATACTAAGGCACTCATGGCGCGTGTTCGTGCAATGGTTAGGTGGCTTAGCCGCGAGGTCAAATGCATTGTGCATGAAGCAGCTAAATCCGTCACCGCCGAGGGTCTCGCTCGGGTCAAGAAGCATCACCCCGACGTTAATCTGAAGGATGATACAATTGATCCATCTGAAGATGATGTTGACGACGAAACACAAGACATCGCTGGCAAGCTCGCCAGCGATCTTGGCTGGCCAGCTGCTGTTGTGCGCCTCCGCAAGTAATTGGATGTTTCGGGTTTAGATCTATCTATCTATCAAATAATTTTGTATTGCTGTTTCATGTAGTCATTTGGTACGTGTTTAATTATGGATGACGTTGTTCTGATTCCACGGGAGATAAACAGATATTGTTGGTTTTGAACCACCATTCCTTGCTGGGCGAGATAGTACTTCGTAGGCAATAATATGTACCGGTACATTTTTTTTTTTTGAGGCAATATGTACCGGTACATTGTTCTAAAAAAGAAAACAGGGGTGTTTGGCAATTGGGAAATGTGGAATAGGATTGGGATTGGGAAATGAAATTTTATAGAACAGAGGTTGAGATGTAATATGATAGATGAATGAAGGGTATGATAGATGAATGAAGGGTCTGGATTTTGCGTGCGATATCATGCGCCGCTATGCAATCTTCAGCTCAACTATATCTTTAGCCGTGCGATATCATGCGCCGCTACGCAATCTTCGGCTCCAGTGGCATCGCACGGGCATTCAACTAGTTTATTAAAAAATGCGGATTTCAATGAAAGTTCAAACTAAATTTAGTCCAAGTATGTTGCAGGTTGTTAGCGTATTTCTTATTTCTATTATTTCAAAGAATGTCATAAATATAAAACAATATTTGAATCACTTGAGCACATTGGACCAAGAAACTCGCTGGTGAAAGTGAGGGAATGTGATTGAAATCATGGACTTATTAGGATGAGAGTAAATACAATTTTAATCTTACAATATGCTCTATGCACTTTATTTTAATTTCAAATGGAGAAAGATTATAGTTAATTGGTGTTTGGTCAGAATTCCACCTTATTAACTTTGCCGTGTCACAATGTTTGCAGCCCCACATGTCAAATCCCTTTTCCGTGTAGGAGTTTTGCTCATGTGCAGGGCGCCCTGCACTTAATATGTGCAGGGCCAATCAGCTTTTGCCACGTGCCCGATCTAATCAAGTCAAGGCGATCTGATTTAGCACATAACTAACGCGCGACGCACATCCGTATTTGTCCTTGCCCATGTATTTGCGCCGTCGCATGTATCGTCCTCCTAGTCGCTACGTAAAAGATTGGTATGTACCAGTTGAAGTTTTTCTATGCAAGAATAGTTTGATTCACAATCGGGTAACCATGGAATTCTTCAAGGAAAAAAAGATCAAGATAACGGACCTGCTGGTGAAGATGATAAATTTGATATGCGATCTTCCATGCCTAGCTTTATGGCGTCACTTTTATTAACACTATTTTTTGCTGCCCTCTGTTTGAGAGGTGTTATGGATGATGTAATAATGGACAGCTACATGCATCAATCGCGATGCAGAGGCTGGAATATTGAAATATATTTCCGTTTCTGAAAAAAAATTCTTCCATGCCTTCTCCTAGTCTCCGTCACTACGGGAAACCGGTTATTTGCCGAGTGCAAGGAGCACTCGGCAAACCCCCATTCCCTCTCGGCAAAGGGTTTGCTGAGTGTAACTCTCGGCAAATTCCAGTCGGCAAAGAGGGGTTTGCCGAGAGCCAAATGTCGGGCACTCGGCAAACTCTTTGCCGAGTGCACCAAAAGCTCTCGGCAAAATAAAGGTACGCTGACGGCCCAAACGGCCGTCAGACCGGGTTTGCCGAGTGCCGCTGACGCCAGGCATTCGGCAAATGTTGGTTAGTTTGCCGAGCGCCTGGCCCTGGCTCTCGGCAAACTCTGGCACGTTTGCCGAGAGCCTAGTCCATGCACTCGGCAAATTATGCTTATTTTGCCGAGTGGCTAGCCCTGGCTCTCGGCAAAGCTGCTAGACACTCGGCAAATTATTGTTACAGGTTGCAATAAAATGTTTGTTTTTGCTACAACCTGGACCACAATCACAAATAAACAACACATATATTATCAGCATCATCAGATACACAAATTTATCATCACCATCACCATCACAAGCAAATAAAATGACCACAAACACTAAACCACATCACATTCACCTCAAGTCCACATAGAGTGTCACATAGTTCAAATACGAAGTGTCCACGTAGTTCAAATACAAGTGCTCGACAACGACAACTAAAAGTCCATGAAATCCAAGCTAAGGATAGTAGGTTCATGAAATAGAAACACAACTACAAGTTCATTGAGGTGGCCACGCCATCCAAGGGCTTGTAGGGGAGATCGGAAAGTTGGATGCCTCGGATTGGTTCTGCAAAATCAAAAGATTGCATGTGACGCAAGATTCATAGAAGCTAAGACATTGGATATCCTATTGCGAGGGAAAAAATGAAAGTCCAAGTATCTCAAGTGACTCACCGGAGTGCCGGCTGGAGAAGCGCCGCCAGGAAGATGAACGCCGCCGGGAGGAAGAACGCCGCCGGGAGGAGGAACGCCGGCTAGTCCCGGGAACAAGTCTGGAGGTGGCAGCGACGCCCCGGTACTCTGGATGTAAGTAAACATCGCCTGCATTTGCGACCTCATCAGCGCCTCATACCTCTCCCGCTCTTCCCGCAACTTCTCCTCTATTTTCGCCTCCATCGACGCCTACAATATGACATCCCAATGTTACAATGCAAAGCAAACATATGTCGAAATCAATGTACGTTGAATGAAACAGAAATAACCTGGACTTGCTCAATCTGGATCTGTGTCGCGGTCGGCCTTGGGCGTATCGGCGGGGCTGAGTCCGTGCTCCTTGCTCGGATCTGCGAGAGGGTTGGAGTGGAGGCTCCTTGCTTCAATCTAGTACCGACCATGCTTCTTGCCTCCACCCACCCTCATCACGAGCTCTCCATCAAGGTCGTGGGTGCTCAGGTCCCAATCTTCCCCATGGACCTGCCTTGCCGCTGCTGTGTACTGACTGATGCGGCTGTGGATGGTGGCATTGCTGTACGCCGAGGGGCGGTCCTCCGGGTTGAAGTCGACGGCAGACTCTGCCTTGCCCTTGTGGGCCAAAGCAAACGCCTTGAACTGGCCGCAAGGCTGGCCACCATGTGCCGCCGACTGCAAAGAAAACAGAGAGATGATTAGAAATTATGTTGATTTGAAGAGTGTCATAATGAAGAATTGAAGTCACGTACCCATTTCTTAGCGTATTGGTTAAGGCTTTGGCTGCCTGGATGGTGTGCTGGCCCAGCCATCTTCAAACGCCGCTCCCGGGCAGCCTTGTGCGTCTGTTCCCACCACTCGGGGTCGCACCACCTCCTTGCCATAAAGTCCCATGTGGCGTGATGGGTGGCCAACCACGACGGAGGCACCTACACATCATCAAGTATATAAATATGAGAAGTTCAAATTAAGCGTATTTAAGAAGAATTGAGTATTCATGTTTACCAGAAGGTATTGTGCTCGGGTCAGCTGCATGGTTCGTGCCTGAGTTTTGTTCACCGTCATCTTGTGGACCTGGGCGTGGTAGGTTATGACGGCCTGTATCCACGCCTCGTACCACATGTCAGGAACGAGTTTCTGACATACTTTGTTCACCACACGAGCCGCCACTTCCTCCATGCCTGGCTCGCATCTGAAGAAATCCTGCATAAAGACGCGATGCATATTTTCATTACTTCAATATTATCCAACAAAAGCGATGTATTGACAAATGCAGTGCAACGAAGACTTACCCAGAGCTCCATCATCACCCGCTCCGCCTTGTGGGCAAAACACCTGCCACCCGAATCTGGCAAATCCTGAGTGACTTTATAGTGGTCCCACGTCAAGGCCGGCTCCTGCTTGCCTTTGTACTGCACCACACCCGGGTACCACTGCCTGCACAAAATACCGAGGATGCCATTGGAGGGGCGATCGTGATCACCTGGAGTGATCACATCCCAACTCCTGCCAAGTGAAAAGGACAAATTGTTAGTTTCTATTGTGATTTTGAACATATAATAAAACGAGAAATTATCGACAACATTTAAAGTTACATACCTAGGCAGTACAGGTCAAATCACAGGACGTCTCTCCACAAGAATCGATCGGCTCGGGAGTTGTGCGGGACCACGAGAAAAGACACCGGAAGGCTCCTCTGGAGCCTCCCCCTCCTCGTCCTCAGAAGCCTCAGAGCCGTTCACGGAAGGTAGCTCCTCCTCCACCTCCCGCTCCTCCCCCACCTCCCGCTCATCCTCCTCCTCCTCACCAGAGTCGTGCACGGAAGGAGAAGGAGAAGGCGACGGAACCCTCACCAAGGGGAGGGGCTGGGGCACCAGATCGTCGACGGGGAGGGGCCAGGGCAGCACCTCGTCGCCGGGAGGGGCCGGGCCGGGGCAGCAGCTCGTTGCCGGCCGGGGATGGGCCGGGGCAGCAGCTCCTCGCGGTGGTGACGGGGAGGGGGAGGAGGACGCGCGGCGAGGTGGGCGTAGTGGAGGAGGGCGCAGTGGAGGAGGGCCGGCGGTGTGGAGGAGGACCTCGACGCGCGGCGGCGCGGTGAGGGCGAGGTGGAGGAGCGGCGCGGGGAGGGCGAGGTGGGGGAGCGGCGCGGGGAGGGCGAGGTGGGGGAGCGGCACGGGGAGGGCGAGGTGGAGGAGCGGCGCGGGGAGGGCGAGGTGGAGCGGCGCGTCAACGGGGAGCAGGACGGGAGCTCATCGGGGTCCGAGCTCGGGGAGCCACGGCGGCCGGGATCCGGGGCCGAGATCCGGGGCGAGGCGGGTGGAGGAGGGCCGGGCCGCGGTGGCCGGGATCCGGGGCCGAGATCCGGGGCCGGGGCGAGGTGGAGGAGGGAGCCGGGGCGGTGGCGGGCACGGGGGGAGACGGCGGTGAGGCTGAGGGGCGCGGCGCGTGCGCGGGGTGGCGGAGGAAGCCGTCGCGGTGCGGAGGCGGGTCGCCGCGGTGGGCGATGGCGGCGTGGCTGCGGTGGCGGGTGGGCGGGCGCGACGGGCGATGGCGGCGTGGCGGCGTAGATCAATGCAGAGAGGAGGAAGAGAGTGGAACAGAGGAGGAAGAAGTGGCCCGCGCGGCTAAGTCAAATTCGGTGGTTTGCCGAGAGCCCGAGATATGGCTCTCGGCAAACCTTTTTTGTTTTTTTTTAATATTTGCCGAGAGCCTGAGATCTAGCTCTCGGCAAACCTTTTTTTGTTTTTTTTTCCAGTACTTTCATATTTTGTTTTGCTTCACATTTTGATTTCAAATTAAAAATTACTCAACTACAAAGTTTCCTAACTTTTTGATACCTAACACTTTTATTTTACGATTTCTCCATGCGATATCATTTTCAAAATACAAATTTTCAATATTGAATTTAAAAACGTATTTTTCATTGACATTTGATTTCATATAAAAATGTTTTATAACTTGTGAAATACATAGTTTCTATAACTTATTAAGAGCTACAAATTACATATCTACTATTTCTCTACCCGAGATTACCCGGAAAAATTTAAATTTTCGCTTTCAAGAAATTCATATGTATTTTTTGTTGACAAAGCAAATTCAAATTTCAAAAGTGTTCAACAGCAAAGATGTGTAACTTTTGAAGACCTACAACTTCTATTTTGATTATTTTTTAATACGATATAATTGTAGGCACATTGTTCACAAATCTTAAATGTATCTCCTCATGTTTCTATGAACTATATGGGACGTTTATAGTTTTTGAACAAGTTTACCGTCACTTTCTAGAATGAACAAATAACCAAAATAGAAAGTGTAGATCTCCATATTTTAGAACTCTTTGTAGTTTACAAGATTTTCATTTGAATAAATCTATAGCACGAAAAAATTCATTGAAAATAACTTTGCCGAGAGCCACTCTCGGCATAAATTTGTTTGCCGAGGGCAGCTCTCAGCAAAGGCATTTTTTTTTGCCTAGTGCCTTCTTTGCCGAGAGGTAGAACATTTGCTCTCGGCAAAAAGATTTTTTTTGCCGTGTGTTAGCAGAGGGCTCTCGGCAAACTGCAGCTCTAGGCCCACATTTCTGATGGCGTCGCGAGTTTCGGACGGCCGTCAAATGTTGCCGAGCGTTTGCGTTTTGCCGAGAGCCTTCGTTAGGTTTGCCGAGAGTGTTTCGTAGGGCTCTCGGCAAACTGCAGCTCTAGGCCCACATTACTGATGGCGTCGCGAGTTTCGGACGGCCATCAAATGTTGCCGAGCGTTTGCGTTTTGCCAAGAGCCTTCGTTAGGTTTGCCGAGAGTTTTATTTTGTCGACGGTGCGCTCTCGGCAGACGGGGCGGCGCCGGGTGCCCAGGCTTTGCCGAGAGCGGCTCTCGGCAAACACCGGGTTTGCCGAGTGGAGTTTTATTTTGCCGACGGTGCGCAGACGGGGCGGCGCCGGGTGCCCAGGCTTTGCCGAGAGCGGCTCTCGGCAAACACCGGGTTTGCCGAGTGCCCGATAGAATGCCCTCGGCAAAGCCTCGGCCACCCGGCAAAAAACGGTTTTCCCGTAGTGCGTACAATTCCCTGGCAGCAGTAGTACTACATCAGCAATGGAGCGTAAGCGTTCCAAAGAAGGGGGAAGAGGAGGATTCCTCATCGTGCTTACGTTGAGGGGACAAAGGATGATCATACGACAATGGCGATGCGAGGGATGGCACGAATACGAAGACTACGGCGACACGACCGAGTGTTGCGTCGCGTAGGGGCCTCCGTTTGTAAATCAGATCGCTTCTGTTAATGGGCTTCATTAGCTAGGCCATGTGTCGAGTGCTGATTGGCCCTGCACATAATAAGTGCAGGGCGCCCTGCACCTTAATTAGCAAAACTCTCCGTGTAGGGCATGATGCAGCTTTTCAAGCCGCGCCGGTTGCGGCGGCGGCGGCACCAGCGGCGCTCCCCGCCGCAGCTGATGGACGACGTAGTCGATGAGATCCTCCTCCGCCTCCCTCCCGACGACCCCGTGTGCCTATTCCGCGCCTCCGCCGTCTGCAGGTCCTGGCGGCGCATTGTCACCGACCCCGCCTTCGCCGGCCGCTACCGCGCGTTCCACCGGACGCCGCCGCTTCTCGGCGTCCTCCGCGACCTCTCCGGCTTCGTCCCCACCACGTCCTTCCGCCCGACCCTTGACCACAAGGACTTCATGGTCGTGTCCGACTGCCGCCACGGCCGAGTTCTCCTTAAATTGACAGGCTCAGATTATGCTGTCTGGAATCCGATCACCGGCGACCAACACCGCCTCCCGGAGATTCCCCAATTCCCGGAATTCCTCCCCGACAGCGCCGCAGTGCTATGCGCCGCCGGAGGCCGCTGCGACCACAGTGGCTGCGCCGGGGGTCCCTTCCGCGTCGCCGTCGTATGCCATGGCGACGACGACGCGACAGCGCATGCCTGCATCTACTCGTCCGTCACTGGCGCGTGGAGCGCGCCGACCTCCATCCGGAGCTACCATTTCGTCGACTCGACGCTGCCCGTCGCGCTCGTCGGGGACGCCTTCTACTTCCCATTGGAGTTCGACGGCGGCATCCTGCGGTACGACACGGTCGGGCGGGGCCTGTCCTACATCATACCGCCCCCGTCCTGTCTGTACGACCGACGCAACCAAATCATGCAGACTCACCGCGGCAGCCTGGGATTCGCCAGCTTCGATTACAAAGACTACATACTCCATATAGGACTGGGGAAGACAGATCTCGGTGGAGATGTGGAATGGGCAGCACCGCACAGGGTCATCGATCTCAATGGGTTGCTCCCGCGTGGTGTTGACAGAATGGTACCAATATTGATGGGCGTTGCGGATGGAGCCTATGCCGTTTTGGCCAACAATGAGGACGACGTCTTCATCATCGACCTCGAGTCACTGACGGCGAGGAAGGTTTGCCACAGAGAACAATCCGACTGCGTGTTTCCCTACATGAGTTTCTGTACGCCAGGTACAGGTTAGTTGTGTGTTTTGTTAATTGTGACCCGTTACGAGTCGGTCTGCAAGTAATAGTACTTCTGTTAGGGTATGATGAAAGAGATAAGGTCTATGTGTGTTTAATGAATAATAATACAGTAGGATGTTCTTATCTATTGTTCAGTTTTTCCTCGTCCCTTAGACCAAATTTGATATCAGACTGAACAACTGATTGTTGTATGCATTCAGAATAGCTATGTTTCTCGTCTTTCTCGCGTCTTTCTCGTGTAAGTAAGTTTGACTGCTTCTCTACAACATGGTTAATTATAAGCTGTAGCGTTGGTATATTTTCATCTTGTGCCAGTGGCAGACTGAGCGGTCTACAATGAGGCATTAATTTGTTAACTTGGCAAATGGAATCTTCTTTGTCATCGCTACTAAGGACCTGACGGTTCGCCTACTTGATGAGTGAAAGAACATGAGAAAGGGTTATACAAGAAGAGCACTCCTATAAGTACGACCTTTTTGTTAGACTTTTGTACAACTTGAAAATCCAATAGCTAAAATCATTCGGGTGGTGGTTCACATATCAATCAAAGGGACTAAAACACTTAGTCGGAAAAAAGTCTAATAAATGAGTCTACTCTGAAGCATTTTCCATAAAAAAAATACGGCGAAAGTAGTCTACTACAGTACAGTCAAAGTCCTGGGTCATTCTTGTGCAGTGCATGCTGATGACCAGCGTTGTGTTGGGCAACTCAACAAACTCATGGCCTTGCAGAGCTGTTGTGAAAGTTTCAGTGATGAGTCTGTCATTATTGAATTTCCCCTGAACATAAATCGAAAACTATGTTCCAATATCTTACAAGAGAAAGGGAAAAAAGGGAGTTCATTCAAATAGACTATTTTGTCTAATAGGCTATTTTTCAGTCCATGTTTGGTTCAGCATTAAGAAATGAATAGATATATATCATGAAAAATGAATTACGGTGATTCGGTTTAGTATGTTTCACAGAAGGATTGTTACCATGCATGAAAATAGAATTCCAAGAAAACTATGTTCAGCACAAGGATGAGTGTGGCCACATTTCCTAAAACTATTGCGTGAATTGTCAAAACAAAAACAGGGCACCGGGTTTTTCAGTCTCTTTGTAAATTCGGTGCCAAAAGACCTTGAACACCGCACCTGTTCTCTTTTGCCAAGGAGCCAAACTGTTCGGTCAGTCGATTTTTAAGCCTGTTGCCGGATTATGAACAATTGTTTCATGTCCCTCTGTCCATAGAAGCTTCACAGGAACTTGCTGAATTGGTGGATACTCTGCACAATTGGGATAGGCAGGAAGATGCCAATGATCGATGGGAATATATATGGGGATCAGGTATCTACTCTTCCAAGCAGACATATAAGCTACTCATTGGAACTGAAACAGCCCCTGCACCTTTTCAATGGCTATGGAAGTCATGTTCTCAAGGAAAACATAAGTTTTTTTTTCTGACTTCTATTGAATGATCGCCTCAATACCAGGAACCTAATGCGGAGGAAACATTTTCATATCCCAACTACAGATTGTGTACTTTGTGCTCCTACACTACACCATGTCCTAGATTTCCCTACAGTGAAGTGTTGGCAAAGGGTATTTATCATAGACCCAAGTTGGCAAATGTGTAAAAATTCACCGTCGCATATCTGTCGGAAATAGTTTCAACGGGCAACATTTAAACAGTCGGCGTTGCACCATTCCAACAGAGAGAGTGTCAGCGTAGGTTTAACCACAATGTATCTGTCGGTATAGGTGACTTTTGCCAACAGTAGGGAGTGTAGGAATAGCTAGGACATGGTGTAGTTAGTACTGATGAAACAACGGAGCATATGTTCTTCCAATGTCAGTTTTCTTAGATGTGATGGGCATCGCTTCATATTGTTTGGGACTTGTCATTGTCGGTAGTTCAGATGCTGCAAGCGCAGAAAAATACTTTCCATTTTGATTGTTACATGGAAGTGATTATGATAGCAGCCTGGGTAATCTGGACTCAGGGGAACAATATCATCTTCAATGGAGGGGCGCTATCATTCCCGTTGTCGAAGAAGGAGTTCAAGGAAATTTTCAGGCTTACCATGCACAGAGCTAGCTCAAGCAAGAAACAGGCTATGGAGGCCTGGTTGTCCAGTTTGTAAATATGTACATAGTGTTTGTTATTTTCCTACTAACCAAAATTGTAGAGTTAACAAACTAACTTTAATAAAAGCACAGTAGGGGAATCCCTCCTGTTTTTATTCCAAAAAAAAGACCTTGAACACTTTAAAGAAAATTTAGATATATTAAAAGATCTATACACTGGCAACCTTGGTGTACTATACATAAACATATTTTGGACAAAATAGATATATTTTGACAGGCCAGACTTAATAAATTCCTTCTCCATCAGGCTAATATGTTTGCCTATATTATATACTAGTACCAATGCACGTCACACCCGTGTCCAACTAAATGACATCACTTGGCAGGACTCTATCACAAAATAAAAATAATATGATGCAGCATGTATTTATCATTAAAAATACACTAGACACATTGCTAGAATTAAGTACCTAACGACATTAACACTACAAGCTCAAGAATACCTGATAACATTAACACGATAAGTTACTCTGATACCACAACAACATTGTTGGAACTTAGTATCATAACGACATTGACACAACAATCTCAAACGATAGTGATACTAACACATAAAGCTCACACGTAACATAACCATAATCTGATTAAGTCCTCAAGTTGCAACAATGTAAAAGACATAACACAGCCAATGGTATTTATTCAATGGATGCAACTATAGCGACCCAATATCATCTAGAGTCTTTATTTTAATGCAATCTCATAGCACATTCATATTTTGCAGGCAGTCATGGGCAAACTGACGTGCTTGACGATGTGCGTTTAGTAGACACTGGCAAAATCCTAAAATGTCATAAAGAAAAAAATTCAACGCCAACTCGGTTGTAGGTTACAAAAACAAAGGGGCCCCTTTTTGATAGAAGAAAATAAAGACTTTTTTCAGGTAGTGTTCCTCATCCAGTTATTTTCAATTTCTATTTCTTTTCTTACACTTCTGAACGCTCTCTTGGATACCCATCGCAGCAGCCAGCATCACATCTTTGCAATGGAGATAAATCCTTTTTAGACGAGTCTATTCACCGACTCAAAACTCTCCGTAGAAGCCTCCTTTGATCTTTCACTTATATTCATAACTCCTCAAGATGAGATAAACATCAGTTGCCTTCACACCGCGACACTACAAGACTACACACCATGATGTTAAAAAATATATATATTCATCCATTATTGAGCAAGAATAGGACAACGATCACGAAGATGGAGCATAAAATATCATTCTATTTATTGAGCCATAATGCCAGAGCAAGTAATAAACATATAATTCACTGATTGCATCTGTTTCTCCTTTTAGTATCAGGTGCAGAGCTGGGCTATGTTCATTTAGAGAAAATTCTTAGAAGTCAGGGTGCTCTCACTTGATTAGAATGCTCCTTAGCATTCCACCACGGGGATGAGGTCAGGGACATTGTTGCGGCAATGCACATTGTCTATTCATTCTCCTAATCGGTGCCATTTCTACTGAGATTAATATCAGGGAAGCCCACTCATAAAAACAATAAAAAATATTTCAAATACATAACACTGGTCATTTTTTATGGTCTCTACAAACCAAATTAAAAAGTAAAAATTCCAACTCTGTTAATCAAGTGATGCTCAAGCAATTCACGAATAGATAGGGAATATCTGTACTGGAATGAGACAGAAGCTAATAGGTGGCAAAGAGTGTCCTTCCGAACAAAAAAACATTCATTTTATTCACCCTTAACAAATAGTATTTGAGTAACAAAAGCAACAAAAATAAAATCAACATGTTCAATAGGTTCAACCTAGCTAGTCAATTATAGATTGGAGAATAGAAAGCAGTGCACTAATAAGATCTACGGGTGCAACCTAGTCAACTATGAAAGTATGAAACGAATCTGTAAGCAGGATTCTCAAATAAATGTGCAACTATTTCCTTGTTTGCCCATGCAAATTTTTGAAGATGTCCTTATAATATGATTTTAATCTTATAATATGCAATATGCACTCTATTTTTTCAAAGAATGTCACTTAATTGATGTTTGATCAGAATTCCACCTTATTAAGATTGAACTGCTAAGCAGAAAAACGGAGGAAGTTACAACGTTCGCAGCCCCACATGCCAGATCCCTTTGCCGTGTAGGGCATGATGCATCTTTCCAAGCCGCGCCGGTTGCGCCGCCAGCGCAGGTGCCGCTCCCAGCCACAACTGATGGACGATGTCGTCGATGAGATCCTCCTCCGCCTCCCTACAGACGACCCCGCGTGCCTCTTCCGCGCCTCCGCCGTCTGCAGGACCTGGCAGCGCATCGTCACCGACCCAGGCTTCTCCGGCCGCTACCGCGCTTTCCACCGGACTCCTCCGCTTCTAGGCGTCTTACGGAACCCGTATGTCTCCCAGTCCGCCAGATTCGTCCCCACCACGTCCTTCTGCCCAACCCTTGACAGCGAGGGCTACACGATCGTGTTCGACTGCCGTCACGGCCGTGTCCTCCTTGATTTGACAGCCTCCGATGATTACGCTGTATGGAATCCGATCACCGGCGATCAGCACCGCCTCCCGGAGATTCCTGGAAACCCAGAATCCCCAGACAATGCCGCAGTGCTATGCGCCGCTGAAGGCTGCGACCACAGCGGCTGCGCCGGGGCCGGGGGTCCCTTCTACGTGGCCGTCGTGGGCCACGGCGACGACGACGGGAGCGCGCACGCTTGCCTCTACTCGTCCATCACCGGCGCGTGGAGCGCGCCCACTTCCATCCAGACCCACGAGTTCGTAGACACGACGCTGACCGTCGCGCTCGTCGGGGACGCGGCCTACTTCCCTTTCGAGCTCGGCGCAGGCGGCAACATCTTGCAGTACGATATTGTAGAGCGGAGCCTGTCCATGATCAACCCGACACCGTGGAACGGCCGAGGCAGAGCCATCATGCCGACTGACGACGGCGGCCTGCGATTTGCTAGCTTCAACTCCGAAGGCTACAGACTCCATTTAGGAAAGGGGAAGATAGGTCTCGATGGAGATGTGGAATGGGAAGCACCACACAGGGTCATCGAGCTCAAGGGTGTGCTCCCACGTTGTGTTGGCAGAATGGGACCAGTTTTGATGGGCGTTGCAGATGGAGCCTATGCCGTTTTTTTGGCCAACAAGGATTGCGATGTCTTCATCATCGACCTCGGGTCACTGAAGGCGAGGAAGGTTTGCCACAGAGAACAATCGTACTGCGTGTTTCCCTACATGAGTTTCTACATGCCAGGTACAGGTTAGTTATGTGTGTTTTGTTTAATTGTGACCCGTTTCAAGTCGGTCAATAAGTAATGCTAGTACTTCTGTTAGGGTATGATGAAGGACATAAGGTTCAACATTCAGACTATAAGTAACATTTTTAATTGAATAATATATACAGTAGGATGTTCTTATCTATTGTTCAGTTTTTTCTCCTCCCTTGAGACCAAATTTGATATCAGACTGAAAAACTGATCATGTAACTAAGTTTGACTGTTTCTCTATAACTTGGTAATAAGCTGTATCCTTGGTATATTTCGGGTGTGTTTGGTTGGGCTGTGGCTGTGAAAAAAGTTGCTGTGGGCTGTGAGCTGTGAAAAAAGCTGCTGTGGGATTTAAGCTGTGAGAAAGTTAAAAGCCGTTTGGTGAAACAGCTGTGGCTTTTTGGAAACTGACTACATGTCATGTATATGTATGTATATACACACACATATATAACATATTCATATGTATATAAATGTACACACTTGTATATAATATTTATATATACATACATAATGTATATGTATGTTTTATAAATATTATATGTACATATACATATATATGTATATATTATAAATATTTTATGTCTATATAAATATTATAAATAAATATGTACATTTTTATATAATATTTATACCTACATATGTAAATGTATATGTATGTTTTACAAATACTATATGTACATACACATATATATGTTAATATTATAAATATTTTATGTATATATAAATATTATAAATATTCATATGTATATGTGTACATATGTATGTATGTATGTATGTATGTATACATGTATATGGGTAATTTCTTCATACTTGTGAAAGCCAAAGTCCAAAAAAGCACATTCCTACCTGCTTTCAGAAATGAACTAGACAAAAGCTGCTTTTGGCTGTGACTTTTTTTGACAGCCAACCCGTTTGGTTGGACTTTTGGCTTTTTTAGAAAGCCAAAGCCAAAAAAAGTCCAACCAAACACACCCTTCAGCTTGTGCCAGTGGCAGACCGACTGG
Source organism: Eragrostis curvula (assembly GCA_007726485.1). Classification (NCBI taxonomy): domain Eukaryota; kingdom Viridiplantae; phylum Streptophyta; class Magnoliopsida; order Poales; family Poaceae; genus Eragrostis; species Eragrostis curvula. The sequence continues at coordinate 41,902,024 of CM017442.1, forward strand.
TCTTCAATGAGGCGTTTGAGATTTTAACTTGGCAAATGGAATGGGTCATTCTCGTGCAGTGCAGATGACCAGCGTTGTGTTGAGCAACTCAACAAATCCATGGTCTTGCAGAGCTGTTGCGAAAGTTTCAGTGAAGACTCTGTCAATATCGTTATTATTGAATTTCCCCTGAACCTAAATCGAAAACTATGTTTCAATATCTCACAAGAAAAAAGGAAAGAGGGAGTTCATTTCAGTAGACTATTTTTCGTCTAATAAGCCATTTTGTTAGTCCATGTTTGGCTCGGCATTAGGAAATGAATACAAAATGTTCATGAAAAATGAATTACGGTGATTCAGGTTACACTACAAGAGTTGTACTCTTTCCCGACAGTTATTTTCTAGTGGCCTACAGTTTTCTTATTCATTAGTATTATTCTTGAGTGGCCAACAGTTTTTGTAGTACAAAGTGATATATTTCCCTACAGTTTTAGCTGATTACCAACAACTTTATTCCCTACAAACTCATCACCCACAGTTACAATATTGACTTACCAATTATACTACAAACTGTTGGCCATTTGGAAATAAACTGTAGGGAAAACTTAGATATCTTGTAGTGTTAGTATGTTGTACAGAAGGATTGTTGCCATGAAAATGGAATTACAAGAAAACTATGTTCTACATACGGATGAGTGAGGTCACATCTCCTAAAACTACCACGTAGACTGTCCAAAAAACAAAAGGGCTCCGAGTTTTTCAGTCTCTTTGTAAATTCGGCGCTAAAAGTCCTTGAACACTTTATTTAGAAGGCAGCTAATCTGTATCCCGATCTGGATTAGCAGGGTTGTACTAGAAATTACAAACAAAAAATCCTGTTTATTGGCATCCATATGTATCCCTACCGAAATTAAAAGATATATATGCTGGCAACCTTGGTGTACTATTTATAAACATATTTTTACAGCAGCTGGACTTAATAAATTCCTTCCCCATTAGTCTAACATGTTTGCCTATATATACCTGAACCATGGTCAGCCGTTTAGTCACAACTCTCTAACGATCTGAAACTATCAGTGTCCATGGCAGTCCACAAGGAAAATAACGCCAAAGCACTTATGATTATCATGGTACTTCTTGGATGCGTAGTCACTCATGTTCAGGGTAAGACATGACTTAGCTTTCATCAAAAATCTGTAAAGGATGTCATTTTTTCTTCACAGCTTATAATGATTTCAATGTTTACTGCAATATTATGTCACGGATTTTAGCCATATAGTTAATTTGCAGGTCTTCCGAATCCATGTGAATTGAGACACGAGTACTGCAACCCGCCGTGGTGCTACTGCTGCCCGGCCACAAACGACAGGTGCTTCCAATCGGAGGACGAATGCTGGCGGAACTGCCCCAGGGAACTCTACTCCCAGCAGGCCGCTCCTTCCACACCTCCATCAACCTGAACAATTGGAAATCTTTTGTTGCAATAATATGTAATAATGCTCTGCTGAACTATTAGAAGAGCTATAGGAAAGTCGATGATCATTTTGATAAAATACTTGTTCCCAAAACCTTTTTGTGTTGGCTCTTTTGAAGAAAAAGAAATAGATCTGATGACCATTGATTTTTTTAAATTTTGTTGGGGCAATTAAAAGGTTCAATATCTTCTGTTTATTTGCTACACAGTTTGCTCATCAGATTTTACATGGAACATAGTACCGCGCCATTATCTCCGTGATCTCCTAAGTTTTGGCACGTTCCTTCTCTTCTCTCATGCAACCGCAAAAGGAAAGCTCTTGCACACCGTTTCTGGTTCCCACCTCTTTCTTGACAATATTGCATTCGATTCGGGAAACATGTATGTCACCACAACAATATTAAACCAAATTTTCCAGCCTCATGCAGCCACGTTGTTACTTGACCCAAATGTCATCAAATATTACAAACATGAAAAGATGACCTCATTTGAATTTGACTCAGGGCAAGGACAATGTTTATTACCCATATCGGCATTAATAGATGAACCAGTTCAAATCTTAATAGATACCCAAAGATCGTCTGATTAAAGAGCTCCATATTTTCAAATTTTATTATTTTGCAAACACTAATAGATGATCCGGTTCGATCTTGGCTCGAGGAATTAGTTTTGGGAAGATTTGAAAAATGCGGAGGTCCTTTCATTTATTTCCCATGGCTGTGATTTTGTAAGTGGAATCGGGAGGCGCCAGCTATATATGTTTCACTCAATGCCATAACTATTGAAAACTCTATCATTTTCTTTAATTCTGAACTTCCCCTGAACATGAATGAAAAAACTATGTTTCAGTCCACTAATTTCGTCTCATAAGCCATGCTTGGCGCAGCATTTGAAATAAATATATGATGTTTATCATGCATGAAACATGAATTACGAGCACACTATTTTGTACATCCCTATCTTTGAAAATTCGGCACCCCAAAAGTATGCAATACTCGATAAAAATTAGAAGACAATTAATCTGTGCATCGCTATTGATTTGGATGTGCTGGATTGTTTTATATAATTTAAACAAAATCATGTAGATTTGTGTCCATAAATATCCCTGCTGGAATTAGGAGATATTTCTGTATATATGCTGGCAACATTGACGTTGCCAGCTGCTTATAAATAAACAAACAGATATATTCACAGGCTGGATGTAATAAATGCTTTCAATTAGAAAATGTATGTTTGCCTATAAATACCTTAGTCATGATCAATGGTGGTCACTCCTATTCTCTGACGATCTGAAACTATCAGTGCCAATGGCAATCCACAAGGAACACGCCGCCCAACCACTTCTGATTTTCATGGTACTTGTTGGGTGCGTAATCATTCATGTTCGGGGTAAGCCATAATTTAGCTTGTAAATTGTGTCGCATAAAAGATGTCAATGGCTACTGCAATACTATGCTTGGGATTTTAATCTTATTACTAATTTGCAGGTCAGTTTTCATGTGAGTGGAGCCACCACTACTGCAACCCGCCGTGGTGCTACTGCTGCCACCCCACAAATAACACATGCTACAAATCGTCACAGGAATGCTGGCAGAACTGCCCCAGGTCACTCAACTCACAGCAGGCAGCGTCCACCCTTCCAGCAACCTGAATAATAGAAAATCTTCTGTTACAATAATATATAATGCTCTGTTCAACTTTTGCAAGAGTTAGGGAAGATGGTAACAATTTTGACAAAATTCTTGTTCCCAAGCTTTTTATTGTTGGTTCTTTTCAAGAGGAAGAAATAGATCTGATGAGCCATTGATTTTTAATGGGAAAAGTCTATGCGTACCAACTTTTATGTACGGATCTTGAACGAAAAGAATGTTTCGAGGCAACCTGCCATCCTGCACGTCCCTCAATCGCCCCGCTTAAATTAGTTACGGTATCGATGAAACCAGATTGTTGTTTACTCCTGTCAAACACATCCTTGAATGAGCCTCGTAATCTTATCTGATCATCATGTCATGATATTATGGTCTCTAAAATAAAATCTTGGCATAACCAAAAACGGTTTTTCCCCTGTGAACACATGGCCATGTGAACCCCCGCTAAGAGGAAGACGCGTGTGCAGTGGCCACAGTAACCGGTTAGTCATTGTCAGATTCGCGCGGGTAGGGGGATGTAGGCTCTTTATTCTTTCTGACGTAGAGGGGGCACCGTTGCAGAAGGAGCAGAGTTTTGAGTGGTGGCGCAGACACTGACGTTGAGTCGGTGGGAACAGCAGCCCACCTGCGTCAACGGAGGTCGCACAAAGCCAGCGCAGAGCAAGCAAAGGGCCAAAGGAAGAGAGAGCAAAGGAAGCAAGCAGAGCAGAGCAGAGCAGAGCAGAGCTAGCAGCTGCTCGCTACTCAATCGTGCAGGACGGCGAGAGCGACGCCGGAGAATTCAGCGGCGCGGAGGAGGACGTGGTCATGTCCCTCGTGATGCTGTCGCGGGACTCGTGGGTGCGGTCCGGATCCGAGCACGACCAGCACTGGGCCGCGGCGAGCTCGGAGCCCGAGCAGAACAACACGCGCAGCCGGTTCCAGTGCGGCCACACCGTCCTCCGCCTAGCTCAGCACCATGATGCTAGTAGTACACGGCCACATCGTGTTCGGAGGTTTCGGTTCGGTGAGCATTCACGGAGCTGTGAGCTGTGTGCCTGCTATGCGCCTATGCCCCTGCCGCTGAGCATTAGGCTAGGCTCCACCGGAACGGAAGAGAGTCAGAAGACAAGCAGCCAGCTGAGCGGAGTACGAGAGCTTCTCAGGGCCGTTTGGCAGCGCTCCAGCTGCGGCTTCGCGTGCAGACAAATCTCCTCACCTTCCCACAATTTACCGCATCCCCTACCTATCTGCTGCGGCAAGACCGCGACCATGGCTGGGACAAGAAGCGCATCGGCGGCCCGCTCGGCATCAGGACCCACACCTCGGTCATGGCATTCGGCGTGCTCGTCCGGCGGCTCACCGCCGCCGTCCATGTCTGCCTCAGCGATGGGTGCTGTCGACGCGAATTTGGGCCCACACCCTATGTGCGGCTGCTGGATCATGCGTTCAACGACCGAGTGAAGCTACAGAGGAGTTCATGCCAAGAGAACGACGAATGGTAACTCTACCTTGGTGCATGACCACTACCACTGGCTTTCCCTGCGCCTGACTCCTGCACCCCACTCTGAATCAAACGTGTGTGCGCCTGCCATGCACTGCCACAGCAGGGGCCTCGGGGGTGGGCAGGGGGGTGGTGTTGTAGGCTGTTTAGCGCGGCAGTTAGCGAACCCCACTTAGGGATGGCAATGGGTACCCGTTACCCGTTACCCGATGGGTAAATATTCATTTGGGGACGGATATGGAACACATTTTATATCCATCGGGTATGACGGGTTTGGGTGTGGGAAGCCATAACCCATACCCGTTTACCCGCAAACCCGAATATGAGTTAAACCTATATTTGATTTGTGGCTTGAACCTATGTTTTATTTGTGAATTTCTATTTTTGATATATATTTTGAAAGGTCTATTAGCTCTATGAATGGTTTATACTGTTATTGGACTTTATTTAGATATGCTTATGCTAATTAAAACTTACTAAATTGGTAATATATTGATAATCTGTTCAATTTTTCACGGGTATGAATTATCCGCGGGTACCCGTTACCCGCACAGGTATGGGTATGGGAATGGAGTTCCACTCGAGAGCGGGTGTGGGTACAGATATGGGTATAATTTTCTCCGATGGGTACGGGTTTGGAAATGCAAAACCCGTGGGTAATTTACCCATTGCCACCCCTAACCCCACTCAACTAAGGGCATGTTCATTTGTTTAGGACTAAATTTAGGCCTGTAAAATTTTATCATTTAAGGGTATTAAATAAAATCTAATTACAAAACTAATTACAGAATCTTGTGCTAATTCGCGAGACGAATCTAATGAGCGTAATTAAGCCGTGATTAGAGGATGGTTATTGTAGCATCGCTGTAGCAAAACATAGCTTAATTAGGCTCGTTAGATTCGTCTCGTAAATTAGCACCTATCTGTAAAAAGGTTTTGTAATTAAACTTTATTTAATACTCTTAAATAGTAAGATTCTCTTTGATGTGATAGGAACTAAATTTAGGACTACAAGAAACGAACAGGGCCATTATTACAAAACGAACAGTCCTAAATTTTGTTTCTGTCACATCAAAGAGAATTTTACTATTTAGAGTATTAAATAAAATTTAATTACAAAACCTTTTTATAGATGGGTGCTAATTTACGAGACGAATCTAACGAGCCTAATTAAGCTATGTTTTGCTACAGCGATACTACAGTAACCATCCTCTAATCATGGCTTAATTTCCCTCATTAGATTCGTCTCACGAATTAGCGCAATATTCTACAATTAATTTTGTAATTAGATTTTATTTAATACCTTTAAATGACAAGATTTTACAAGCGTAAATTTAGTCCTAAAGAAACGAACAGGCTCAGTTTCAAGCGGATGCGGCTTGCCTTCTCCCATCGTATACTCCCATGCCTGCTCCCACATACGTGGCATGTTCTCATTGGTCACGGTTGACACGGTGGCCCAGCACGTCGTTAACTTACGATACAGAACGCCGCCACCGCTTCCTTGACGGAGAGGGCGGAACCGAATGGAGAACTTCATCGCCCTGGACATGGACTTGGACTATTGAAAAAGCTCAGGCGACAAGAGCAAATTTCCGTCCGCCTGGCCACATCTCGCCACCTCGAACGAGCCAATCGAGCTCCTCTCGAATTAACTCTCCGAAAAATCGACCTCATCGGGATAAAATCAAGCTCTCCTTTTCCATGTTGTTTTCTGGTCTTGCCATGATGAGAGATTAGAGCACCGGCCTTCTGTTTTCGGAGATGGAGAAGAAGACGTGGTGTTGGTGCAGACGCAGTGCTACGTTGTGTGGCGCCTGGTAGAAAACTGGATCCAATAAAAACATGCCACGTGCCACGTGTTCGGGAGCAGGCATGGGAGTATACGGTGGGAGCTGGGAAGCCGCATCCGTTTCAAGCACCCTCGGTTTAATGGGGCACCTTTTGCCATGTTCGATTCACCAGCGTTTGTTGGACCGATAATTCACTAGCTACTAGAGGCATTTCAAATTATTTTCTCCCAGCCCTTTTAATTAGTTTTCATTTTACTAGATGTTGCTCAAGCTATGGTTTGAAAGAAAAACAGAGAGGTTTACCAAACCAGATCAGTCAGATGACGTGTTAGGGAGAAAAAAAAAAAGATCAGTCAGATGACTGACACACAGAGGATTAACGCTTAAGGATAAATCAGTTCTGCGAATGCTCCTCAGAGTTTAAACATCTTGCTCTGGCTTTCCAAATTAACTACAGGTACACAATCTACAACTTACAATTGGAACAAAGCTGGTTATCTCAACGGATGTCATTATTTGCGCATAATTAAAAAAGGATAGATACTGAATACCAGAATTGATTGGACATTGGTTGGAACACAGAAAAAACAATCATATTATCCCGCCGTAGCAGCTGAGCTGAACACGCACGCCTCTACATTTTCCTAATCCAAGGAACAGTGGCCGTCATCAGATACGTACTTTTACTTCTAGTATATGCATTATTGGGTACAGTACATCACCTGCTCTCCGGAGTGTGTATTCAAGATTTCGTCAATAAACACTACTACCACGGACATATTACTAATACATGCAAGTAGCATGATTGCAAATGTGTCTGCAACTACACCAGGCATATCTGTACATATTCTAGTATATCTGTATATGTGCAGTATAGTATGCGCACGAATGTGGAGGCATCGCGGTACGGGTAGAATAAGCAGGAGTCATAATACGGTCGGCAAGCAGGCAGGTGAGGAGTGGATGCATGGAGGGAATGGAAGATCCTTCAACGGCCGGAGATTCCCTTGAAGAGCCAGGTGGTCACGGTCGACGAGCCGAGCGACAGGCTCCAGCTGCACAACAGGTATACTGTATTCTGTGCATGCCTCTGTGCCAACCATGCCGGCGACCGTCTCTGCCCCCCGCTTCGGGAAGCTGCCCGGCGGTCGGCCTGCCGGCCATGCAAAATGATGGCCGCGATCGCGATATGTACTGTTATGTTGTACACATTATTTGTTCAGTTCAGCACATGTATACGGTCAAGACTGATGTACCGGTCGGTTTGCCAGTGTTGAAATCGTTGGTCGATAGCTACACTTCTACTCTCTCTGTCCCAGAATATCTGGGTATTCTGGTTGTATCAGGTTCATTGAACATTCTCTTAACCTGGATAACCTGTCTGTCTAGATTCATTGAACATTTTATGAATCTGGACATCAGAAAACACTCCCAGAATGACAAATAAACTAGGACAGAAGGAGTAGCTCGGTATCCATGCACGTGGGTACATTTGTATATATATATATAGTTCGATATGTTTAAGTAAATGTTGACTGAACCGGCAAACTTGTTGAGTTGTTGTGCAAACTTCTAAAACGATTTTCTTGCTTGAACCCGCAGGAGATTTCTCACGCATCTGCTTGTGAAAAGATTGTCAGTGTAGTAGCATGTTGTATCGATGGAAAAAGAACTAAGCAGTAACAAACGGGAAAGGGAACCAAGCAGTAACAAACTACTCTGTGCTTAACTGCTTATAGCAGTACTTATCACGCGTTTCGAGCGTGCGAACTAGTGAAGTGCTCCAGAGGTGGAAGAATATATTTTACTGTGAAAAGAGATCAGAGATTCTGTTACAATTTGAGGGGGGTTTTTTTTTTGAAGGTCTGCAATCTGAGTTTATCTCTAGCTCTAAGCCTCTAACATACTGTTGTGTGTATACATTTTGACATTTTGTTCAACTAGTAATTTGCCCGTGCGTTGCTACGGGAACAAAATAAATACACGAGACATTATATGTTAAGAGAATTGCGCATATCTACAGCGGCTTAAATTTACACAACATATATTTTTGAATGGGTGTAACACGTGTGACTTATCTGACCGACCATATGTTTCAAATAATTAATGCATAATCAGCAAGAGACAAAAGTTATTTTTTGGGGAATAGAGACAAAAGTTATTTAATATTTAGAAATTAAATATTTTCCACACACACACCTACAACAGTCAAATTCAAGGGTTTAAACTTAGATTTAGTTTCATGAGTAGTTTCACCCCTCATTCTTTCATTCCTTCCCATATATTAATCACATTTTTGTTTTTCTATTGTCATTATTTCTTTCTTCCCTCCCATTCCTCAGTTCATGATTGATCAAATGGAAAACAATCCCTACGGAGTTACTGGAGTGTGAGAAAATCATTGCTACAAGAATTTTCAAGCGTGGAATAATCAAATTTGTTTCATGCACCAATTGAGGCAATGAGTATTACAACAACCGATCTGAAGTGGGAGATAAGGCAACATGAATAAAAAAATAGTGGATAATAATTCAAATGATATATGTGCGGCAATGCCAAAATGATATATTCAAATCCCATGTAACATATACATCACGGAAATATCAAGAATGAGAAATGGATAAGCATGTAAGAGTTAGTACTTGTGGAGCTAAAATCAGATAGTTATCTTCTGAATTGATCGATGTATTTGTTCAGCATACAAATCTTGAAAGATCCATCAATTACGGATCCGCTAAACAACATGTCTGGTGACAGTGTAGTGTTCAGCATGCCAAAGATAACCTAATCTAAATGGCGCCCAACTTACCAAACAAAATTAACTTTAAAGTCCTAGGATAATTGATATGGACATGCTGCTGAATTCATCATCTCGTGACAGATAAATATATAACATGCCTGTTAATATATCATTTCAGTGCCCAACTAAATAATGCCAAATGCATAAACTGTTGCATACTTGAGATGGGGATACACTGACTTCTCTACGAACAAGACCAAGTATATCCTTGATATTTCTTCTGTTGCCATGTAGCTTCTTATTTTCTGAAAAGGTTCCGAAAATCTAAACATTCCTGGTGCAATCAATAAAAAGAAGATGCAGCATAGACACAAGATTATTTCATTTTTTTATATTGATTCTGCGTGTTTGCAAGGGTGGTTTTCTTTTGACAAACGTTGAACGTGGCATAGTTTTATCCCTCCAACAGCTCATCTGATAAGGTAGCTGAACCCATACAACTTGTGATCAGGAGGGACGTTCTTATTGATGTCTTGTGGTCTTCCATTTCTGAGGGCTGTGTCGTAAGCTGTTGCCACTGCATGTAGATGTAGCCCTCTCTCCACCTATCACTCAGCACCTGGTATTTACAGCAGAATTATTTTAATGAGGACTGAGGAGTGGTTGATGGCCTAATTACCTGGTGAACCAGTTCCTTTGGTGCGCTCTTTGCCGCTGAACTCTGCTCAAGTTCCGTCATCTGCACGTCGTCAACAGGTTGGCCTGCCCATGCTGAAGCCAGCCAAGTTGAGGCGGCTGCAGGCTGATGAAGACGGTATACAGAAGGATTGAAGACAGGATAGAGAAGAGAGAATGCAAGAGCTAACCCGCAGATAATCGCAGGCGGATGAAAACAAGCACGAAACAGCCAGCACCAAAGAACGCAAGAGTTCACCTGCAGATAGCCGCAGATGGAGGTCATCATCGTCGGAGCAGGCTGGTGTTGGAGGTGCACGAGGAGGTTGTCCACCGGACGGCGTGTCGTTGAAGAGGCTGTGTGAGGAGCTCATCCTCGTTGTTGTGCGGGGAAGACCTCGTCGTCGGGCGCTGGGACGAGCTCGTTGGGAAGGGGTCGACGGGAACGAGCGTGCAGCGGAGCAGCCCATCGGAGACATCGACGCCGGAGAGTAGGCAGCCGCGCAGAGCAGATGTTAACGTCATACCCCGCCGACGTCAGTACGCGCAGAGCCGGTGGCGGCTTGCCGTCTCGATTAGGAGCGCTTGGCCTCCTTCGGCCTGCGACTGGATGGCTAGCTTGGACAACAAGTTGATTCGAGGGAGGAAACCGAACCAAAGAAGGAAAGTGACCGTGGAGGAAATCACAGGACAAAAGCCATGGTAGATTCAGTTTCGATTACGTAAAGGGGTACCGGCAGGCCGAACGACGAAAATCAGGGTTGACGACTCCAGCAGACCCAAAGATTAGGCAGACATTACACGTTTAACAAACTTTTTAGATAGTAGAGATTCAGCAAATGTATACGGGCGAGACCGGTATTGGTCGGTTTGCCGGTGCTGAAATCATTGGTCGATATATAGCTAGCTCGGTATCCATGCACGTGGGTATATATATTTGTAGTCCGATATGTTTAAGTAAATGCTGGCTGCAAATTAACATGTTAACATGTTGTGCTCCTAGCTAACACAATTTTCTTTTCTTGAACCCGTAGGAGATTTGTAACACAACTGCATATGAAAAGATTGTATAGCGAGTGTACGTACTAGCTTGTTGTTTTTCGATGCCTCTGCAAATTGAGCATGCCCCTAAACGGGAAAGAGAACTTAGCAACAACAAACTGCTCGGTGATTTTACCAGCAGTACTTACCAGTTTTCAAGGTGCGAAATAGAATGCTGTGAAGAGTACTATATGCAGTGGTGGAAGAAGATAGTTCTCAAGTGAATGAATCCCTCCAACATCGCTGGGCTCGCGCGTGAGAGTGGTTGGGTCGGGCCCGGGCCCTTGCCCAGCAGGCATGCGAGGGTCCAACGCAACTCGCGGCGCAGGTGCGGCCACGTGAACCCTCCAACGAACTCATGGTTCTCCCGCCGACGTGGTCACTGACACTCGACTACTCGTAGCTGGGTCCGACGGGAAAGCCTCGGTTTTTTTTAGGTGGTGTTTGGATTTATGGAAATGGGACCAGGTGATGTTTGGATGCAACTTGGGTTGGGGAAATGGAAATGAGATGGGATATAAGAGGCAGGTTTGGGTTAGGGATATGCACTTTCATTTCCTTTACCAGTGTTCGGATGCTTGGTTTGGGATATGGAAATGGCATGGGCTCCACACAACACCAGCTGCATTGACCACGAGCTTATCTTCTTCCTTGCTTCACATTCTAACGCTCCTTCTCTCCTCTGACCCAAAATCTAGTACGGTACTTCAAAAATCCATTCGATGTTGGATGAGCGGACCAAGACAGCTGGTCAGGATCATTCTCTGCGCGCAGGAGGAGCAAAGGACTGATAAAAAAAATCAAAAAAAGGTGCGAAAGAGGCGATGTGAGCAGACAATCGAACTTCAAAATCCATTCGATCTTGGATGAGCAGAGCAAGGCAGCTTGGTCAGGATCATGTGCGCGCGCAGGAGGAGCAAAGGATTGATAAAAAAATCAAAAAAACGGCGAAAGAGGCGATGTGAGCAAACAATCAAACATTCTACGCAGACAACTCTCGCTTCGAGCATGCGGCGCATCTTTGCGATGGGTGAGATCAGGCGGCGGCCTTGCGGCGGCGGGCCACAGGATGCGGGCGACGCATGCGATTCACCTCGCTAGGGACGCGCGACAGGCGATTTCCAGCCATAACCCACCCCTCGCGGTGGGATGAAATTGGTGGGAAATGAGGTCCTCATTTCCCTAACCCAATCAATCCTCATTTCCCTAATCCAGTACCCAAACATAGGAAATGATTTCCAACTCACCTCATTTCCTTAACCCAAGTCCCATTTCCATAAATCCAAACACCAAGGTAGGGAAAGCATCGGTTGGACGCGCATGCACGCCGGCACGTACGTGGGGACTCTCCTGGGCCTGCCGTTGATGTGTCGGGCCCCGCTGTGTAACGGCCCCGTGGTCGTCGTCTCGTTCCAGCCACGATGGAGCACGCAGTGGTTCGTCGTGCCTTGTTGCTGTGTGTGTGTAGCTAGTGTACCCTACTACAGCGAGCTAGTGCACAGATTATTGAGTGGTGCACATGTTTTATTTGCGTCGTCCTCCTTTACTGGATTGATTATCTTGTCGTGTATTATTGCCCACTAGCTAGATGTAGCTAGCAGAGGTCACAGTCCTGCACATTAATCATTGTACTCTAGTACTGTAGCCGTCCTGTTATCATGTGATCGGCCTATGATTCGGACATGGTCACGTACGTCGGCGACTCTGCGTCCCCTGGTCTACATGTGTGGCGATGCTACATTGAGGTGGAGGATCAGGTGTCGTTTGACGTACCGACGTATGTATATGGATATAGTTTATCTTTATACATGGCTTCTGTACTCCATCACTCGGCGGTGGTGACGCTAATGTTTGACAGGGGAAAAGGAAGTGAAGAGATGGATGAACTCCAGTCCGAAGAGATGGAGAGGCATGACGTTCGTGATGATAATTGACGAAGGCGTTTGACGATACTTGTACTCAGTACTCCTACTACGTTGGCACACGTTGCAGTGGTCTGTGGAGTGTGGACGCTGATTATTTCGTAGACGGCGAGACGGGCAAGAGAATGTGCATGGGCATTGCTAGCTCGCGTCTTTATACGTACACCAGAGGCCCAGGATAGAGGACGATATCCATCTGACATCTCCTTCTCTAGTAGTACTACAAAACAGCAAAATACAGTACTCGTGAGCAAAATACAGTACTAGTATGCATGTACGAACAGTGTATGATTGAGCAACAGAAACAAACACCTGGACCGCCGAATGCACCGAACCTTGCGAACGCTTCGTGATTTCCGTCCCTGATCCTCCGCATCACAGTTCAGCCTGAGAATGGGCCAAAATCCAAACCAAACCCCAACCCCCACCATTTACTGTAGCTGAGCTGGTCCAATCTAAACCAGCCCGCTACTTCACATGTACAAACCGGACCGAACCAAACTGAAGGAAAATTAGGCCCAAACTAAACCAGCCCAGAGCTCCGACCTACAGTTTGGAACCGGTTCAGACCTACGGGTTGTGACCTGCTTCGCTGAGCTGCTCGCTGCTGGGCTGCTGAGGATTAGCAGAGCTGCTCGCTACTGGGCTGCTGGATTGATTTCGGCAAACAACATGATTACTTTAAACGAAGCATATAACACCACATTTTTTTTATTCTATCGCACAACGTTCTGACAACAGAAAATCCGAAAATATCGTACAAGCCCCACATTATACACATGCGACATAAATAAGAGGCCACAAAATTCAGAAAAAATCCCACAAAATCCACAAATACAACAACGGCTCCATTTACAGCAACAAGGAATTCATGGCAACGTACAGCTCCTGACTGATACCCACAAATATAACTCATATAGAATGCTTGCCTAACTCATGAGTGAACATCAGTACAAAAAACAATAGTTTTAGATCTTATGCTAATAAATAATGCCATGGAGAGGCCATACAAACTTTATCTCAACGAGTTCACATCTTTCAGTAGTTTTCTGGTTTCCATACTTGAGGGGAGCAGAGTTCAGTTATCCTTCCATATGCAATGTACATTGCAACCAACAAAGGCCAAGACATGGTGAGTTTTTCATATACAGAACAGCTACATGTTCCAAAAGTTAGATGCTAGTAGCAGGACATGACTAGCTCGAGTATCATTCTGTCAAGATGCTTGCTGAAACCAAGTACCTTAACATTACTGGGACTAGCAGGACTAAGGTTCAGTCAATAGAAACGTTCGACAATGAACCAAGGTTTCTTTGCTAAACTGAAAAGCTGTAGCTTAAAAATGGGAACTTAAATTGTGACCTGCACGTTCTGGACTAAAGTTCTTTACCTAAAACTGAAAAAACTATGGAGACAAATTCAGTACAGGATCCTAGTGTTATTAGCTATCAGCCTATCACGAAATACACTTCAGTGCAGAAATGCGAAGTCCCTTGGTCTGCATCTTGAGCTAACAGTACTTGCATACACCCTTCAACTCTCCATCCACATTTACCAGATCCCGTTCAAAATGCCCCCACACCTTTGACCTTCTACCACCACGCTGTATTGGTGTAAGTGTAAGATTGTCCATTGACTCGTCAGTATCAGAACCCTCAGCGATGCTAGCAGACATGGTTGAAACCTGCCCAAGTACCGACAGACAGAATATGAGCTAAAAGAAGTAACACATTACAAATTTAGATTCAGTCACTAAGAAGTAAGAATGCAAAAAAGCACATATAACTTTTCTGCATTGCACATCAGCTAGCTGAATTATATTGAACAAGAAACAGTTCAATGCTAACTTGAAACCTCTTTATGCAGCCTGAGAAAATGACAGGCACTCATCAATTCTTTGTAGTGAAAAAGAAGACTTCAATTGCCCAGGCAATCGGTCACTAACTAGGGCATGAAAATGTTTTGTTCTAAAACTTAAAGATTACTTCTGCAGGGTAGGAAAAACCATACATAGCAAGCGTGCAGGTGTTAAAATATTGTGATTCATATACAGGTTTTGCATTGTTATGTGCTTCAGTGCGGCGGTCATAATCAATAAGTAGCATGTGAGCCCATGGACAGCTAACTAAAAGCAGATGAATCAACATATCTCCAATTCAGAATAGAAATGACATCAGAATGCAATATAACTAAGCTTCGAATCACAGGCAAGCCACACTTCATCCAGCGTACCGGTTGTGTCTTATATAGTCAACAGAATAAGCCGAGCAACAAAGTGTGGGCAGTTTACACAAACAAACCAAAAAAAAGCACTAAGTTGTCGCTTGTATTTTGACAACAGGATGTGATATTGAATCATTTCAAACAATAAAAAACATTCAAGTTTGATTAATGAACTAGTACATGGTAGTGCCAAATCAGCCAGGAACAACAAAGAGCACAAAGTGAAATTGATGGTAACAAAGAGCACTCTCGATTCATCCATAGCTGCAGTTGCAAGCCACCGCAAACACATACCAAATTCCCTGACGGCGGGTGTGCAGCCGGGTGGTGTGGGGGAAGGTGAACGCGAACGGGGGAGTCGGTCTCTTTCACGGGTGATGCCGCCGTCGTGCACCGCGCCCCTCCGCCGAGTGGTAGGGATGGCCGCCGCTGCCGCTGCCGCCGTTCCTAGTGGATCTGGAGCAACCGAAGGCCTTGACGGTCGTGGAGGCAGCGTGGGAGGGATCGGCAGGGGCCGGCGGGGGAAGGAGCGGCGGCGGAGGTCGTCTCCGTCGATCGAACTCTTTTGGATGTAAACCGGTTCGAGACCGTGGACTCCAACCATTTAGGACCGATCTGTTACAGCCCAACCCAACTTGAATCCAATCCGCTTTGATGCTGAACCAAATTGAACCAACCTGTTTCAGGTAGCAGCCCATATCAGCCCGCCCAAATTGGACCCAAAGCGAAAACCGAATTGTTGAAACCAGTTCCAACCCGAACCGTTCTCAGGCTTTAATCACAGTTTGCTCTCGATTCTTCTACGGGGGATCGCGCGAGGTCGCTAATTACAATGCGAGGAGCCACGCATCTATCTATTATCTTAGTATTTGAAGAGAAAAAGAAGCCACCACGTTCGCTCCCAAGGTCACGAAATTCCCACGTTAATTGAAAAAAAGAAAAGACGTGAACCGTTGGATTTTATGAATCATGAACGGTCTAGATTAAGCCAAAGAAGTCCATGCAGCAAATGCGAAATAAATAGCATATAATTCGGAATAAAATGTTACTTAATTTGGTAGTATGTCAATACAATTATACAGATAGATTAGTTTGGAAACTTTGGTTTGGTAGGGACAAAAGACAGCCCTGACGTGGGAAAATAGGAAACGTTTTAGCACGTGAAAGAGTCCTGACGTGGGAAATATAAAGGAAAATAAAAATCATGTAAAACGAAACCACCAACCCATCGCCATCTCATGCTAACGTGGGAAAAATAGGGCATGGAAAGAAATAGACTTCATGGATCAGGCTACTGGGTGTTAATCAATCGGCAGCCAAGCTAGAGGAGAGGAGAAGTCCCGATGATGTCTTGCAGAATTGAAGCAGGCGTCCTACAGACGAGGGCGAACACAAGAACGTACGAAAAGCACAGCACCAAGCATCGTTGAAAACCAAAAGATTGCTCCGGTTGTTAGTCATCACTATAACTGCGACAAGATTGCTCCGGACCTCCGACAGGCGCTCACCAATCACGTAAGATTATGGGGAGCGGTCATCGACATGCTTGCCCTCGACACGTTTCGTCGAGTGCTACAAAGTTGAAAGAGTCGTTCCCATGTGAGATGGTGGTGAACAGGAACAGCGACACGAGATCGAAGTCGTTACATGCATGCATGCGAAGGCAAGCAGGTGCTATCAATGAGGAACTACGGCATGACAGCCGCAGTGCTATCAACGAGTATCAGCACGCATAGGGGAGCTGTCTTGCCGGAGCTGCGAGTGGGTTCTCTGTAAGTTTTACTTGGACAATTACGAGTCTGATTTGGAAGAAACACATATGGAATCCAGGGAAGGTCAAACATCTACCCATCAACATGTCGCGAGATGCGTAGCCAACGGAATGACAAAACCTACTAAGATGACATGTGAGCTTTCCATCAAACGACAGCAGACAGAAGCAATCATGTTGCCGTCCTACTACATGATTGAACTTCAGACACAACGAAATAGGGTTAATGTTGATATATAACACATCCATGAACTCTGATGAGATCGACCCTGCCATTAATTTTTAGGATTTATTTGGATAATTAAAAAGAGTATCTGATTTGGAAGAAACATAGATGGAATTCGTGGAAGGAGGAACATCTCCCCGTCGACATGTTGCACTCCTATACATAACGGTCATGGCAAGCAGGCCACAAAAACATTAATTTTTAGGATTTATTTGGATAATTAAAAAGAGTATCTGATTTGGAAGAAACATAGATGGAATTCGTGGAAGGAGGAACATCTCCCCGTCGACATGTTGCACTCCTATACATAACGGTCATGGCAAGCAGGCCACAAAAACATGTTGTGCACACTGTCGCTGTGTAGGGTGCCTCAATGCCAAAAGCCCGTCATCATATAATGGCTGAGGTATTAAACTAAAACATGGCGTCCATCCGATTTCTTCAAAAGGAAGGATCGACAGGACTAAGGAGTCTAAAGTGTTGCTCCACCTTCGCACTTGGATGCTAGAAAAGCAAGAAAGCCTGTACAGGCCAAGCTAGGATCCAGAATAGAGAGCACAGGCGGGCCATGCATGGATAAAGGGGCGATAGTTACAGGGTACCATGAGCTATGAAGGGTCAGTTTGGGTTGAAAAAATGAGAATAGCTCGGGCTCAGACGATTCATGGAGATGAGGAGATGCAAAAAAGAAACATCTCTGATTTATCCCGCACTGCAAATTGGTAAGACGAGCATCAACTGATGGTGAGAAAATATTAAGAGATTATCTGGTCCGTTATAATAGGTGATGATAAGGCAAAATAGCACGTTCACTATACTACTATAGTATGCCACAAGCTCTTTGCTAGGAAGGATCATGAGTAGGGAGTGGATGGGCAGACACCACTAGCACGTAGGTGAGGGCAACTCTCGACAAAAGAAGAGAGGTTCACGTCAACAGTGTCATGCTCATGACCATGGATAAACGGCCCACACAGCTACACTCAGCACGTCCTCAGAGGTTCAATGTTCATAAAAACATAGGGGAAGAAAGACCAATTAAGGTTTGAGCTTTAAGCGGTGGACAAGAATTAGAATGCGTCTGTGCACTACTGGTGAGGATCTCAGCCCTTCCGAAACTATAGTTAAGAGGAAAACTGGCGGTTGAAACTTTCAGCTCGCTAAATGAATAGTTTGTGTGTCTTGATTCCCCTCATAATTAATATAGTGTGGTGTGTATGGAATATCCATGCAGATATCAATTGTTTTCAGTTGTAAGGAGAATAAAGAAGATGATGAAATTAGATAATGCATTCACTGTGTAACTCTAGCTGGCTAGAACCTGAATGAAGCAAATATGCATTTGTATTCGTTAAACAATTTTTGGCATGCGTTACATGAAGCGTCTCCGCTTTTCGCAGGATCGAGTCGGTCAAGCGCTGATGAACAGACGCAACAGTACAGCATATAAAAAGCACAAATTAAGTCTTTAAGTAGTTACATTAATCCATTTAAAACACAGAGTCGCACATCGGAAATAAACGATACAAGTCTAGAAATAAAGGTACAAGCGCACGCGCTCACGATACACAAGAACCCGCATCCAAAGCCATGAAGATGCGGACTCGAGAGGAGATCACTCCTCAGTCTCCCAGTGGGCTGTCCAACCAAAGGGAAGCTGGCCATCCCACTGTCCACCTCCACCCGTAGAGTCGGGAATAAAGGTGCTACCTGCAACAAAATCATAAAGAACCAAACCCTGAGCAACTAATACTCAGCAAGTCTTACCCGTCAAATTGGCTATCTACAGCCGACTCCTAATTATGCAAAGGCTACAATGGGGTGGCTGACGCGATTGCATAAAAGCGCACTAATTACTTGATCCTTACTTTCAAGTTTTAGTTCCAATTAAGTACTTAACCAATAAAACAGTGTTCATATATCTAGAACAGGTATAGTAACAATACATCAACGGTGACAGTATATATAGCAATGTAAATAACAGTAATGTAATAGACTAGCATCATATCATCAATCATATCACACTATGAGGTGACTCAGTGAACAAGGTTGCTCTTGACCGAGAGCGGCGGCATCGATGTACATCCTGCAGGAGAAAACCTGACCACACGCCATACGCGGCAAAGGCCACATACGGCAACCGTTTACGCTACGTGCCACCAGAGCTGTACCAGATTCTACTCCTCCCGAGGAAGGGCTCTCCCACCGCAGCCCCCGTCCCGGACGGCTGACTGCGCGGGACGCCACCCTACCTCTCCCAAATACCATGATAGAAAGAGTAAAGTATCTACCAGACATCCAGGGCGACGCAGGCTACTAGGTTTACTAGGCCCATAAAAACACTAGCATGTGAGTCAGTACGTTCAAACTTGCTCAACAGGGCCAACAACGGACGGTCCTTAATCGACACAGACGGGGCTACACCACCGTGAAGGCCCAGCCTTCTCCAACCATCCTATACAAGCAATTCCCCCGTACGGTCTCAACAAATCCTAAATCCAGCTAGTACAATCCAGGAGTCCCTATCATGCGAGTGGGACCTACCACTCGACTTCTACCGTCCGCTAGCCACTAAGCCTAGCAAGTTCTAACGTAACCTAGACCACATCTACAAAAATAGGACACAAGGTAGGATATGGAAGGGTAATCCTAATGCATTTCTAAGGTTTCACATCAACTCCTAATAGACCTAATGCACAAACATTGACTAGCCCCAATCAAGTGCGGAAATAAAAATCCTAAATAGGGAGGCATGCACCGGGGCTTGCCTGGCTCAGGGGTGTAGCTAACAGGGTCAGCGGGGTCAGTGTCCTGCTGCGGCTGCTCCTCCTGCACCTCCTGGGTCTGCTCCTCCGGCAGCTGGAAGTCGAGCGGCTCCGGAGTCGTCTCTGTCACTACACGTTATGACAAGGAACAATGCAGAGTTAGATGCAGAATATGATGCAAAATGATTTAATTACTTGATAGGACAGTCATTTACACTGTATGTGTAAATGATTAACTTTGTTAATTAATTTCGTCTGGAGTATTTCCTTTATTAACTTTTAATTAAGTTTACCATTAATTAACTTGGGCAAGTTAAATGAATAATGTGATTTCGAGAGTTGATTTATGTCCAGTGGCATTTTTCTGGTGAAGAGTGCCACTGAAAGTAATTTATGGTGAAGTTTCATGATTTATTGCAGAGTAGATTATGTATAATAATTTATACAGTGCAGAACATGATTTAAATCATAAGAAAATAATTAGGCAACATGTGACAGTGGAAAAATGCTCTGTAGGTGTGTTATCAGATTCTTAACAGGCATGCAAGAGTTCAGGATTTATTGGGCAACATAGAATTTATAAGGAATTAAGCAATATCTGGACAGATGTATTTTTCAGGAAATACACATTCTGCAAAAGGGTGTTTTGTTAGTTTTGCTGGGCAGAGCAAGTCACAGGGAGTGCAACAAAATTGGGTTCGTATTTTTCTGATGTATATTTCATTTTCTATCGATTTTGGAAGTTTATTGTATTTTCTGGAATTTAAACTTATGCGAAAAAGGATTGAAAAATGGTGCGGGCCAACCAGATCCGAGCCACAAGGGTGGCCACAGGGTCTTGGCCGCACCAGATCCGGGCTGTTCACAAAGTGATCCAGCCACTCAGGATCGAGGGCACACACAGGGCCACACGGGGTGGAGCACCAGATCCTGCGTTGTCGCACGGGATCCTGGGGCTGTGGCCCGTGGTGTGCCGGCCGGAGGTATCGCCGGAGACGGGCGGCGCGGCTCGCCGGAACGAGGTTCCGGTGGCCCAATGGACTGTCCGAGGGCACGGTAGGGAGGCTCGGGGAGTGGAGAGCTCACCTAGCTGCACAGCTCGCGCGGGGAAGGTCGGAGCGGGGTCGACGACGAGCGATGGCCGGCGGTGGAGCTTCGGCGACGACGAGGGCTAGCGGTGGTCGACGGGGAGCTGCACACGTTGGTGCGCCGGCTTCACAGAGGTGACGTGCACCTCGGGGATCAACACGGTGGCGACGAGGATGGCCGGAGGGTGGAGTTCACTGGTGAGGCGTCCACGGCAGCGCGACGGGCGGCGGGGAAAAATGACATGGCGTCGCGTGGAGCTGCGGATTCGAGGAAACAGAGATGAGGGAGTGTGCGCGAGTGCTTGCTGCCTCACGTGGCGTGATTAATTGAAGACGAGGCTCACCGGAGGTCTGGAATCACGCGGAGGCGCCGGAGTGGGCTCGACGGACTGAGTTGGGGAAGACGGGCCGATTTACGAGCTCAAGGCGGGAAAAGGAAGGGTGGTGCCATGGCGAGCTTCGCCACGTACCGGAGATGGCTCAAGGTGGTGTTTGGCTTGGTCGGGGTTGGCGTTTCCGCGGCGGACGGCGAAAGGGGAGCTCGATGCGGCAATGGTGGAGCTAGGGTTTGGGAAGACCGGGGCGAGGAAATGGGGAGAGAGACCGGGAGAGGAGTGGAGGCGCCGTTTTGGGAGCTCGGCATCCGCGAACGAGTGGAGGAGAAGGGCGCGGCGTGTCTCCGGTCGCCGGCGGCGACGTGGCGGCAGCGTTCTGCGGTGCTCAGCGAGAGGGAGGACGCTGACAGGTGGGACCGGCGGCATCTTTTCTTTTTCCCGAATTAATTCAAACTGAAATTTCCCCAAACTTTGGCACCCAATTTGAACTAGCAAACGAACTCCAAAAATTGTAAAACCGGTGGCATTCGAAAGGTCATGAGATTCTCTTTCCATTGACATAACATGCACATCTCAATTCGAAATAGAATTCAAATGGCAGCTAGTAAAATTTGGACATTTTTGGAACTTTGGGGATTTATTTGAGCATCGAAATGAATTTTAAAAATCACCAAAAATTCTCCAAAATTCTTATTTCACAAGGGCTACTCACTGGTATTTTTGGTTGCTCAAGTTGTTATGGAAAATTTTGAGTTGCTTCACAAGCATGTGTTTGGCCATTATTTAAATTTTGTATTTCGAATTTTTGAATTTGGCTCGATTTCATCTTTTCTTCAGTTTGGTTTGCACGATTCTGAACTTCAGTGACACGGGGTGTCACATTACAGATGCTAACATTTGTAAATTTTACAGATATGCTATAGGATATCTGTTCTTAATTGTAACGTTTGTAAGATACAATTAAAATTATATAATAAAAGCTATAGCATATCTTTTCTTTAGATAATGGAGATGGCCAACCTTTGCATCAAAACAAACTAAACCTAAAATTATAGCATGTCTAGCCGCGCAATTTGCGCGGGCCACCTTACTAGTTCATGCGTAAACGACGAGGAAACTAGCGGCGAGGGAGGGAGGCCATTGGGCAGCCACGTGGATGTCCGTCTCCGGCGAGCCCAGTGGGGCCTCGACCACGCGCGTCACGGGAACGTCCATG
Source organism: Eragrostis curvula (assembly GCA_007726485.1). Taxonomy (NCBI): domain Eukaryota; kingdom Viridiplantae; phylum Streptophyta; class Magnoliopsida; order Poales; family Poaceae; genus Eragrostis; species Eragrostis curvula. The sequence continues at coordinate 41,924,404 of CM017442.1, forward strand.
CGTGCACGTCGTGATCGACGAGCTCGCGCGCATTCATGCATCGCGATACATGTGCACGGCGCCATGCCGGTTGCAGTGCGTTGCACATATTGCGCTCTGCGTGATTGTGTCGTACGTGTCGCCTCCACCTCGACGCGAATCGTTCCCTTTCCGAGGAAACAAACCAAACAAAGCTTTTATACACGACTTTTTCCTTGTATTCCAACAAACTAACTAAAGTTATCTACAACTCAACGGCAACGAGTTTCTGCAAAACCATTCGATTCCCGGCGGCCCTCTAGCTTTTTGCTACCCATCCGTGTATCTGCCCACAGTTCATCATAGTAGCATTTTCCCTTTTCCATCTTTCGAGAACACTGATCGTCAACACACTACACGCACGTACCACCAAAGTTGGAGCTACTCAATCAAAGTGATGAAGCGTTGCCCTCGATCAAAGTGATGAATGAAGCAAGTCAACTGGTAGGCAAGCTCTTCTGAGCTGAGGAGCGTCGATGCAACGAGAGCACGCGCCTACAGTGACGGTCCGTGCGGCCTTCTGTATGGATTTTCACAGCTTGAACATGGCGTCGTTGGTGGTGTTGGTGCCGTCCTGAGATTTGTACACTGCGTCTCCGGAGAGCATACGCCCACGTACGTATCCTGTACACGACGGAGTATCACTCACGTACGTTGTGCAGCTAGTAGCAGTCAGTCGGTGAAGAAATCGCAGTAAAAAGGTGAATTAACAGATTCCGGAAGAAGCAACAAAAACAAAGGAACAAAAATGGCCGAGTGGCTGTTGGCCCCTGGGCCCAGGGACACGCCAGCCTGTCACACTCCTCCCTTCTCCAAGCCTAGGCTACGCGACAACCTCTTCCTCCGCCTATAAATTCAGCCAGCCACCCGCCTCCATCCTCCATCGCCATCTCGTTCCCCTTCTACCTTCCCCGTCACGACGCATCGGCGGCAGCGGCGCACGAACCAATTCCTTACCCAACAAATGGGCTGTGCTTGTCCAGCGGCGGCGCGGCGAGCGAATCGACGGCGCTGCCTCCCAAGGACACGGCGCTGGTGCTGCTGCCGACGGGGGAGCTGCGCGAGTACCCGCGCCCCGCGACGGCAGCGCGCGTTCTCGAGGACTTCTCCACCGCGGACGGGTGGTTCCTGTGCGACTCGGACAGGATGGAGTTCGTGGGCCCCGTGGCGGCGGTGGGCGGCGCCGAGGCGCTCCGCGCTGGGCGGATCTACTTGGTGCTCCCCGCCGAGGCACGCCGCCGCGGCCTCCGGCGCGAGGAGGTCGCCGCGCTCGCCGTCAAGGCCTCCACTGCGATCGCGAAGGCCGGTGCCGCGAACGTCGCATCCGGGAACGGACGAAGGAGGCGCGGTGCGGCCGTGGCGCCGCTCGTCTTCGCCCCGGCGGAGGAGGACGACGAGCAGGGGATCGTCGACGCGTGTAAGGCGGCGCCGGCAGCGGGGAAGCTGCGGCGGCCCGCGGCGCGCACGAGGAGGCCGCACCGGCGGTTCGCCCCCGACCGCCATTCCCGAGGGCGAGTTGAGTGAGTGAGCTGCTGTTGGACGGGATCGCGTCGCCAGATCGATGAGCTCCAATTCCGCGAGCGCCCTGGAATCAGTCAGAGGGCCTGGCCGGACGACGAAGTGGTCGTCGCGTGGGCAGTAACGAGTTCTGGTCGGACGCATGGTCCTCAAGCTCAACTGCTGCTGATTCGTCAGGGAACAGAACGGATCATCGGCTACCGTAAACCATGGAAATTCGAAGGAATTTTTGCCTGAGTTGGTGTTACCTCGAATTTGCGGGGCTGCAGAAAAACTGTGAATACAAATTCTCCCGGCACTCTTTTATGGTCCAACATTTGTTAGTCGAACTCCGCTCAAATCTGCCATTTCAACGCCACGGCAGAGCACGACGAATGCGATTGAAGCGATGAGGCACTCATCACACTGTTGCGCGTCTCCTGCTTTGCCCGTTCGCGCCGGCGCCTTGACAGTGTACGACGCCGTCACCACACGCGCGCACGCCCGATAACTCAGAGAGAGACTGCGCTGCCGCTGCCTCCGCTCCACGGTGACTGATCGAACGGCCCGTGCGGCACTCGCACCACCGCAAGGGAATTCACCGCAAGGGATCCTATTCTCAAATTAAGATGAGTGAGTCTGGAGAGAAGAGAGGGGGCGACGCCCCGACCCCCACCGCCGACGAGCCGCCGCCCACCGCCGGCGAGCTCCCATTGAGCGAGCGTGATCGAGCGGAGACCTCGGCGCAAGGCACGCAGAGGAATTTCAAAGCAGGAGGCCCAGCTTGCAGCGTCTCGCAGCTGCAGCCACGCTCCCCTCGTGGATGTGCGACACATGGCGAAATCGCATCGGGGATGGCGACAGCGACCGCGGAGGGGGAGACCCACAGGCAGGAGAATTGGGAGGGGGACGAGCAAATTGAGGAGTTCTTCGGTCAGCTCTGGGCATTCCCATCAACTCCGCCTAGGGTTAGGGTTCCGCCAAATTCCGCCGCCACCCTGGTCTGGGTGCGCAAGGATTTGGTCGAATCCAAGTCATTCACGGCCGCTGATTGTTTTCCAGCTAGAAAATTAGAAATCCAGCGAGCTTTCGTGAAATCCATCAGCTTCTCGAAGGTCTTGGGCAAGCTCCCGAGAGGCACGTACGCAGAGGTGGTGAAGAGGGTGAAGATGGCGGAGCAAGGGGGGAGGTTCCAGAACAAGAGGCCACAGCAACAGCGATTTCAGGAGCAGCACCACCCCCCACCACAGCAGCAGCGATTTCAGGAACAGCACCACCCTACACCACAGCAACGGTTCCAGGCCGGCGGCAACCAGTTCCACAGGCCGTCATCACAGCAGGAAGGGCAATTTGGCCACGGTGGAGCTCGACAGTTTCAACAGAACCAAGCTCGTCCACAACAACAAGCACAGCAGCGTCCTCCACCGCGCCAAGCTCAACCAAAGGTACAAGCTAATGTCAATCCTGATGAAATGGTCCTTGTGAATCCCAGATATAAGCACTTGATATGTTTCAATTGTGGAGACCCGGGTCATTTCACTGGCATCTGTACCAAGCCAAGAATATGTTTCATCTGCAACTCTCCCAATCATCCAACAAACAGCTGCCCTGAGAGCTTGAAGACACACCCAAGTGCTGCATACTTTGGGAGCTCCAATCAGGGGCTGGGGTTCTATCATATAGAAGTTGAGGAAACAGATGAGATGAAGTGGCTAAACTTCAGGAATTGTGGTTTGGTGACAATCAAAAAAGGCTCAGTCACAATAGCTGAACTGGAGCAGAACCTAGCAGAAATTTTCAGCAAGGATTGGCCCTGGCAGATCAGGCTCCTTGATGAAAATAAATTTCTGGTCAGGTTTCCTCCGCAGAAAAAAGTGGTTGACCTCAAGGATTTGCCAGGGATTGACCTACTTAAGGAAGGGACATCCATTGGTGTACAAGAGTGGAATGGAGATATTGATCCATTTGGAGAGTTGAAGTCAGTATGGGTTCAGATCTTGGGTGAGCCACCTAAGTGGTGTACATGGAAAGTGATTGCACAGGTGGTATCCTGTTTTGGTATCCTTAAGGATGTGGACTGGAGAACTCTGTTCAAATCTTTCTATGAAGAGGTTAGAGTTATGGTGCTGTGCAGGGACCCAAAAAAGATACCAAAGACTGGTATGGTGGAGATGAGACAAAAGGTGTACAAGCTGTACTTCAATGTAGATGGAGAGGCTCAGTCAAGTGACTCAGGACAAGGTGGAAATGGAGGAAATGATGATCCCCACGATGATGATGAAGCTGATGACTTAGATGATGAGCAAGAAGAGGGAGGGGGCAAAAAGATGGATACTGATGATAAAGCCAAAACAACCCCAGAAAAACAAGAGAACCAGAAGGGAAGTACTCCAAGCTCAAAGCAATATGGGAAAACAGTGATGATTGAGTCACAACAGAGTGAGGAGGCCCCTAAGCAAACAGAAATGAGCAAACATTTCTTGGACCTAGAATTCCTGTCTGAGGAGCAACATAGCAAATGGAAGGCCTTCTTATAGGAAAATGACCAGAATATAAGTGAAGAACAATGCATACGCTTCCTGCGTGAGATGGAGTTGCAAGACTCTGAATCTGAAGGAGAAGAAATGGTAACTGACCCACCTAAGTTCAGAAACCTGATGGAGGAACTAAACCAATATGCATTGGGACAGAAGCTCGCAGGCCAAACTGAGGTAGCTGAACAACAAGTTAAAGATGTTGTGATGGTAGCATGCCAGAAGACAAGAGGAAAGCCAAAAGACAAGAAGCAGTCCTGGGCCCTATGCTAGTAGAGAGGAAAAGCAAGAGGAATATTAATGATGGGAGATCCATAATGGAGAAAGCTGAAGATCTGAAAAAATGCAAGACCCTTGAGGTCAACAACAAGAAGCTGATTGGTAACTCTTTTGCTGCCCTCTCTATAGATGATTTAAATCATAAGTCAAATATGGTTGATATTTGTATGGGCGATGATGAGTTGAGTAGGAATGATAACATTCAGAATATCATCAATACTGAAGTAGATCATTTAGTAGACTTTGCGGAGCAGAATCCTAAGATCCTGCTTCCTGATAATACTGAGATGGAAAATGAAAATCTAGGTTTCGTTTGTGATGAAATTGACCTGGTTAACCAGGCAACACCAAAACCTCTGAATGAGGTCCCACAAAAGTCAAGTGATGAGAATTGGACTGTAGTTGGAAAGAAACGCATAAAAATTAAAAATGATAGGAGCCTTTTGGAACGTTAGGGGCCTGAATAAGGCCGGAAGAATGCAAAAACTTGCTGATTTTATTGTTGATCATAAACTTGACTTTGTGGGTTTTATGGAAACTAAAAAGGAACATTTTGAACCCAGCTTTTTACAAGGCATCTCAAGTTCAGTAGATTTTGTGTGGAAATGGTTACCAGCTAGGAAAACCGCTGGAGGTGTCCTAGTTGGTTTTAACAACGGGTTGTTAGAGTTTATTAGCTGTCAGCTTAATTGCTTTTCTGTTTGTCTTTTCCTTAGAAACAAAAAAGATGGTTTTGTCTGGAGATTAATCTCAGTGTATGATACTGCTTATGATGAATTTAAACAATCTTTTGTCGATGAATTGCATATTGTCATGGAAAGTTGGGATGGTCCTACCCTGCTAGGGGGTGATTTCAACTTAGTAAGGACCAGAAGTGAAAAAAGTAGTGGAGCAGTCAACCCTCATTGGACAAGCTTGTTCAATGAATGGGTTGACAAGCATGGCCTTATTGAATTAAAAACTTCTGGTAGGAAATACACTTGGGCTAATAACCAGGATAACCTGGTGATGGCTGCTCTAGATAGGATTTTTGCCTCCACTCATTGGGAGAGTAAGTACCCTTTGTCCCTGGTGAAAGCGTTTCCAAAATATGGGAGTGATCATGCTCCCCTTCTAATTAACACGGGGACAATGGGGATAAACCTTGTAAAATGTTCAGGTTTGAAAAATGGTGGTTGCAAGAGCCAGATTTTGAGAAACTAGTTGAGGATACTTGGAATGCTCCTTGCCATTTAACTGATCCTATGGATGTCTGGCAGGTTAAACTGAGACTCCTTAGGAAAAAAATAAAAGGCTGGAGTATTAACAAGTATTCAAATAAGAAGAAGCAAAAACATAACCTCCTTATGGAGTATGATATAATAGATAGATTTTCTGAGGAAAATCACCTGACAGATACTGATAAATGTAGAATGAAAGAGATCTTAGCCGAGCTGGATCATATATGGCTCCTTGAGGAGACAGCAGCAAGGCAAAGATCGAGAGATAGAATTGTAAAAGAGGGCGATAGAAACACTTCCTACTTCCATGCAGTGGCCAACCAGAGGAGAAGGAAGAAACACATAGATGAGTTGGAAGGGCCTGAGGGCCCAGTAACCAGCACGACAGAAATTCATAAGGTGGCAGTTGAGTTTTATAAAAAACTCTTTGGTCATGAAGATAGGCCAGACATGGGACTAGGAGAAGAGTTTTGGAAACCAGAGGACAAAGTAACTGAGGAAGAAAATGAGCATCTTACCAAAGAGATAACAGAGGAGGAAGTCAAAAAGGCCGTCTTCGAATCTTATGCAGAAGGGGCACCAGGACCTGATGGTTTTTCTTTCCTTTTCTATCAAAGATTTTGGAATGTGATAAAATCTGACCTTATGGCTGTGATTAATGATTTGGAGAGGGGGAATCTAGATGTCAGCAGGTTAAATTACGCCATGCTGACACTTATCCCAAAAGAGAAAGATGCCAAGAACCTAAAGAAGTTTAGGCCGATCAGTTTATTAAACTGTAGCCTAAAAATTATTACAAGGGTCCTAACAATGAGGCTAAATGGTATTTGTGAGAGGTTAATATCTCCCAACCAAACTGCCTTTATAAAAGGGTGGTTTATCCTAGAAAGTGTAGTATGCGCACATGAGGTTATCCACTCTGCACATAAGTGTGGAGAGCCTGGGCTAGTGCTTAAGCTAGACTACGAGAAAGCCTACAACCACTACAAAGAAATAAGGGTATTGCCACGAGCAGTGTTGCAACACCAAAAATTTGGTTGCGATAGTTAGGTGTTATTGCAATGTTTTTCATACATGGTTGCGATATGTGGAAATTATTGCCACAAAACGGCTTTCATTGTGAGAGGTATGGGTTAATTGCCACGGTCAATAAAATGGTTGCAAGAGGTTGACATATATTGCAACAAAACAATAATTGTTGCATCAATTTCAACATTTTCGTTGCAATACACCAATACTATTGCCACGATTATCTTGTCGTTGCAATAGATATGTTATATTGCAACAAAATATTATCGTTGTAATCTTTGAAAAGTTTGTTGAAATAGAAAAAAAGTTATTGCCACAACAAAAAATCGTTGCAGCACGCGAAATCTATTGCAACCATTTTTGGCTTTTGCAACAATTTTTTCATAAAATTTTCCACACCATGAGAGACAATAAAGAAATAACATTACTATGTAATAGACAAATAGCAACACTGGTGTGGTGGTAAAGCGTCTTCTTCATAATATCAAGGTCTTGGGTTCAAGTCATGTCTAGATCATATTAGCCAGCAGTATTTTTTTTTTGCTTTTGCTGAATTTATTGCCACAGCTAAATATAGTTGCAATAACCACTTATCGCCACAATTTGAGTGGTTGTGTCTTTTGCTGATTGCAACGTTTTATTTCGTGGCAACAAACATAAGTATTGCAACCAAACAAAAAAATGGTTGCCTAAGCCTATTGCCACGCTACTACTTGCCACGACAGCCCACGAAATAAGTTTTGTTGCAATAGTAGGTTATTGCAACCATTTTGGTCCTATTGCAACTATATTTCACTGTGGCAATACCCCATTTTTCTTGTAGTGAACAGAGTGAATTGGGACTTCCTTGAGGAAGTCCTAAAATCGAGGGGCTCCTCAGACAAGTGGATTTTCTGGATAAGGAGCATCACTAGAAGTGGTAAGGTCTGTGTTAGGATAAATGATGAGAATAGCAGCTATTTTGCCACAGGAAAGGGGTTAAGACAGGGAGATCCCCTCTCCCCTCTCCTGTTTAATATAGTTGCTGATGTTTTTACAAAAATGCTCAACAAAGCTGCAAGTGCAGGGCTAATTAAAGGTCTCTTGAGAGACTTCACAGAAGAATGAGTGATTAGTCTGCAGTATGCAGATGACACACTCCTTTTCTTGGATGCAAATTTTGAGTATGCTAGAAACCTGAAGTGGATTTTATGCTGTTTTGAACAAATCTCTGGAATGAGAATAAATTTCCACAAGAGTGACTTACTAACAATTAATATGACTGAGGAAGACAGTAATGTCTTTGCTCAGATTTTTTGCAGTAAAAGGAGTTCTTTCCCAATGAAATACCTAGGGGTCCCTCTTCACCACAGCAAACTTAGAAGAGAGGACCTCCAGCCAGTAATCGACAAGCTCATGAGTAGAATAGCTAGGTGGAAAGGCAAGCTGCTCTCTTATGGGGGCAGGTTAGTCTTGCTGAAAGCATGTCTTTCTAGCATTCCCATCTACTTACTATCAGTAGCGAAATTTCTCAAGTGGGCAGTTGATGCTATAAACACTCAAATGGCCCACTTTTTCTGGGACAACACTGAGGAAAAACATAAATATCACCTAGCCAAATGGGGACTGGTGAGTCAAAAGAAAGAATATGGAGGCCTAGGTACTTTAGACATCAAAACGATGAATATTTGCCTTCTTGCCTCCTGGATAAAAAGGTATCACCTAGATGAGGATAGAATGTGGAAGAAAATCATTGACTTTAAATATGATACATGTTCCACAAATGTGCTCTGCTGTCCACAGAACGTAGGATCACCTTTTTGGAAAGGTGTGACGTGGGCAATGCAGGCTGCAAAAATTGGGTACAAGTGGAGAGTGGGAGATGGCAGAAAAGTAAGGTTTTGGGAGGATCAGTGGTTTGGTAACTCTAGTCTGGCTATCCAGTACTGGGAGTTATATGTTATTGTTAACGAACATAACAAGTCGATCGCAGAGGTGTGGGATGGTACACATCTGAAGATGACTTTTAGGAGAATGGTAGACGTACGCCTTTATAATCTCTGGCTAGAACTGCTAGCAATTGCTGAATCTCTTGATCTGGTGGCAACACCAGACTTACCAATTTGGATGTACGAATCAAAAGGGTTGTACAACTCCCAGTCTCTTTATGTTGTGATCTCATATGGAGGAGTACAACCAGTCCACACTCCGGCTATATGGAGCCTGGTCGTACCTCCTCGAATACACATTTTTCTATGGTTGTTATCAAACAAGGTGCTTACAAGAGACAATTTAGCAAAAAGAAGAAAAGTGGAAGATGATACCTGCCTGTTCTGTACTGAAAAAGAAAATGTCCATCATTTATTTTTTGAATGCTTTGTGGCTGATATAATGTGGAGAGTAATCTCTGAAATTTTCGGTAAACAGATTGGCAGGGATTATGAATCCGTCGCCAGATGGTGGCTAAGTAACAAGAACAATACTGTTCTGAATATGGTCTCTCCTGCTGTTCTGTGGACATTATGGAACTTACGCAATGCTATTTGTTTTCAGGGGAAGCAATGGACAGGGACAAAGGAGCTATGGAAGAGGATGGTGAACACATTACGGACATGGAGGAAGATAGCCAAGGACGAGTTGCAGTTAAAGCTGGAAGAAGTGCTCAGCAGGCTGAAAAGCAAGATGATGGAACAGATGTTGCTGTGTGGTACGAGCAGCCAAGATTTGGGAGGGACGCCAAGCTTGGGAGACAATATGGCTGCTCTGCACACGAGTGAAGGAAGTGCTACGCTTGTAGTGAATGCTGTAATAGCAAATTCTGTTACTGTAGGAGGTCCGGCAAGGCAGCCGGTACCAGAGGAACTTAACTCTGTAATGGCGCTAAACCCGAACTCGGTTTTCAATGAAAACTAGGGGGACACCCTTTCATCTAAAAAAAAAATCTGCTTGTTTTGATTTGCAGCTGCGGAGCATTCTAGTAGACCATACTAGCCCCTGAATATTTCTTTCCCCCTCTCTGCCTCGATCTCTCCTTCTCTGCATCTTTTGCACTACCCCGTGCAAGCCACAAGACCAAGAATTGCAACATGTGATTTTTACTTCTTCATCTCGCGATGCCTGCGTTTGCTTTCTCTGCAACACCCATATTGATGTGCCCCCTGCTTGCCTCTGCTTTCCAGCCTGGGGTGGCGCCCCTCCATTGATGCCCCCAGAAACCAAACGAAACGACTGCGCAAGTTGCCGGGCACCGCAGCATCTCCCCATAGGGTCATGCATCCTCCCCCCGGTCCCTCCTCCTGTCTATGCATTGTGGACTCTTCGATCCCTCCAAACAATAGCAATCGGGTGCTCGATTAGTGCAGATCTTAATTTTTGTCGTTCGTTCGTGATTCAGCTAGACGGTTTGAGTGCTAGGGTTGAGAGTTTACCAGACTGGGATGTCCGTTTCATGCTCTGAACAATGACATTGGACACTGCACTTTCTGTTGACGTAGATCGAGATGTCTAGAGTTGAATTGTTGTATGAGATTTATTACTAGAGAGTATCCTTCACATGCATCATATATTATTCGGAAAACAGTACAACAAACGATCTGAACAACAATGCCAACATTCCCGGTAAAAAAAGTACTATAGTAACGACACACGCATTAACTGTTGCGCAATCGAATCGTGGCAAGTGTGTCTGCAACTCTAGACATCCAGTACGCATATAGCACAATCTGCATACGCATGTGAAAGTTGCAATACGGGTAGAGAGTAGTAATTCGTAGGCCGTAGCATAGGTCATATCTGTATTCATCGGCATGTTAGGTGCACTCTTCATCTATACCATCACTCCGCGCATGTCTTTGAAAAGGCATTAATAACAGCGAAGTACTTATTGTAGTGCACTCTAACCGTTTTTTCCTCCTACGTTTTCTCTATAGAGCTCCCACATAGAGAGAGAGAGAGAGAGAGAGAGAGAGAGAGAGAGAGATTCGGGGGGGGGGGCTTGAGCCCCTTCCCTCCTTGCATTTGGATCAACCTCTGTAAGTTGCGAAGGAAAAAAAACACTTTAGAGGTTTTAATTACTATACCTCAAGTGGCTAGATCCTTCAAGGTAATAAGAAAACAAGTGCCCAACAATCTAGTCAACCTGAGACTGACCCAACAAGTGCCGCCAGGTTGCAGTCAAGGACATGAGAGATCTTCTGTATAAAGTTCAAGGTTTGATTAAACACATTCCTAGAGAGGAAAATGCTATAGCTCACATTCTAGCTAGGAATGCTCTTAATCAGGATGATCAAAATGTATCCTTTAGTTGTTGTAATATTAGGCACTTTGAAGGCTGTCCTTTTAAAAGAATCTTCTGTAATATGCCTTCATGGGCCATTATGGGTAATGTTTCATGCATTTGAATGAATACAAGGGCGTTTGACCTTCAAAAAAAAAGTGCCGTCAGCTTAAATAGGCTTCTCCGAAAGAATTCTTCATTTGCAAGGCTTGGTAAAGGGGTTTATGCAAGGGTGTCACACCATTGCATTGGAAGGTATTTGCAAGCAAGATGGCAGGGCGACATGAAATAGTCGAATGGGCCAGTGTTGGGACAATTAAAGGAGAGTGATTCAAATGCTTTTAGCGTGCCATGCATTGGCAACATCCCCATCGTCGAGGTCGTCTAGAGGGGGGTTAAAAAACAATGGAACAAACAATCATGATGCGGCAAAGGAGATAAGGCGACTGAGCGCATACCTACCGAAAATGGTAAACATGGTTTATCTCCACGTAGGAATATCGGCACCATCTTCTCCATGCAGTCGAGGACATGCATGAACCATCAGCGGAGGCTGATTCTTCTTGGAGGAGTAGTGCTACTGCTTGCTACCTTCCTTGTCTTTAGCAGCGCATGCAAACAATTATTAGAACAAGAAATGGAACATACGGTTCAAAAAAAGAAACGGAACATATGGTTCTTATGGCTGTTCTGTCTTCTCCTTTTCAATTGATTGATCGGCCTCCATACCTCTTTACTTCCAGGCTGGGTGGAGCCGGGGCGTCATCCACTCCGACCACGTCAACTCGAAAGCTTCCTCCGCCCACCCCACCCGCCAGGCAAACACTCAGCCCATCAAAGCCCATAGAAGGAACACAGACCACGGCCCATCAAATCAGACGACAACCATCGTCTTCAACCTCGCGTTCCTTCTGATCGATGACGCGCTACTGCAGTCTGCAGCGCCGCGCTCGCGCCAACACGCCGCTCCACGCCCGTGCCCCCGAGATCCTCCGATCCCGCGCCCTGCCGTGCCCACGCCCGTGCATCCCCCTATCTCTTGCCGTGTCCCCGCCAGTCACGATGGGCGCTGCCGCCATGACCGGCCGACAAGCTCTGTGAACAACTGAGAAAAACAAGGCTAGAACAATTCGGAAATGCTTCTGGAACAATTCGAAACATGTGTTGGAACAATTTGGAACATGGGTTGGAACAATGTTCCACGAAGCAAAAAAGATTGTTCTGAAGAAAGAACTTGAATGTTCCGGCAATGGCGCGAGACGCAGCCGCGGAAGCAGGCAGAGGAAGGAGGTCTGCGACGGCGCAGGGAGGCAGGGGCACGGCGGCTCGCGGCGATGCGGGGAGGCGAGGCAGCGGCGGCGCGTGAGCAAGCATCAGGAGGAAGATGGTCGCGCCATGGGCCGAATCACGTCGATGGGCCGCTGTAACAGTCGTACGTGAAGGAACGTGGGGGGTGGGCGGAGGGAAGCTTGGCGTTGCGGTGGGCGGAGGCGATGATTCCCGGGGTGGAGCCTCACCAGATACCAAACGAGTGCAAGTTGCGGGCTTCTGCCCGTTGGCGCGTACCCACACCCCATGGCCCATGGGCCATACTGATTCTCTCTTGTTCGATCAATCCAAATCTAAGCAAATCAATCAGGTGCCTGATTTAAATTATGCTTTTGGCAGATTATTGGTAGTCCACTGTTTGTCGTCTAGCTTGTGATCGTACTCCATGACTTTAGTAGTTTTGTTTGAGATTTTACGGAGCTAAAATGCACCATATATGACTGCATGCATGAAGTTGTAGCTTCATTGGTTCGTGTGCATTGAACCATTTTTATACTTTTAAAGCTGGCTTGGACCGGTTTGGGCGGTTACGGAGCGGTTTCTACCGGTTTTCAAACAATGACTGCAGCTATGATTTGAAAAAAAAAGAACATAGAGGTCTACCAAACAGACATGAACTACAATCAATCAGATGACTGACAGATTGACGCCTAATGATAAATCAATTCCGCAAATGATCCTCGTAGCTTGATTCACTACTAGAATCCTAACAATGCCCGAGCATTTCAAAACCGTCGAGCATCTATTTATACGCTCGGGAAAGTGAGTAGCCAAGCGTATACCAACGGCCATTCCGCCTCGGGCACTCGTGATCGGGGATTTGATCAATCACCGACGGTACCATTGGCCATCAAGTTCTAGAGAGGGAAAGCCCGACAGTTGCACCGTCAATGACATGGACTAATAGCCGAGGTGGGAGTTCTAATCATCGGGTGTTTAGCAAAAGGCCTGACCGTCTGAGCGGTAGGCTTCAAACCCTCGGCAATGTATGAAACCGTCGAGCATATTTCATTTTACCGAGAGTTAGTCGGGGAGTCGCTTTGACGGGCAGCCATGGTTAGGATTCTAGTAGTGTATGGCTATATATCCAAAGTACGGGTGCAACAATCTTTCGTATGATTAGAGGTTACAACTTACAATAAAAACAAAGGTGGTTATCTCAACGGATTTCATTATATATTCACACAAAAAGAGGAAAGATAGTGTTATTATTAATTGGACATTGGTTGGAACACTAGAGAAAATGAATCATATCATTCCCGTGGCAGGTAGCCTGAACACGCGAACGCCGCCCCTGTATTTTTATGTGTGGGAACCAATCCAAGGAACAGTGGCCGTCACGAGATACGTGCTGCTACTTGTACATGCATTATTCGGGACAGTACAGCACAATCCGGAGTGTGTACTCAAGATTTCGTCAACAAACAGTACTACAGTGCGGAGACATTTCTAATACACATGCAAGTAGCACATTATTGCAAATGTGTCTGCAACTACGCGAGGCATATCTGTACGTATATATTCTAGTATGCAGCACAGTAAAGTATGCGCACGAACGTAGAGGCAGCGCGGTACGGGTAGAATAAGCAGCAGTCATAATACGGCAGGCAAGCAGGCAGGTGAGGAGTGGTCTACCTACGTGGAAAGAGTGGAAAATCCGTCAACGGCCGGAGATTCCCTCGCACAGCCAGGTCACGGTCGACGAGCCGAGCGACAGGATCCAGAAGCACAACATGTATAGTGGACTCTGTATATGCCTGTATGTGCCAACCAGGCCGGTGACCGTCCCTGCCGCCGGCTTTGGGAAGGTGCACGGCGGCCGACCGGCCGGCGATGCAAAATGATGGCCGCGACCGCGGTATGTACTGTCATGTTGTACACATTATTTGTTTCACATGTACATGTATACGGGCGAGACTGATACTGGTCTGTTTGCCGGTGTTGAAATCGCTGGTCGATAGCTAGCTCGGTATCCATGCACGTGCGTATACATATGTCGTTGGATTGGGTTAATTAAACAAACTTGTTGTACGTAACACAGGTTTGTTTTTTCCTTGAACCTCATGGAGATTTATAACACAATGTTTTTGAGAATAAAAGGGTTTGTTTTAAATAGGATGAGTACAGGACATCCTTAAGACGAATAAAAAACAGACAAAAATCTAAGACTATTAATCATCTTCAATATCGCTTCTCTGATTGATGTTGCCAAGAGGCAAGAAACAAATCAAACCCATGTCCTCTTCAACTGCTGAGAGGCATCAAACTTTAATGAAGGTGCATTGCCTTTGAAGTTATTGTTAAGACAGATTTAATTCTATGAATGAGAATCGACATAAGTCTTGATTGGTAAAAAGAATAGATCTTATGTCACTAGTCTTTCACTGTGGTCGGATCGAGCCACAACAAAATAGAAAGGCACCGAAAACCTTATTCTACGTGCACTTCTCCACGAAACTTTGCTGAGATTTCTAACACAACTGCATGTGAAAGGGTTGTCATTGTAGTACTAGCTTGTTGCTTCGCCGGTTCTGGAAATTCAGTACGCCCCTAGACGGTAAAGAGAACTTAGCAATAGCAAACCACACGATAGCTAGCAGTAGTTACCACGCATTTGGTGTGCGAAACTGTACTACAAGTACTTTGTATTACGCAGGGGTGGAGAAGATAGTTTTCCGGTGAATGAATCCGTCCAACATCGCTGGCCTCCTCGCGCGTGAGACTGGTTGGGTCGGGCCCGCCAACAGGCAGGCGAGGGTCCAACGCAACGTGCGGCGCAGGTGCGGCCACGTGAACCTTCCAACAAACTCGTGGTTCTCCCGCCGACGTGTCCCGCCTTTGATGTGTCGCGCCCCGTTGCTCCAGCACGTTAACGGCCAGCGCTCGTCGTCCCGTTTGCAGCCACGACGGAGCATGCAGCCAGTGGTTCGTCGTTGCTGCGTGTACGCTACTACAGCGAGCGAATAGTAGTACAAATTATTGGTTGGCACACATGTTTTACTACTTCCGTTCCATAATATTTGTCGTTGTTGACTTTTCGTCATCATATTTGTCCGTCTTTCTTATTCAAAAAATTTATGCTAATAGTAAAATAAATATGTTATGATGAAATTATCTTTACTGACAAAACATGTTATGAAAAAAGAAATAATATTTATATAAAAAACTTGACTAAAACGAACGGTCAAACATGATGTTTAAAAGTCAAAAGCGACAACTATTTTGGGACAGAGGAAAGATTTGCGTTCTGCTCCTCTCCTGCATTGATTGCCTTGTCCCGTATTATTGCCAACTTGCAAAAGCAGAGGTCAGGGTCCTGCTGTATTGTTCTCATGTGATCAAAGTGATTTGGACACGGGCCACGTCGGCACCTGCCCTACATGTGTGGTAGCGCTGCGTACATTAAGGCGCAGGGTTCTCTATACTAGCCTATCAACCCGTGCCACCGCACGGCTAGGACACTGGTAAAAGAATTAATTGAATGCCAATTATTAGTTAGATATAATATGAAAAATATACGCTTAAATTGCTTCTCCTAAATATTTTGAGCTTTGCCTATACATGCGTCAACTGATCCATTTCAGATTTCAATTGACATAACATGAAAATATATTTTATGATGAATCTAACGATACCTTTCTGGCGCCATAAAGATTGGTATTTTTAGTAAAAAAAAGTTGGTCAAAATTGAAATAGTTTGACTTTGGACAAAAGAAAAATATCAAAAAATATTTGGGGATGGAGGGAGTAGAACTTTAGTTCACTCTTGTATGATGTACATATTATTTACCCGTTGGAGCCTTGTAGGAAGATTCAGTTTTACCACTTTGCTTACCCAATCGAGTTAATTGGCATTAAATAAAAGGCATATGAATCGTAAGATTTACAATTTTCTTTCAAAACTATTACATATATTGTAGGTCATATAAGAGAACAAAAAGGTATATAGTAATGCTTCTCCCGGCAACGCATGAACAATGCTTTGTTTTCTTTTTCTGGTTGAAATAGATTTAAGGTTGTTCAATCACTTAGTTCTTATGTCGATAGTTTCCAAACTTTATCTATTCGTTTTTTCCTGTGTACATTTTTTCACATAAGAAACCTTCCTCATTGCTATTATCTTCACTATTAATCAATTCAATTTAGGATAAGTTTCTATGTTTCGTATTTTGTCAAGTTTTCACTTACTCTTGACCTCTATTGCTAGAACATGTCACAGTACATGCGTATTTAATCATGAAGATAGCTACAGGTTACAACTGAAGAAAAATAAACAAAAATAAACAGACAGGGAAATCAAATATCAAGCCCATCTAAGCTACGTTGGTGCCGGGTTAACTTTTTTTTTACCTGTCACCTATCACAATATTAGTTAATGAAGTGTTCCATAAAAAATTACCAACCAAGAAGATTAAGAATGAAGTAGTAGATTTAGGGGAAACGTTATATGTAGAGAGGGATTGAGAGAGATAGATTAGTTACCTAGATTGGTTTTGTAGTGTGTCCTTAATGACCTAATTACCGTGGTAGAGTGCCGGGCCACTTTTTGCAGCCGATTTGCGTCACCATTAACTCTAGCATGTATGCTTGAACCTGCATGGTCCTCTCGAAGTCACGTCTGGAGTTTTGCCGTACGCCGTTGGCCCGCTGCTTGCGATGGGGCAAAATTATCTTGGCTGCATCGCCTGATTGGCGGCGTGCTCTGATTTTCCCAGCTCTAGAAAACATGCGGCGCTCGAGTTCATTGTGATTATTGACACTGCCCTAATTGGAGAAGCTGAAGCTGCAACACAGCTCGAGAGTCCTGCTAGATCCGGATAAAATAACTTGTACTGACGGCATAGGTGTGTAATTTGGAAATAAATATATATCCCCTCGCAAAAAAATATTATCAGGGGTATCTTTTTCTCTCGTAATGGCATAGGTGGGTAATTAATAGGCAAATTAGATCCAATGGCTATTATTGATGTCACTACCTAATCAATGGTCAGATGTTTTGCTTTTTTGTGAGAATTTAGAGGATTTTCCACTGATTACCGTGAGGGCTTCAAAAGGAGCCTCCAATTAGTAAATATAAGATAGCCGTAGAAGACATTATCCGACGTCACGTTGTTCGATCTAAACCGCTGCGAACAACAGCAAAACTCTGCACGAACAGTGTACGCTGGAGCCGCAGCAGGAACAAATACCCGGCGCGCCGGAATGCACCGCACCTTGCTGTGCTACGTGAGATGATCTGCATCCCAGTTTGCTCGTTTTCTGCGGGGGAGAAGTCGCTAATTACGATGCAAGGAGGGAGCCATGCATGCGTAAACGACCACGCGCTAGCTAGCGGCGAGCAACGTGATGTCCGGTCCTCACGCGCCGCGCCGCGCGTCTCCGGCGACGAACCAGAAGGCAGCAGCGCCTCAAGCGCGCGCGTCACGGAGACTTCCATGCATGCGTGTCGTGACGCGCGCGAGCATGCATTGTATCACGATGCATGTGCAAGGCTTGGCCATGGGCCATGCATGGCGCCATGCGTTTCGAGGTTGCAGTGCGTTGCACTTTGCACGTACCCTGCCCTGTTTCGTACGTGTCGTCTCGATCTCGACCCCAGTCGTTCCCTTCCCGAGGAAACAAACAAGAGCTTTTGCAAAACGTTTTTTTTTCCTCCAAGAAGAAACAGATTAAAGTTATCGTAGCCTAGAAGTGTAGCTAAACGCCAACGAGTTTCTGCAAAACCAGTTGATTCCGGGGCAGCGTCTGCTTTTGCTACACAATACACATGCGTAGTACTAGTATGTTTTATGCCCGCTGTTTATCGTAGCCTTTTTCCCTTTCCCTACTCTCGAGAACTTTGATCGCCAGCACGCACGCATTTACGAAAGGTATAGCTTGGAGAACTAGCATGAGCTCTCAAAGATTCGTGTTACTACTATTTTTCCATGAAAAGTGAACGAACCAATAAGTCAACTTGTAGCCACCACTACTACAAGCTCTCCGAGCTCAGCGTCATCCAGTGCGCGCCGCGATGCTCCTTCATGCATCATATCGAATTTTTCACTGTTGTTGAAATATGAAAGTAATCTGTTTTCAAGTTGTGTACGCTTAGATAACTACCGCAGTTATGCATTCGGTTATTAGTATGTGAAGCATGGTGTCGGGTTCACGTATCTCGTATGCCACAAGATCGTGGTTTGTCATTGTGACTATGTACTCCCTTTATCTTAGTTTACTTGTTATTGTGGTTATTCTTAATGTCTAGGTTCATAGCATCGTTTGTCCAGATTCACAATATTTTCTATGAACCTGGATAGAATATCAAGTATTTTAGGACAGAAAGTACTAGACTTGGTTATGAGAAACCGTTACAAGAAAAAGTAATAGTAAAACAGTGAACTAAATTCCGGAAGAACGAAGAAACAAAGGAATAAATCGCCGGGTCCACGGAGGCAAGCTGGCTGGTGGCCCCAGCGGGGACCCGCCTGCCTGTCACGCTCCTCTCTTCTCCAAGCCAAGACTCCTCCAGTGATCCAGTCACTCCACTACGCGACACACACCTCCTCCGCCTATAAAATCAGCAAGAGGCACCCGCCTACCTACACCATCACCACCATCTCATTCCCCTTCGACCTTTTCCATCACGACACATCCGCAGCGGCGGCGACGCACGAACCAATTTCTTAAGTATCCAAATGGGGCTCTGCCTATCAAACGGCGGCGCGGCGAGCGAAGCGTCGGCGCCGGCCCCGAAGGCGACGGCGATGGTGCTGCTGCCGACGGGGGAACTCCGTGAGTACCCACGCCCCGCGACGGCGGCGCGCGTGCTCGAGGACTGCTCTGCCGTAGAGGGCGCCAAATACGGGTGGTTCCTGTGCGACTCGGACCGGATGGAGTTCGAGGGCCCCGTGGCGGCGGTCGGCGGCGCCGAGGAGCTGCGCGCGGGCCGGATATACTTCGTGCTCCCTGCCGAGGCACGCCGACGAGTTCTCCGGCGCGAGGAGGTGGCCGCCCTCGCCGTCAAGGCCTCCGCCGCGCTTGCAAGGGCAAGCGCAGCCAACTCGGCCTCCGGGACCGGACGAAGGAGGTGCGGCGCGGCCGTGGCGCCGCTCGTCTTCTCCCCACCGGAGGAGGATGAGCAGGAGACCGTCGACGCGTGTAAGGCGGTGTCCGAAGCCAGAAAGCGGCGGCGGCCCGCGGCGCGCCCGAGGAGGCCGAACCGGCGGTTCGCGCCCGACCTCACCGCCATTCCCGAGGGCGAGATGAGTGAGTGAGCCAGTTGCCTGACTGGATCCCTTTGCAAGAATCGGATCAAGGATTGGGTGGCAACTCCGGACCGATGAGCTCGAATTCCGCGAGCGCTCTGGAATCAGTCAGAGGGGCCGAGGCGGACGACCAAGTGGCGCTGGGCGCCGCGCGTGACGAGTTGTGATCGGACGCACGGTGCTCAAGCTGAACTGCTGATTCGAAATGGAACGGAACGGATCGTCGGCTACTGTAAACCATGGAAATTCCATCGTAGGAATTTTATTAACCTGAGTTGGTGTTAACTCGTAATTGTGAGGCTGCACATGAAACTGCGAATACAAATTGTCCAGCACTATTTTAAGGTCCAACATTTGTTCTGTCTCTGCGATTTCCAAGTCGAAATCGGCTCAATTCTGACAGCTTACCATTTCAACGCCGTGGCAGAGCACGACGAATGCCGATTGAAGCGATGATGAGGCACGCACACACTGCGGGCTGCGCGTTTCCTACTCTGCCAGTTCGTGCCGTGAGCGTCCACAGCCACCGCAACGACGCGCACGGCGCACAGGTGTGCGCACACCCGGGGACGCAGATAGAGACTGCCCTGCGCTGCCGCCGCCTCCACGGCGAGTCATCGGACGGCTCGTGCGCACCACGGTCGCACCGGCACCGCAGAGGAATCTCTGCATGTTTCATTGTCCAACTGCAGACCATTCTACCCTGATCTTTTTTCCCTCTCTACCTCCGACATTTTGCACCACCACATGCAAGCCACAAGAACAAGAATTGCAACACGTGACTTTACTTGCATTTGCTTTCTCTGCAACACCCATATTGATGTGCCGACTGCTTGCCTCTGCTTTCCAGCCAGGCGTGGCGCCCGCGCCATGGATGATCAATGCCCCCACCACAAGGCCACCAGAAACCAAACGAAACGACCGCACAAGTTGCAGGGCACCTGCGCGTTGGCGCGTACCTCACCAGGGGCCATTCGCGTATCCTCCTCCCGGGGCAAAATAGAAAATAAGGATGTCCTAAGATGAGGATGCTATCCACACCACATGTTGTGCAGGTTGGATGGACAAGATGCAGTGCTATGTTGTGCAGGTTAGATGGACAAGATGCAGTGCTACAGTTGTGCAGGTTGGATGCACAACATGTGGTGTAGATAGCATCCTCATCCTAGGATGCGCACAGTAAATCCACTCTATCCCGCCCGGTCCATCCTTCTGTCTGTGGATTGTGGACTCTTCGATCCCTCCAAACCAAAGCAATCAGGTGCCCGATTAACACGGGATCTTAAAGTTTGTCGTTCGTTCGTGATTTAGCTGGACGGCTTGAGTGCTGGTTTAGAGATTTATTACCAGGCCGGGAGATGTCATATTCGTGCTGTCACCAATGGCATTGGAAATTGCATTTGCTATTTTTTTCTTATTTTTAGATGGACATTGCACTTTCTCTTTCTGCTGCTGGCTGTCGTTCACGTTCGGGGTGGCTCGGGCGCTCGGCCAAGCAGCATGATGGATGCTACGTACGTGACGTAGGGCGCGGCCACGTGAATCCTCGAACAAATTCGTGGTTCCCACGAGCAGGCGCGCGGGCCCGGGAAGGTTGGAGGCGCATGCACGCCGCCACGTACGTGGGGATGCTTGTAGGCTAGCCCATTGACGTGCCATCACCTTTGGCGCTGCATGCATGCGGGACCCGACGGAACAACGCTTTGGTGCTTTCGCGTGTACCCTACTACAGCAAGTGTACAAAATTATTGGCATTGTTCGGTATATGCTTGCCTCGCTTTCGTTTCTCCTCTCCCTCCTGGATTCATTGCCTTGTCCCGGTCGGCCGGCTGGCCCCAGATTACTGTTGCTGTAGGTCAGGGCCTTTACGTCCAGGTTGATCATCATGCTGTGGTGTGTAGTGTACTAGTTGCCCATCGTGTCATGCATGTGGTCTTGTGATACGGAAGTAAACACGTCACTCGAGCAATGTGTGGCAAGGTTATTAGATTATAGTAGGGCGGAGGCAGCTGGTCAGGTGTCGTTTCGCGCACAGCTGTATGGATTATGTCGTGTCACTTTCATCATGTATGCATGTATTTGGAGCAGGCTTATTTTACCTTATACCCCAATTCAAGGGTGACGATTGACGAAGAAAGTCAGGAGGAGATCAGGAGGAGCAGCCTCCAAAGACGATCGTTGCGGTACCTAACAACGAATACGTGTGGACTGGAGCAGGTTGCTCTGGGCCAGTCTGGGGTCGACTGCGAAGGCGATGGAGCCACGTAGTAACATGCATGGCATTGTAGTTCGCGTGTTTTGGATCCTTGCTACGCACATGATCGAGCGTCGCTGAGAGACGACCAATTTCTCAAATCTTCATATCGCGCGTACTTTTTTGCACGGGGCAAACAAAGACTACATCGGTGGCGACTGATGAAACCATATCCGGAGCGCCGAATGCAGCGTACCCGGTTGCATCCTTCTGCATCGCATTTAGCAGCACTGAGGAGGCACGTGACGTCCATCCGACGGTCCTCACGCACCGCGCCACGCTCGCGGGAGAGGTGTCGCGCATGGCATGCATGCACCGCGATGCATGGCGCCACAGGCAGTCGCAATGCGTTGCACCGCACTCGGCTTTCTCGATGAAGTCGTCGAGCTTGTCGTTTCTAGAGTACTAGTACTACTACGCATGAGCTGGAGTAGAATCCCTTCCCGAGTAAACAAACCAGAGCTTTTCGGTGTTGCTCTCGAAGAGGAAACAATCCACTGTACTCTACTCCGTATGTATTTAGATCTAGAAGTAGCTAAACGCCAACGAGTTTCTGCAAAACCACTCGGTACTCCTCAGCCCCTGCTTTCGTTTCCTTATCTCAAGAACATACGCATGCACACGGCATTTGAGAGTTGAGATAGGAGAAGCCAAAGGCCTACGGTCGAAACCGTTTGATGCCGCCTTTTCTTTCCACGAGAACAATGATCATCAACCTATGCTATACGAACAAATAAAAGTAGAAGAAGCATGACCTACGTACTTCTGCTGCGCCAAAAAAAAAAAATCATGATATTTTGCACTGGTGGTCGAAAAGCAAATGAAGCAAGTCTTGCATACACAGGTGGGAGCAGAGGACAGCGTGCGCACGTATTTTTTTTTTCCCCTACCATACGAGTTCCTTCAAAAATGTTAGCATGAGCTCATGTTCTTAAACGGACTGGTCCTGTTGTGTTTTGTTACTGTCTCACGTGTTCAGTTGTTTAGTGCCGCAAGTTAATCTCAGTAAAATGGTACTACTACTATAGTAAAGTAAAAGTAAATAGGGTATGAAATAGAAAAAAGGTCCAGGCAGGCTAGCTGGCTGCTGGCCCCAACGAGCGACATGCCAAAGCTGTCACGATCAAGATCCCTCTCTCAAAGCAAAGAGCCTCCTCCACTACACGACGAGCCTCCCCTCCAGTCCCGCCTCCACCCGCCTCCACGCCAGCATCAACGCAGCCGCTGCAAGCCTGCAAGTGCAACACTACTAGCTCAAAACCGAATCAAGCAGAGCACGCCATCATCACCAAAGAGAACGTAAATGGGGCAGTGCCTATCGAACGGCGACGCGGCGACCGAAGCGCCAGCTCTGCCTCCAAAGGATACGGCGCTGGTGCTGCTGCCGACGGGGGAGCTGCGAGAGTACCCGCGTCCCGCGACGGCAGCTCTGGTTCTCGAGGACACTGCCGGCGATGAGGGGTGGTTCCTGTGCGACTCGGACCGGATGGGGTTCGAGGGCGCCGTGGCGGCGGTGGGCGGCGCCGAGTTCCTCCGCGCGGGGCGGATCTACTTCGTCCTCCCCGCCGATGCTCTCCGCCGCAGCCTCCGGCGCGAGGAGGTCGCGGCGCTCGCCGTCAAGGCATCCGCCGCGCTCGCTGCCAAGGCCAGCTCAGCTTCCGGGACCGGATCACGAAGGCGGCGCGGCGCAGCCGTGGCGCCGCTCGTCTTCGCCCCGACGGAGAAGTAGGAGAAGACGGCGGTCGACCTGCGTAATAAGGCAGTTCCGGCAGCTGAGAAGCGGCGGCGGCCCGCGGCGCGGCCCAGGCGGCCGAACCGGCGGTTCGCTCCTGACCTCACCGCCATTCCCGAGGGCGAGTTGAGTGAGTGAGCGAGCAGAGTGAATTGCCGGGCGTACGGGATCTCTTCGCCAGACGAAGACGAACCGAAGCAAGGATCGGGTGGCAATTAACTCCGGGTCACCGAGCTCGAATTCCGCCAGCACTCTGGAACCAGCCAGAGCTGGCGGATGGCGAATTAGCACAAGAAACTGCCGATCGGATGGACGGACGGTGCTGAACTGATTGATTATTTGGCCGTGGAACGGATCATCCGCGCGGATGCGGCAGATGAGGACCCGCAATTTGTCAGAAATTTTGTCCTGACTCAGCGTTGATTCCAAATTGAAGGGCTGCAGACCAACTGTGAATTCAATTTATCCAGCTCTTTTTTGTCCAACACTTCTTCCGCCTGACTGCTAATTACAGTACATCTGAAAACTCGAAATCTCAACGCCCAATTTCGCTTTACGCCTGCTACAACAGTGAGTGAAGTGCTGAGGCACACTGCTGCGCCTTTCCTGTGCTCTGCTGGTGGACGACGCAACCGACCGCGCCACGCCGCGACCGCGCGCACCAGTGACGCTGAGACGCTGAGACGCCGCCGCCTCTGCGGGGTAGTGAAGAATCTAGTGATCGAACGGACGGAAGGCTCGTGCGCGCTGGTCTGCTTATTTTGTTTGAGAGGGGCTCTACCTTCAACCGACCAAGTCAAATGTTTATTTTTGCCCATATAGATCACCCACTCACCTCGGGGTAGCTAGTACTCCATGGACCAGCAGCCTCAGTTTTTTTCCCTCTCCTGTACCTCCCGCCTTTTACACCACGTGCAAGCCTCAGGAACAGGAATTGCAACACGTGAGTTTTCCTTCCTCACCGCGCAACGCTTGCGTTTTGTTTTCTTTGCAACACTCACTAATGTGCCGCCTGCTTGCCTCTGCTTTCCAGGCTGGGGTGGCGCCCGCCCCTGGATCTATGCACCCCACCACAAGGCCACCGGAAAAAAACCAAACGAAACTACCGCGCAAGTTGCAGAGCACCTGCGCATTTCCGCCCCACCCCCATGGCCATGGGCCACTCAATACATCCTCCCCATCCCTCTTGTATGTTGGACCCATCGATGCCTCCAAAGCAAAACAATCATCAGGTGGCCGATTTAGCACATGATCATCAGGTGGCTAAGTTTTTGCCAGGATGAGTGAGATGTCCGATTCCAGCTGTGAATTAAACAATGACATGCACATTGCATTTACTATCAATGTTGATGAAATACGTGATCAACATGTCCTTGACAAAAAATAAAATAAAAGTAGATTCAGATGATTTTATGTTCATTTCAAATACGCATCCCATGGTTTGACGTGATGCCGATAATTGCCGTTGATCGTACTATCTCAATCTAAACGACTCCTCACAGAAAAAAAACACTATAAGTATTAGCACAAATTGTCTCACTTCTTTTGAAAGTCATTAATAATATCTCTAATTAATGAACTAGTACTAATTGTGATGCTCTCTTTCCTTTTCATCCTCATCTCGGCCATTGCTTACCACATAGCTCCAATATTTAGAGGGGCTTGAGCCCCCGCCCATGGTGGATCCGTTTATTTTGGTCTGATCGCATTGTGATGGACAAAACAATACTCCTATGAAGCAGAGGAGTATATAGTAGATGTTGTTTTTAAAAAGCTAACAATTATCTCTAAAGGTTTCAAACAAGGTCTAAGGGATGAGGGCCCGGTCAGGTGTTGCATGCACAGCTGCATGGGCATTGTCGTGTCACTCTTATCGTGCATTTATGGGTTATGACTTATGAGCAGGCTTATTTTACGTTATACTCCACTTCAGTGACGAGAAGAAAGCCTCCCGCGACGACGACCGATCGTTGCGGTACCAAACAACGAATACGTGTGGACTGGAGCACGTTGCTGGGTCGACCGCGAAGGCGACGGAGCCACGTAGTGCCGTACTGGTGAGGTATATAATGTGCATGT
The DNA here is from genome assembly GCA_007726485.1 of Eragrostis curvula. NCBI lineage: Eukaryota > Viridiplantae > Streptophyta > Magnoliopsida > Poales > Poaceae > Eragrostis > Eragrostis curvula. Next base: position 41,949,877 of record CM017442.1, read on the forward strand.
TATTGTAGACTTGTACTCCCTCCATTCTTTTTTTGTTGACGTTCAGACAAGGGTTTCTAGTTCATTTTTGTTGTCTGAAACGACAACAAAAAAGAATGGAGGGAGTAGTTCTTTGTGTTTTGGATTGTACATGCATGAGCGTCTGCGCTAGGAACACAGAGAAGACAATTTTCAATTTCTCACACTAGTCATTCAACCCGTGCATGCACGGGCTAGCGCTGCTACAGAATACATGAATTACATATGTTGTGAGAAAGAAAATGGTATTCATGAAGCAATTCAAAGAAAACATATTCAATTTCCACAACTACAAATTCAGATTTGAGAGACACTTATGATCTACGGAAAGCCTGATGAAACAAAAAAGTACAATTGCCTTTTTTCCTTGACTTAAAGAAAAATACAATTTTCTTTGTGATCCAAGGTAGTATTGATATTGTGTTTCCATGTACTAAGCTAAGATACAGAAATTGAAGATATTGTTGTTTTTCGTTGCATTGTTGGGCAATGCGTTGAATTGCTCAGTTCTGAATAATTGACAATGTGCCATGTCTAGATTCACAACGGGTTAGTAATCGTGGGAGAAGCATATGTATTATAATTTTATAGAAAAACTTACAGATCCAACTAAATATTTATATGTTCAACATTACAGAGGAAACATTCGTTCTATAATTACTTTTTATTATATGAAAATATACTCAATTCATTTTCTTAAAAACATTTTGTGAAGTGATAGATATATATTATGAAATAGCAAAGAAGTGGTATATCTCTAAAACAAATGCTATATGTTTCTATCAGTTAGGTTCCAATATATGAATTTACACTTTTTTCATATAGAAATTGCTTGATCCCACTTCTTCTTGCCCCCTTGCATGTCCCTTATTTCAACACATTATCCTCTACGAATGCTATCTAATGTACATTTAACTATAGTATACTTTCATTTTACCTGTTGTCTAATGACGCTGATTGGCTTCACTGAGCTCTTAGTGCAAGTGGGCAAACGTTCTCTCAAATATTTCCAAGATGTTTATGCAATTTAATGATTGTACTTATTATACTGATATTATAATAGCCATGTGGTGCTACGTTTACACATTGCCTAAACCCATCAGAATAAGATATATTATATTACCTAATAATTAGTGATTCTTTTGGTTTTCCTAAATTTACAAATAAATTTTAATGGATTTAGTAATGTTAACTTTCACTAATACGGGCATTCTTTTAAAAAAATCACACAGGGTAAAAGGAATATACTCATATCCATGTATTCAAGTTCAACTACCATTTGGATATAGGAAAATTTTGTGCGTATATTATATTCACAATGGCCCCCTCACTCAAACCAACAAAATACTTTTTTAGATCTGATGAATTTTTAAAGCAAGATCATAGATAGAATCATAGAGATATATTAAACCTTTTATTGATGACTAAAATTGTAGCGTAGAACCTGAGTGGCTTGCTACATTTGAATCTCATACCCTGTAGTACCCGTGAGTCTTTCAAACCTTTTTCTTTGCATATCCAGGCAAGATCAGAAAATAAAGATAAATTCGATCTGATCATCAAAATCTCACAAACCGAAAATGTATAGGCCTAGGCAGAATACCTTGTTGCAGAGAGATTACTCCATTGGTGGTTGCACCTGTCGTGGTTAGCAACAGCCCATAGTTACATGATGGTCGATGAAGCAAGAGATTGGAGGTCCAAATTATTGCTGACGATTCTGCAGCTCGCATCTTTAAGATCCCATGAAGAAGCGTGAGGGGTGGAATCTGTACAGGTGCCATCAGTACCTTCCTGCAGCACGTACATGCAGTCCACAGAAAGAATTTTTCTTCTTCTGCTGCGGTCGACCTCCTGAGGAAGAACAGATGACGATGTCAGTTGTGGATGCACATCACACGTACTCGACGGCGTCTGCAAACGGTTGAAGAAACTGGAGACCAAGGAGTGGATACCTTTTTCCATACTGGTAGATCGGATCCGATACACAATTGGCGGCGGTCACGATTGCAGAAGGCCTGGCGTATGTACGGAAGTTCTTCTGTGCTCCCTCCATGCAGCTGGCCGCATCCCTTCGCTTCTTCAAGGCGTAGCTGCTAGAACGGCGATCTGCTAGCAAATAGAGGAATAATAACGCGGCAGAGAATGATGTCAAGAGGGAAGCGGACAGGAAGTTGCAAGGGAGCGCCTGTAGATCTATACGGCATCGACGCCATGCGGCTAGGGTAAGGTGGGCACGAAAACGTGGTCATATAATCGTTGATCGGTAATAGCTGCAGGCCTGAAGCGTCTTGCCGAGCCCCTCCTCAAGCTCTGCAAGGCGGTGGTGGCGCAGCGCCCAGCTACATCGCCTCCTTCTCCCCGTAGACAGCCGATACAGAGGCGACTTAATTAGCCTGGAAGGCTGGCTTACCGTAACGTGAGATGTGGGAAGGATTATGTAAAGATCCAACGGTTACAGGGTGTTAAGCACTTTAATTAACGGATAGATGTTTTGCTTTTTTTCTGAGAATTTTTTGGATTTTCCTCCGATTAATATGAGGGCTCCAAAAGAAGCCTTTAATTAGTAAATATAAGATTCGTCGTCGCACGTACTTTTTGGCACGGAGCAAAGACTGAATCATGGCGACAGAAACAATATCCGGAGCGCCGAATGCAGCACACCCGGTGGCATCAGTGGTTGATCGTCATGATCCGTTACCCTGCATGCATCGCTAGCAGCACTGCGAAGGCACGTGATGACTATCCGACGGTCCACACGCGATGCGCCACGCGTCTCCTCGCTCCCGTCCCTCGCGTGCCCGTCGCGACGCACGCGCGCATGGCATGCATGCATGCACCTCGATGCATGGCGCTGCACCCGCTTTTTCATTAAAGAAGTCGACCTTGTCGTTTCTAGTTTCTACTATACTCCCTCTGTCCCATAATATAAGGGATCGGGGAGTTCCCAAGTAAAAGAGCAGATGAGTCAAAAGACGAAAATGCCCCCATCATTATTGCACTCTCTCTCTCTCCCACGACTCAGCACGTCAGCACATCCTCCCGTCTCACCATCAGCGCCGCAGCCTACCGCCGCTTGCCCCAGCCGCGGGCTTGCTGAGGCCCTCGCTTGTGCTCCGCCCACGGCGCCGCCGACACATGCCCCGCCCGCCTCAGCCTCCTCCCTCTCGCCATGGCATGTACCCAGCTCGGACGCCGCAGCCTGCCGCCGCTCGCCCCCGCTGCGGGCTGCCCGAGCTCCTCGGCCGCGAGCTCGCAGCGCCGCTGCGACATCGTGCTCCGCCCGTGGCGCCATGGCCTGTACTCCTGCTCCCGCCGAGCTCCTCTGTGGCGTCAACTGCGGGAGGTGAGGGCCGGCGGCGACATCCGTCTCCATGGCCCCACCCTTCTCCTTCAACGACGATCCATGGAGATGCGCGCCTGCGGGAAGCCAGAGGCGGCAGTGTGTTGCGGCTCAGATGGGCGAGGTGCAGGGACGAGATGCCGGTGCAAGTTCGCCCCCTACAACAGCAACCACCAAATCTAGCTCGAGTCGAAGGCGAGCGGCGGCAGCGGAGGAGCCGTGGAAGGCGACGGCGCTGGTGCTGCGACTCGCACACTGCAAGTTGGGGCGGCAAGCGGCACGGTTGACGGCGGCGGCGGGTGGCCAGCTGCGCGCGGCGCTGCTCACGCGGGATGCAGGAGCGCAAGGACGGCGGCGTGCAACGCTGTCACCCGGGCCCGCGTGCTGCGGCTGCTCTTCTTCCACATGAGCTGTGGCAAGGCGGTGAGTTGCGGCGGCTCTTCTTCCCGTCGGCGCTGCTCCCGCCGTCCATGCTCAAGATCCCGCCGCTCTACTCAAGATCCTGGCACCCTTGCTCCTACGCGGCGCGACGGGAGGCGGGGCAGTTAGCGCGGTAATCGGGTGTTGCGGCCGCACATAGATATGGCCCCCTTCTTTTAGCCGTTGGATGCGTGCGTTGAGATTCGCGAGAAAATGAACGCGGGATGGATGCGTGCCTTGCCGTTGCGGTAAGCGGTGAAATCCTTTCCACCGCGGACACCCATCGTGCAACGGAGGGCGCCGTATCTCTATGCAGCCGCAAAAAACACGCGTTGGCGGTAGCGACGGCCGCGGTAGACTGCGGACAGCGCACGACGACGGCAGTGGCAGGCTGCTCTCACGGCGCGGATTGGTGAAGGTGGCATGCGGGCATGAGCGAATGAGGTTCGGTGAACGGTGAGGAGGGAGGAGGAAAAATCTGCATGTGGGTCCCATTTAAGCCTCTCAATCTCTTATATTTTAGGACAAATTCAAACTCTCTCAATCTTTTATATTTTGGGACAGAGGGAGTAGCTCGGGTGGAGTCCCCTTCACGAGGAAACAAACCACAGCTTTTTGATCTTTCTCTCGAAGAGGATACAGTCTAGTCTACGTACGTCTCTTATCTTGAAGTAGCTAAACGCCAACGAGTTTCAGCAAAAACATGTGCGTTCGCGCGTACCTCCCCAGGGCCCATGCATCCTCCTCCGGATCTCTCCTCCTGTCTTTCGATTGTGGACTCTTCGATCCCTCCAAATCTGACCAATCAGGTGCCTTGGTAAGCTATTGCCTCACCAACTAGCTAATTTGTCGTTCGTTCGTGATTGAGCTAGACGGCTTGAGAGCTGGGTTTGAGAGTTTACCAGGGTGGGATGTCTAGATTCATGCTGTGAACAGTGGCATTGGACACTGCCCTCTCTATCGGGGTACATCGAGATGATTTAGAGTTGAATTGTTGTATACGATTCAATTCCTAAAGAGTATCATTCACATGCATGAATCATATACGATGACGGAGACTGCCCCTGTTCAGTCCAGTCCACCAAAGCTTTGTTTGGTCAGTAACTAGTGGTAGCAGTATAAAATGTTCTCTTCACAAGTGCTATACGTCTGACAGCCTACCTTTATCATTTTCCTGAACATTAATTCGAGGCAGGCGTAACACAGTGACACACAAAAGATATCTAAGTGAATTCTTTTTCTGCAAAAATGTCTATATAATATTTATTAGAAGGATAATTAAATTTAGTAGAAATAGATTACCAATGATCGATATGAAAAAGAATTAGTTGACATAGTTACGATGGCACCATCCAGCATGCTTTCAGTGGCGGACATAGGAAACCTGTTGTTAATGTAACACGTGTAAAAAGACCAACCATAATTTTAGTTGCACTCTTCCTGCATCTATAGCATCACTCCACATGTCTTTGAAACATGCGTTAATAACAATGAAGTACTTATTGCAGTGCACTCTAACACTTTCTTTTCTCTAGAGCTTCGCATCTCTTTTGGGCGGATGTGTGTGGGTGGGTGGGTTGGGGAGGGGGGGGGGGGGGGGGGGGGCTTGAGCCCCTCTCCTCCTCCTTGCATTTGGATCTACTTTTGTAAGTTGCGAAGGAAAAAACACTTTAGATGGTTAAATTACTATACCTCAAGTAGCTAGAGCCTTCAAGGTACTAAGAAAACAAATTTCTAAGGCCTAACAATCAACAGAAATTGACTGCTTGAGATGACTAATCCGGCACCTGCTTATAGGTCGTCAACTTAAATAAGCTTCTCCAAAAGGATTACTCATTTGCAATGCTTGATAAAGGGTTTATGCATGGGTGTCAGGCCACCGCAATGGGAGGTATTGCCAAGCAAGATGGCAAAGCAGCGGTAACAATAATCAAGTAAGCCATTGTTGTGACAAAGGAGCATCGTTTGAATGCTTTTAGCATGCCGTGGGCAAACATCCCCATCTTCAGGGTCGTCTAGAGGAGCGTTAAAAACAATGGAACGAACGACCACAGTGCGACAAGAGGGAAGACGACTGAGGGCATGCTTACCAAAAATTGTAAGTGTGGTTTATCTTCACGTAGGAATAAGCTCCAGTTTCAATGAGGAGCGAACTGCTGTATATGTCGACCCATGAATGAGCATAATACTTCGTTTTTCCAGAAACTTAAGCATTGCTGAGTTTGATTAAAATCACACACTCTCAACATTGAATGCAAATAGCAAAAATACTATTAAATTTGATAGTATGAAAATTGTGTTACTGATTCGTTTATATGTAAAATATTATTTATCGATTTTGTTAAATTGATTTTAACTAAACATAGAAATAATTATTTTTTGCGGGGAAAACATAGAAATAATTAGATGGAGGTAACAACTTTTTGTCAACCTTGATATATTTTTCAAGTCTTGAACCGTCAGTATATTTCTTCTGCCGGCAATCGTTCACGTCGGGGAGCGTTGCACGGCCTCAGCAGGCAGGCACACCAATGCTATGTACGTGACGTAGCGCGCGGCGTAGGTGCGGCCACGTGAAGTGTCAAACAAATTCGTGGTTGCCTCGATCGAGCAGGCGGGCGGGGCCGGGAAGGTTGCAGGCGCATGCACGCCGCCACGTACGTGGGGACGCTTGTAGGCTAGCCATTGACGTGCCATCACCTTTGGCGCTGGATCAGCTGGACCCTGCGGAACAGTTATTTGGTGCTTTTGCGTACGTGTACCCTGCTACAGCAAGTGTACAAATTATTATTGTTCGGTACATGCTTGCCTCGCTTTCATTTCTCCCCTCTCTCTCTCTCCCTCCTGGATTCATTGCCTTGTCCCGGTCGGCTGGCCCCGGATTACTGTTGTTGTAGGTCAGGGTATTTACGTCCTGGTTGATCATGATGTTGTGGGGTGTAGTGTACTAGTTGCCCGTGGTATCATCCTGTGATCCTGTGATATGAAAGTAGACACGTCGCACGAGCAATGTGTGGCAATGTTATTAGATTATAGTAGGGCAGAGGGCCGGTCAGGTGTCGTTTCGCGCACAGCTGTATGATTATGTCGTGTCACACTCGCATCATGTATGCATGTGTTTGGAGCAGGCTTATTTTACCTTAATTACAATCCACGTTTTGACCAGAAAAGCCAAGCTATGCTCGATTATTTTGAGCACAGGCTTCACTTCAAGCTATGGTGACGATTCACGAAGTCAGGAGGAGAAGCCTCCAACGACGACGACGACCGATCATTGCGGTACCTAACAACGAATACGTGTGGGCTGGAGCACGTTGCTCTGGGATCGACCGCGAAGGCGATGGAGCACGTAGTAACGTGCATGGCATTGTAGTTCGCGTGTTTTGGATCCTTGCTACGCACATGATCGATCGTCACAGAGAGACGACCAATTTCTCACATCGTCATCGCACTCACTTTTTTTTGCTCGGGATAGTTTGCCCTGGTGGTCGAAAAGCGAATGAAGCAAGTCTTGCCTACACTGGTGGGAGCAGAGGACAGCGTGCGCACCTATTTTTTTTTTTCATGCACTTACGAGGCCTTAAAAAATGTTTACATGAGCTCATGTTCTTAAACGGACTGGTACAGTTGTGTTTTGTTATTACTTTCTCGCGTGTTCAGTTTTTTACTGCCGCAGTTAATCTCAGTAAAAAGGTACTACTAGTAAAATAAAAGTAAGTATAAAATGATACTCCCTCCGTTCTTTTTTATATGACACCGTTGATTTTTTTCGTTATTTTGACTATTTGTTTTATCTATAAATATTTGTGTAAATAGCTAAGTGTATAAATTACCTTTAAAGCGCTTTTGACGATGAATCCAATGATATTCATTTCACATTCAAAAAGTAATTATTTAAATCTATATTATTGATCAAAGTTTAACGAAAAAGTGAACGGTGTCATATAAAAAAGAACGGAGGGAGTACTACATGTAAAGTAAAAGTAAATATAAATTAAAAAAATAGAAATGGCCCAGGCAGGCAAGCTGGCTGCTGGTCCCAGCGCGCGAGCGATACGCCAAGCTGTCACGATCCCTCTCTCAAAGCCAAGAGCCTCCAGTCTCCAGACTCTCCACTACTACACGACGAACCTCTCCTCCCGTCTATAAATCACCCAGCCAGGCAGCCACCCGCCTCCACCTTCATGATCGTCACAGCAGCTCGCCTTGCCAGTAGTACAACCCAAGAACCGAGGTCACCCATTCTCTCCCTTCAACTCCCAGATCCACAGTTGAGAGGCGGCGGCGAGGGTGCGGTGGTCTCCGCCGGCGGAGCCGGCGGTCTCCTTCGCCTCCGACGGCCCTCGCGCTGTTGGGACATGCGGGAGACCGTTGTGCTCTTGCCGGCTGGTAGCTTAGGTCCTTGCTCTCCTAGGGTTAGGGTTAGGTTTCCGGCGACGGCGTCGAGGCGGCTGCGGCGGCGGCGTCAAGGAATAAGGTCCTCCCGTGTTCTTCCTCGCCTCGGCGGTGCGTCGCTCCGGTGCCGTCGACGAGCGCGTGGAGGTGGAGTCGGGTTCCACCGGTTCTTGTACAGGAGTCCGTGCGGTTCGGCGTCCTGTTGCCTCGGAGAGGCGATGGTGCCGGCGGCGCTTTTGGTTCAAGGGTGCAGCGGCAGTTGCGGGTCTTATGGAAGGAAGGTGAGTGGATTGAGCTCGATCTCCCTGCGGCGATGTTGGTCGTCGTCGGCGAGCTTCGATCCAGGGTCCTCGGTGCTCGGGGTGCGTCCCCGGCCGATGTGCGTTCAGCTATGGCTTCATCTCGTCTGGAGGCGAGTGTCTACTTCGGCTCGTGTTAAAATTTGGTGGCGATGGAGCTCCGGCGGATCCAAGGATGGTGGAGTTGGGGTTCGGCGTCTGGCGGCGTGTCCGTCGGTGACGGATCTCATGGCTAGGCAAGCACCGGCTCCAGGGGCTTGGTTGTGTTTCTTCTTTTTGCTAGGGGCTTTAGTGCAAAAAAGGCAGCTGCCTTCTGTATCCTTCCAGAACGTATCTGTATTTGTACGTCCATGTGAACGTTTTCCTTATCTATGAATACAGGTATGTTTTGATAAAAAAAAAAGTACAACCCAAGAACCGAAGCGAGCAGAGCAAGGCAGCAAGCCAACGTCACGAGCAGACGTCATCACCAAACCGCAAATGGGGCAGTGCCTATCGAACGGCGGCGCGGCGACCGAACTGGCGCCGGCGCATCCTCCCAAGGACACGGAGCTGGTGCTGCTCCCGACGGGGGAGCTGCGTGAGTACCCGCGCCCCGCCACGGCGGCGCGCGTGCTCGGGGACTTCTCCGCCGCGGACGGGTGGTTCCTGTGCGACTCGGACCGGATGGGGTTCGAGGGCGCCGTGGCGGCGGTGGGCGGCGCCGAGTTCCTCCGCGCGGGGCGGATCTACTTCGTCCTCCCCGCCGATGCTCTCCGCCGCAGCCTCCGGAGCGAGGAGGTCGCGGCGCTAGCCGTCAAGGCATCCGCCGCGCTCGCTGCCAAGGCCAGCTCAGCTTCCGGGACCGGATCACGAAGGCGGCGCGGCGCGGCCGTGGCGCCGCTCATCTTCGCCCCGACGGAGAAGGAGGAGAAGACGGCGGTCGACCTGCGTAATAAGGCAGTTCCGGCAGCCGGGAAGCGGCGGCGACCCGCGGCGCGCTCGAGGAAGCCGAGCCGGCGGTTTGCTCCCGACCTCACCGCAATTCCCGAGGGCGAGTTGAGTGAGTGAGCGACTGAATTGCCGAGCGTACGGGATCTCTTCGCCAAACGAAGGAAAACCGAAGCAAGGATCGGGTGGCAATTAACTCCGGGTCACGAGCTCGAATTCCGCCAGCACTCTGGAACCAGCCAGAGCTTGGCGGATGACGAAGCACAAGAAGCTGGCTGCCGAGCGCGCACGGATCCGGATGGGCGGACGGTGCTGAACTGGTGATTTGGCCGTGGACGGACCATCCGCGCGGATCCGGCAGATGAGGAACCGCGCGCAATTTGTCAGAAGTTTTGTCCTGAGTTAGTGTTGATTACAAATTGAAAGGCTGCAGCGCAGACCAACTGTGAATACAAAATTTATCCAGCTCTTTTTGTCCAACATTTCTTCCGCCTGACTTCGCTTTACGTCTGCTACGACAGTGAGTGGGGTGCTGAGGCACATTGCTGCGCCTTTCCTGCTCTGCTGGTGGACGCCGTGACCATTGCACGACGCCGCGACCGCGCGCACCGGTGACGCTGAGACACTGAGCTGCCGCCGCCTCTGCGGGGTACTAGTGAACTACGAAACACGGATACGGCCAGAAACTGACGTACCAGTATCTGATACGCCTCCGAATACGGGTGCGCCGCGGATACGTGCAGATACGTGTAGTGCTGGGACTCGGGCCGTGCCCGGGCCGGCACGGCACGGGCCCGTCGTGCTTCGTGCCATTTCATGCCGTGCCGTGTCGGCCCGTCGGGCCATGTCGGGCCGTGCCGGTCGGCCCGACATGGTAAAAATGCGGCCCGGGCACGGCACGCGGCACGGTGGGCTGTCGTCGGGCCGTGCCAAGCACGGGCACGGCCCGATTTCAGTAAACCTCCTTCAGGAATGGGTTTTCAGCATACAAAACGCGTATTTTTGTTGTTTAAATTAATTCTTTATATAGTGTTATATGGACAAAAAAAATCTAAAAATTCCAAAAAAATTACACTAGTTTACGACAGCTATATTACACATGTATATCAAATTTAAGTTCGAAAATCATCGTACTTTGAGTGTAACTACAAAACAAAAGAAAAGAGATTTTTTGCATTTTTTTTATCTCCAAAAATATACTGAATTTTGAACTCATTTTTGGTGTAGAGATGTTCCAAGTCATCAACAACCTCTACAATTTCTTAGGAATTTTTTCAACAATGTTTGTATGAAAGTGTGTTAAAATTTTACTAAGCAACATAGAAGTAATGAGGTTTTGTGATAAATGAAGAGCAATTCAAACTTATGCAAGTGTAAATGCTTCAAAAAAAATATAAAAAAATTCTATGTGTAGATAAGAAGAAGATCTACATCAAAAAATCATGTTAAAAAACAATTCCTTTGGTGATTTAAAAAAAAGTAAAACATATATTAAATAGTGAATATTAAGGAATTGGTTGATCTGTACACAAATATACTAAATCATAATGATGCAAATACATACATGTGATAGAACACTTTTTTTTTGAGACTTTAGAAAAAAAAATCAACTCATTTGGAGTACTAATGCAAATTCTATACACGTTTGAATTTTTAAATACGAATCAAAATACAAAATGAACCTTTGATCCAAGAACATTATTCCGTGCCGTCACCGTGCCGTCGGGCCGCCACCGTGCCGACGGGCCATTTCCGTGCCATCTGGCCGCCTTCGTGCCGTGCCGGCCCGAGCACGGCCCATGCGACCGTGCCGTGCCATGCCGCCCGTCGTGCCCAAAATCCAGGCACGGCAGGACCCGTTAGTTCGGGCCGGGCCGGGCCGACACGGAATCCCTTCGGGCCGGGCCGTGCCATGGGCCATGCCAAATGTTCGGGCCGCGGCCCATCCGGATTTGGCCCGGCCCAAGTCCCAGGACTAGATACGTGTCCCGTACGTACCCTGCATTTTTCGATTTTTCAGATAATTAGAAAAAATCTGATACTCTTGCGATACCTATGGAACACCTTCCCGATACGTACGCAGCCCCAACGCTATACGCCCTCCGCCGCTGACGAGATTGACAACAGGCCAGTCGATTGCACCACACGGCGGCGCCATGCGCCCCCGAGGTAGCCCCCAACCTATCCACATCGCAGCGAGAGGGACTCAGCTTTGATTCACCTGATCCGGCTCAACCCCTAGAGCACAGGGCCGGTAGGCCTGCCTGCCCAACGCGCGGCCACAGAGGGAGAGAAGAAGGGTGCTCTGTTGCTGCTGTAGAATAGAGAGAGAAGACGCAGAGAAAGACGAAGGGATAAGAGGCATGCGGCTTTTTTTTTTTTTTTTTTTTTTTTTTTCTTTTTTTTTTTTTTGTGACAGAGGCATGCCGCATGCGGCAGCTCAGCATATGTGGGCTTGCTGGGCCTCTAGATGACCATTCTCTTTTTTTTTTCAATGTTAATTTGCAATGAATATTTATGCCATGCGTTTTTGCAAATTTATTATATATTTTTATTATGACCAGAATATTAATTTCTCGGTGGTATTTTTTATGCATTGGCTAATTTTTTGAGAAAATGGCGTATCACGGTGTCGCCGTATCACGTATCCGTATCCGTATCCGTATCGCCGTATAAGGCAACATAGGTAGTGAAGGCTCGTGCGCGCTGCTCTGCTTATTTTGTTTGAGACGCGCTGCTAGCTCTACCTTCAACCGATCAAGTCAAATGCTAATTTTTGCCCATGCAGATCGCCAACTGATCACCTCGGGCTGGCTACTACTCGATGGACCAGCAGGCAGCAGCCTCGATTTTTTTCCTCTCTCTCCAGTACTGGCCTCCAGCCATTTACACCACGTGCAAGCCTCAAGAACAGGAACTGCAACACGTGACTTTTCCTTCCTTACCGCACAATGCTTGTGTTTGTTTTCCTTGCAACACTCTTGATGTGCCGCTGCTTTTCCAGGCTGGGGTGGCGCCCGCGCCATGGATGCTTGATGCCCCCACCACAAGGCCACCAGAAGAAACCAAACGAAACAACCGCGCAAGTTGCAGAGCACCTGCGCATTTCTACCCCGTGGCCATGGGCCACTCAATACATCCTCCCGGTCCCTCCTGTATGTGGACCCTTCGATACCTCCAAAGCTAAGCAACCATCAGGTGCCCGATTTAGCACATGATCTCAAACTTTGTCGTCCGTTAGTGTTAGTGATTGAGCATGATGGCTCGAATGCTCCTTTTTGAGTTTTTGCCAGGGTGAGTGAGATATCCAATTCCAGCTGTGAATTAAACAATCACATTGCACATTGCATTTACTATGAATGTTGATGAAACATGTGATCAGCACGTCCTTGACAAAAAAAAAAAAAAAAAAATCAAAGTAGATTGTGATTATTTATGTTCATTTCACATACGCATCCCATGGTTTGACGAGATGCCGATAATTGCCGTTGATCATACTACCTCAGACTAAACGACATAACTCCTGCCGAAACAAAAATACAAGTACTAGCACAAATTATCTCAATTCCTTTGAAAGTCATTAATAATATCTCTTCCACCGCAAAAAAAAAAATAATATCTCTAATTAACGAACTAGTACTAATTGTGATGCTATCTTTCCTTTTCATCCTCATCTGGGCCATTGTTTACCACATGGCTCCAATAGTTAGAGGGGCTTGAGCCCCCGCCCCTGGTGGATCCGTCTATTTCGGTCTCATCGCATCATGATGGACAAAACAACTTACTCCTATCACTATAGGATTTTCACTAATCCCCGACAGTGGTTGTAAGAAGTGGCCGACAGTTTATATAGTGTAGTGTATTTTTTTGAATGGCCTACAGTTTTGTAGTATAAATTTCTATTTTTTTCAACAGTGTTAGTAATTTCCCTACAAACTCATTCCTCACAAACTCATTCCTTACAGTTTTCATATCTACGTAGTAAATACACAAAAACTGTCATCCATTTGTAGAAAAACTATTGGGAATTCTTAAAAATCTTGTAGTGTATGAGGCAGAGGAGTTGCGGTGTCCCGGATAATTAAATTACCCGAAACTCCGTGTTTTCCGTACTTGCCCCAGGATCAACGACAAGTACACACGGTAATCACAGTGGAACCATTGCCATATCAAAATTCAACTATCAAGTTTATTTGAAATTTACAAAATATTGGTTCGACAGCCGACGAAGTACCTTAAGAAATTAACACAGCGGAAACACAAAGGAATTCAAATCTCCAGCATGTGCCCCGTGTTCATCCCACAGGCAATTGACTGGAAGTTGAACTCCTAGAAAGAACAGCGTTGTTCCTCACCGAGATCCATGTCACCTCTGAAACAAAGTTATCGGAGGCAAGCATGCATGTAAATATCAACAAGAATTATAATTATATGCAAAGCCATGATGAAGGAAGGAATAATATGGTATATTTGTGTAAATGAGCATATGGAAATCTAAACTTGTATAATGAAATAATTACTAAATTGAATTGCTTGAATATAAATTGCATAAATGTAAGCACAAGTAAAATATCACATAAATAAAAGGTGATACTTGACTTCCATGTCAAGTTCCTAC